>JAOPJI010000142.1:1910124-1923670 GCA_027122695.1 Merluccius productus
GTGTGTGTGTGTGTGTGTGTGTGTGTGTGTGTGTGTGTGTGTGTGTGTGTGTGTGTGTGTGTGTGTGTGTGTCCAGTGTGCCTAGCTGGATGTCTCATGTTTGGTTTGATGAGGGAAAGTAGTATTGAGTACAGCAGGTAGGCCTGTCTGTCGTGCCTGTGCAGACTTGTGACTACGGTGCTGCTGACTGCTAGTTATTTATATACTATCCTTTAAGTACTTATTTTAAAGGTCACAGAGCAGGTCACATTGTTCTTTTGTACAAAGGGAAATGGTTATGTATGAATGGTTCAAGTAAGTTACTTTGTGGTCTGGCTTTTATCATAACATGTCCAATAAGTGGTACCATCCAGTCACTGTGGGACACAGGCCTGCATTCATTGGCAAAAAAAGTAGTGATTCTATTAAGCTGTCTAAGTAATAATGATAATCAGGCATCTTTATCAGAGTTCTTGGCCAGCTGCAAAGACTAAAAGTGGGCATGGCACTTGGCAACACTTTAAGGCATGTGTAATGTGAGGAGGGCATAGCTATGTGGTGAGGTAACTGAATTGTTCCAAGTGTAGGCTGTAGCCAGTGTTTCTCGGCCAATGGGTAATAGCCCAATTTTGCAATAAAGTTGACATGGTTGGAGAGCAATGGTTGTGCAACCATTAAAGAGTAAACCGCATATTTTACTATTGTAATTATCTATTCTGTTGTATCTTTGTATCTAACATATATTTGTATTTCTCAAAAAGTGCACTGAACTTCATTGCACCCTCTCATATTTTGGTGTTTGAAAATCAAAAATGACTGTGAACATATTATACAGTGTCAATAGTAGAGTGTCAATAGGTTTTGTTGTCCACAAATTAAAAACCTTTTATGGTATTACAAGCACCATTTTTGTATTTACAATTACTCAGAAATACTCACAATTACATTACATTTTTAAACCCTGAAATAAAATCTTTAACGTATGTTTTAGCAGTATTTGTTTGGAATGCAACACTAACAAACTAAATTACAGTTGTAGGAAGGAAGGTCATGATATACACTGACACAGATCAGACTTTCTGTAAAATTTCAGACAATCATGCAGATGTTTTTTAGACAAAACTTTAAAAATAGTGTTATGTTTACTGACATCAAAATAGTCTAGAGAGAGTGAATGAATGAATGAATGAATGAGTGGCTCTATAATGATTTTTGGACTCCGATCATTAGTTATTAATCTATTAATCGTTACTGGTCTGACAAATGGTTGTAAACAATCACGCTGTGGTCTCAAGTCTTTTGCTCTCCTGAACATTTTTACAGAAATACAAATTTAGGGCCTTGAGTAGGCCTAATCTACTTTCCATCTAGTCAAATTGCTCTACACTGTGACGGAAGTGAGTATGTGTTGGCAGAAAGAAACTGAGGTTACAAATACTCAGGAGTGAACTGTGCATGTGCCGGTCAATTCCCTCTGTCCCCGGCCCTCTGTATGGTCTGCCTTCAGAGTGGTCCAAGTGACTCAGTCAGGACTGATGTCACGTCAGGGCCTTAGTCGAGCCTGATGTGGTCCCACACAAAGACTTGTTCTCCTCTCAGCAAGCAAAGCACAGGGAACAGTAGACCTCTGATATGGACAACATTAGCTCAGTCATCAAGGTTTCATAGAGAACCTATATTTATCCCTCACTATAATTATCTTTGCAGAAGCCTGTGTGTTTTTTATCTTCAATTGCGTTAGTTTTTTCTGTTTGTGGGTACAGCATGGGTGTTAGATAAATAGAGTCCAAATTGAACACTTGCTACCAACCAATAGTGCATAGATTTGACTATTTGGCAGGTAAAAGAAATTCACTGTTGCATATCAAAACAATTGCTTGGCTGCTAGATCTTTCCACTCTGGCAAGTAAAAAGACAATTCTAAAAGTGAAATTTGGGCCGTGTGTTGGTTTGGTGTTAGTAACTTTGTGTTGACTCTCCTGCTGGCAGCCATGTTTTGGTCACATAGGTGAGAGATCGTGTGCGTATTTCGGACTTGCCATTCTGCTGATGCTGAAGTATCGTATGACTACTAGATTGCTACCCACGCTGGACACGGTCAACTCAGCTGAAATATCCATGTCGCCCCGTCGATGGGCCCTTGTTTCTTAGCAACCACACTCCTAATGCGGTGCTTATCATGCATCAGTGGTGGTCTTTTCCAGTGTAGACGTGGTGTTTGGTTATAGTCTCCTGGGAATCCCACCCAATCAAGGATCCAGGCATGTCATGCTGGGTTTTATTTTACGCAGCCATGTGGAAGATGAAGTTACCATGTAGGCTTTTCTTACCACTTATCACCTAACACTACATTCTTCTGTGAAGTTGAAAGCCTAGCCCAGGAAAGTGTGCTGCTTTGGTTTGGGGTTGTTTTTTTGTTTGATTGTTTCCCTTCCGTTTTTCCGTTCTCCCCGGTCTCTTGCTGCTCCACCGGTCCATAGAGTCGGTGTATGACCTCCTCCCTAAAGAGCTGCAGCTTCAGCCCACATCCGCCCAGACAGACACGGCCACCACGAGTCAGAAGAGTGGTGGAGGGGGAGAGGCGGGCCCGCCCCCTTCTGCAGCCCTGGCGTCAGGTGAGCCTCCGCTTTTATGTCATTAACACCATGATCTGGGATCAGTCTAGCATCGCCAAGCGCTGGACCCTACCTGCAGAGGATCATGGCGGTAACTAGATGGACTTTCCAGGTGCTTATTCCAATGATACCTTAGAAGAGTTCAGTGTATGTATCAGGTTAGAGGTAGTTTCACCTTAGTATTGGGTTAGAGATGGGTTTTGTCTAGGTATTGGGTTAGACACGTTTAAGTATAAAGGTAAAATGTGGTATGGTTAGGTAGAAAGTTAAGAGGTGGTGGTCTGGGTAAAGCTCTGTGGGAAAGCAAGGCATCATGGGAATTGCCACCAGAAAAGTCCATTGAGTTGCACCCGCATCAGTGACTAGGGGCAACTGCAACCATACACCTACCAGTGAAAGTTGCCTTCTAAATCAGCCACTACGTTAAACTAAGTAATGTAGAGCAGCTATGACTGTAAACACTGTTAACTGGATGATGCAGCTTCGTGTTTTATTGAGGTCAGGGCCATGTAGCCTAATGCTAAGTCCCTGTGCTGTCTTTTGGGTCTATTCCAACTCGCAGGCAGCCTGAATGTTTGATAATGCTAAGTACATGCATAAAAACAACCTCATATTTATGCCGGGATCAGACTCCACAAATTCAGCCCGATTCCAACATGATTTTGCCGTCGCAGACAATCTTGCAGCGTCGTGGGCGATTATGAATGTCGGGACGTTGGATCGGGCTGACACGGTGTGACACGGTTAAAAGCTGTGGTGTGATTTTATTATTATTTTTTACCGTTGTTGTATTGTCTGACAACACTGACATTGATGAGTTAAATATTGACCCCTCCCTGAGCCCAGGTGAACTTGACACTAGGTCGTGGAAACGGAATGCGTTGCTGTCAAATGTATAGCGTGCCCCGACTTCAGCACAAGTCACGACAAGATCATTGGATGCAATAATTGCCTAATTTGACTAAAATGACATATAGCCTGATCCTCGCATTCCAGGATTGTCAAGAGGATAAATAGGTACCAGTGTTGTAGCCGAGTCACAAAATCTTGAATCCGAGTCAAGTCCTCTCAGTGCTCAAGCTTTTCTCAAAAATGTTTGTGCAGTTCGTGATATTTTTTGCGCTAAAGTTGCAGGAATGGGTAGAAATTGCTGACATTATTGCGGTTCAATAATGTACATTATTATTATATATACGAAAATAGGAATATGAAAATATTGTCATAAAAATGCAATTGAACCGCACTTGTAGTACTGGTCCTTTTTTCCGTTGACATTTTGTTAAATTGTGTTGTTATTTACTACTGTTGTTATTGTTATTTATGCAAGCGCTCGCGCTCCACTCAGCACTCACAGGCCGCACGTCATTTCTCTGCAAAATTGCCTGCTACTTAACGGCATCGTTGAACTATTGTTTTTAAAGCCACTGGTTCCCAGTTGGCCAGGGAAACAAAGTCAGAAGAGACAATCAACAGAAGAGTTGAAGGCGAGTGACGGTGAATATGAGAAGAGGAGAAGTTTCAGGTTCACTGACAAAACAGATGGCTAGGCTATGAGGAAGAAAATAATGTATGTAAAGCATACAAAACACACACACACACACACACACACACACACACACATGCGCGCGTGCATGCGTGCGTGCGTGATCAATGCCAGCATATGACAGACAAGTGAGTGTAGTAGGCGTTGATCTTAATGGTAACCCCTGCATTCAAGTAATTGGTCAGGGATTGGTCAAAGTTGTGTGAAATGTTGCGATCACGAATTCCTGCAGGGACAGTTATCCTTGTATCTGACACCTAAGTCCAAATGCAGTCAGTGCTCAGGTCTGAGTCCTGATTGGTACTCGGACTCAATGATAAGTACATGCGTAGTTAAAGATTTTTGAATGCTTTAAACAGGTTCCCATGCATATTAATACAGACTCTTTAAAGGGTAACCACTTTATGTTTTTCAACCTAGATTATTTGTTTGTCTAGTTTAGGGTAATTCATATCAAAATCGAATCTCTCTCTAAATTGATCCATTATTTTGTATGCCTGCTTGAGCAGGCATACAATGAATTAACGTGAGCTTGCTCAGTATGTACTAGACTAAATTCAAGATTTTGGTCTTGATAAGTCCTTATAACTTAAAGTATATTAAAAATAAAGTTACCCATTCTAACTCCTAACCTAACCTGTCCTTAGAAATCACACTGCATAACAATACAGATCACTACACAGAGAAGTTGCCTCTAGCCATTGGTAGAGAATCCCCATACCATTATAAAAAGGCATATTATTCTGGTCTTGGATCATGGTTGGGGGCAGAAAATAAATTGTCAGTGCAGGAAAATGTGTTGAAAGGCATCTAGAGTAGAGTGGTATCTAGAGATGTACCAACAGTCCAGTTGAAGACAGAACTCTTTTTAATGCTACCTATCCTGTCTGATTCAGCAGGTCCTAATGCTTCGCTGGTCTAAACTATGACAACCGTAATGTACTTCACATTATTAACAAAACACACTATTCAAAGTGTCCGTGAATAATCCACTTCAAAAGGTCTATCTTCGGTATTTTAACTTTTAACTGATTGACAAAAGTTGAGTCTTGAATGATCAGCTCTCTTGTTGCTCATTGGCTGTCTCATTTTTATTGCAGGAAGTTCCCTCTGAGGCAGGGAGTGTCTGCATATAAAATGGTCTGCAGTTCACTGCTCCATAGGTCAGAGGCTTGTTTATTCTGTCTCCATGGCTACGCTTAGTCCCAACCAAATCTTCCAATTGGCATGCCAAAACTATTGTGTACTATTGAATGCACATTGCAACAACTTCTGTAACCCTAGCAAATCCAAATTGGCGCCATGTTACCAGCTTGCAAATCTGGCTGTACCAGAACGTTTGACCCAACTTTATTTGTTTTTTCTTTCAAGCAATGTGTATGTACCAATTATAGCCTGCTTTTGTTTTCTGTAAACAAAGCATGTCAGTTGTGTCTCATTGATTTTAATTGTAGGAATCAAAACAATGTGGGCGCTGTCACCCTTCTCCACTTTAACTTCAGACTGTTTGATGGTTGCTCACTTGCCATCGCATGCACAGTGAGGGCAGATAACTGACAACAGACGCTTATTGAATTTAGAGTTGGGAAGAGTGGAAATCTGGACTAAATCTGCACAAATTCAGCTGCTTAAATGGGACAGCTAGCCTGCTCGTCAGTGAGCCTTTCCCCTAACTATGTCGCTTTTATACATACTACAGATGCCACCTCTTCCAACCCTTCCACCCCCTCGTCCTTGGCCATGGGAGTCCCCTGCTCTGGCTCCTCCACAGCTGCCCCTACCTCAGCCTCAGAACATCTCAAGGCTCCCCAGCACCTCCACCCCCCCAGTGGAGGAGATGGAACTGGGGCAGACGTGTTTGGAGCGGAGGGGGCCCAGGGCTGTGGAAGTGGCACCACCGCGGCTGCAGGGGAGCCAGGGACGGGGCTAGTGGTGCAGCCTCACCAGAACACGCCATCCAAGTGGAGGCCCGTACTGAGCATCTCCCCTCCCCCTGAGGACCTGTTGGACGATAGCCAGATGTCTTGTCAGGAGGAGGTGGGAGCCTTGGGGCCGGGAGGGCCTGACTCAGAGCACAGCAGCAGCATGTGGGCTGACGACTCTGCCTCCAACTTCAGCCTGGTTAGCTCAAGCTCATACAACGACAACACAGAGGTGCCCCGAAAGTCCAGGAAACGCACCCCTCGCCAGCGCCCCGGGCCCAAGCCTGCGCTTCCGGAGGACAGCATGGATGTGTTTGATGCAGACAGCGCCAAAGCCCCTCATTTTGTCCTCTCTCAGCTGGGCTCCGACAAGGCTGGCCCCAAGGCCAGGTGAGGCCAACTGATGGAGTCCTTGTGATATCTGCCTAATTAAGCCATGGAGACGCCGTGGGTTACAGTGATTGTAGAACAGCTAGGGGGTATTGTTTTTTAGGCACAACGCTTCAGCATTGACTACCTAATAAGATTTCACGAAATAAACACATAGCAACATAAAATGTGCTAATTTATTCCAAACACAGGCTAGCATACAGGCTATAGCATACAGGCGCATAAATACTAGAAATGAATTGGCTTTGAGCCAGTCAGACTCAAGGACCAGAACTGTCCGTTTTATAATATTTGTTTCAAAATTAATTCCCATTTCCAGGCTTACGATTGAAAGGCATAATGCACATTTTAAATGTAGCACATTCCCCAACTGAAATGATGTACCTTTTCAGCAAAGCAATTTTTGTTTAGTTTTTTTACAATAAAATCTAACCACCTCAATCCTTTTTGTAACCGTCACGAAATAGGAACAGGTGAGTATAACATTCCGACCAATAAGAACACCGTTTGGGCCTCATCACATTGGAAATCAAGCAATAGGCAGTGGGGTCTTCCAATAAAGAAATTGAAAAGATATAAGAATCATAGCATATCATGTGATAAAAAGAAAAGATAACATTGCTAAAACAAATTTTAAAACGATAAACATGGCTTTTTGTCTTTAATATCGTTATAGTCTATAATCCTGATATATCAGGGTATCTGCAGGTTAACCAATTCAATTTAAGACTATGTAATACCCCTTAGAACACAATGTAATACTGATTTCACAGCCCAACGGCATATAGGTATCCAATTCCAGGTTTAATCAACCTGGAATTGCTTCACAAGTATGCAAAATAGAGTGCAAAATAACATATAAAACAAAAGTGCAAAATAAAATATAAAACAACAATAAACAATTAGTGCCGGTTTTATGTCTTAGGCATTACTAATTTCTCATATTGTGGTTTAGTCTGCTAGATGTCATTGTATTTACCTTTTCCCATGACTGCGAACAAGCTAGCTAGCACGCTAACTGTGAATTTATTTCAGTAGTGCTGCTTGTCTGACATGACACTATCCTGCATGCCGCAGGAGGGTCTATTTCAGATCAAATATATAAATGTTTGAGGTTCATTATTTTTCCTCTCCCGACAGTCGCAAAAAACATTTAAGATTTAAAAGTACATTTTTGAATTCAAGACTTTTAATACCTCCACAGGTACCCTGTATATCAGAGCTTGATATTGGGAGACTAATACAATACCCAGCATTCAGTTATTCCGCTTGCGATACTTGATAAGTTTGAGAGTATTATTTAATCATGTGATGCTTATTACCATGCAGTTCCTTGGAAACAGTTCCTCTGGTGAAGGGTGGTCTCCTGTCGGGTCAGTACCCTCAGAAGATTGATGGCAAGGAGCTGAAGATCCTGGTCCAACCAGAGACCCAACACAGAGCTCGCTACCTGACTGAAGGCAGCCGGGGCTCTGTCAAAGACCGCACACAGCAGAGCTTCCCCCAAGTCAAGGTCCACAACAAATGAAAATAACTTTCAGGTGTCTATGAAACAAATGGCAACTCAATCATTCAACCGGTATTCTTGCTTTATTTTGTTTTTTGCCCCCAGTTGGAAGGTGTAAATGAGCCGGTGGTGCTGCAGGTGTTTGTGGCTAATGACACAGGAAGAGTAAAGCCCCATGGGTTCTATCAGGCCTGCAGAGTGACAGGACGCAACACCACCGCCTGTAAGGAGGTGGAGATCGAGGGCACCACGGTCATAGAAATCCCCCTGGAGCCCAGCGTTGATATGACACTCGCGTAAGGGCTCCTCCTCTTCTATTATCTTCTATTATGGGACGAGCAGCATTGGAACTAGCTGATCACCATTAGCAGCAGAAGGCATGTGATCCCTCACCAGCCTCTGTGTTAATCAATTAAAGAAGCTCCACTGACTCGTAGATTCGCTAGATGTACCGGAAAGCTCTATTTTTGCTTACATGTGGCTCTGGGTACCTTTCCCTTCAAAAATGCAGAGAAATGCAGATACAAAAAAAATAATGACTTCCATACTGTGTTCGATGTGTTGGTGTCGATGTGATTCAGCAGGGTTCCAATGAGGTATTTGGGGTTTGTAAGGATTTTAATATGTGGCAGTGCCCCCTGGTGACCGTTTAGCTATTTTTTCCACAGAGTGGACTGTGTAGGAATCCTGAAGCTACGTAACGCAGATGTGGAGGCCCGTATAGGCGTGGCCGGCTCTAAGAAGAAGAGCACTCGAGCAAGGTTGGCCTTCAGGGTCAACATCCCCCAGCCGGATGGGTCATTTCTAATACTGCAGACACCCTCTTCACCCATCCTCTGCAGTGAGTGGCCCAATCGTTCTTTTGCCTAGCCAACCAACCAGCACAACATCTGTTGCTTTTCTTGACTGATTTTACAGTTTCAATGGTTTGAATCATTTGGGTTTTTTTTAGAAATCATTTACATCGTATGACCCTTTTTTCACAAAGTATTAAAACGTCAATGAAGGATAGAGATAATGCCTACCTTCTGGTCAGTGGCCCATCACTGTAGGTCCTTGAATTGTAAATATATTTGAGTTTTTGTTCCGTGTCTGCAGCCCAGCCAGCTGGTGTCCCCGAGATCCTGAAGAAAAGTCTCCATAACTGCTCTGTGACAGGAGGACAGGAAGTCTTCATCATCGGGAAGAACTTCCTCAAAGGAACCAAGGTCATTTTCCAGGAAAACATTTCAGGTACTTTAATCAGCCTGGCAATTCAAGGGAAGAACAATTTCCACATTTGTGTTTTTTGTGGTTGGTTGCTCATAATATTTTTCACTGGCAGATGATACTTCATGGCAAGCCGAAGCTAAGATTGACATGGACCTATTCCATCAGGTACATGCAAAGAATTGACATACAGTATTATCTACTGTGCTGTCCTGTGTGCATCATATGGACTTTAGGAACATGTTTCTAACTTGCCTTCTGTGCCTCAGAATCATTTGATAGTGACGGTCCCTCCATACCACAACCTGTCCATCACCTCTCCCATAACCGTTGGGATTTTCATCATGACCAACGCGGGCCGATCCCATGACACCCAGACGTTCACTTACACTCCAGATTCTGGTATAATTCTATAGCTGTCTGTTATTCTGGTAGCAATAGATGTGTTTTAACATTGCCACTTTGCAATGACATACTTTTGTTGGTTGCTGTTTTAACCCACAGTGGATAACACAAATCTCCTGGCAGTAAAAATAGAGGGGACTTTGAAGGCCAACGCATGTGTGTTTGATGGACAACTCAAATCTATGACATCTGAACAAGCGGAAAGTTCTACTCAACTCAAAGAGATCATGCCAATGGAAGTCTCAAGCAACCCGTCCCAGACCGATGTGTTCAAGGTATTACGCTTTTATTCCATTTGCCAAGTATAAACCAAATCAGATCTATTCAGTTTTTATATCTTTTAATATTGTTATTGTTACCATCAGGCATCCACTGAAACTCTAGTCTCAGTGCAGAAGAACCTGGAGCTCAGTTCCAGCTCCCACCCTTCTGTGGAGTCTTTTCCAAGCCCAATGCCACTACAACCAGAGGACATGGAACTGCCCCAGGCCCCTCCAGTGTTCTCCAGCCTGGAGCCGCTCAGCAATATACAGAAGCAAGACATCTCCCCCACACCCTCCTACCCCGTATCGGGAGACACTACCATCCCTCCCATACCCCCAGAAGTCCCACAGCAGTTTCTCAGAGACCCCCAGGAGAGCATCTCTCCAGAAGCTTCAACTGCCGGTCACGGTGTTGTCGTTGTGGCCATTCCCCAGATGCCAGCTCCCTCTCAGCCCCAGACCCAACAAGCATCCATCTTTCCCCAGGAAGGGGTGGCCCAGCTGGAGAGAGCAGTGATGGAGCTGCAAGCAGAAAACAACACCACCACCCTCCAGCAGGTCTTTGAGGCTGCTGTGGCCCAACAGCAGCTAAACTCAGTGCTGTACAGTCCCACGCCTTCTGCAGAGTCTCTGCAGCAACACGTGCAGGAAAACATGAACAGTCTCTGTCTTGGTAACACAGATAACCCCCTAGCAACACAACAGCACATAGAGATACAGCAGCACCGACAACAACGTCAGCAACAGCAACAACAAATGCAGTATCAACAACTACAACAACAACAAATTATTGGCAATCTGCAACAGCAGCAGCATCTACAACAACAGCAGCAGGTTCTTGGCAACATGCAGATCCAGCAACAGTTGCTGTTGCAGCAGCCACAGGACCAGCTGCAACAGCAGCAGATCATGGAGAACATACAACAGCAGCAGCAGCAGCAAGTCCTTGGCAACATGCAACTCCAGGAGCAGCAACAACAAAACCAAATACTTGGCAACTTACAACAGCAACATCAACTGCAGCAAGAGCAGAGCCAAGCAATCGGTAGTCTTCAACAGCAACAACAGACCCAAGCTCTGAATAGTCTTCAACAGCAACAACAGACCCAAGCTCTGAATAGTCTTCAACAGCAACAACAGACCCAAGCTCTGACTAGTCTTCAACAGCAACAACAGACCCAGGCTCTGAATAGTCTTCAACAGCAACAACAGAACCAGGCTCTGGGCGTGCTACAACAGCACCAGGCTTTGAACAGTCTACAACAGCAACATCAACAGAATCATGCATTGAGCAGTCTTCAACAGCACCATCAACAACAGAACCAGGCTCTGGGTGCTCTACAGCAACAACAGAACCAAGCTCTGAATGTGCTACAACAGCAACAACAGAACCAAGCTCTGAACGCACTGCAACAGCAACATCAGAACCCAGGTCTGAGCAATATACAACAGCAACAACAGAACCAAGTTCTGAATATTATACAACGGCAGCACCAACAGAACCAAGCTCTGAGCACTCTACAACAACAACAGAACCAAGCTCTGCAACAGCAGCAGATGCAGGAGCAGCAGGTTCTGGAAAACCTTAAGAATCAGCTTCAGGCCGAGTTGCTCCAGCCGCAGATCCACTGCCCGCAGTCCTTGCCCTCGCCCCAGGCACCACAGTCTGTTTCCCTTCTGCAACAGGCCGGCGAGCTGCTCACTATCCAGACTAGTTTCCCACAACAGACCCCAGCCCACACATCTCCTCCACAGCAGCTCTTCCAGTCTCCCAGCCCCATTTCTGACACCCAGAGCCCCCAGCAGCAGGTCCAAGCCACCCTGCTCCCGAACACTCTCACCGTTCTGACAAGCGTCAGTCTCAACCCAGATCAACAGTCCACAGGCTCCACACTGTTCCTGTCCCCCAACCCCCAGCAGCCCCCGCAGCAGCAGCAGACAGGGCTGGCCTTCCTCTCCTCCATGGAGACCTCTGCAAGCGAGCCTCAGCCCGTTAACCTGTTCCAGAACCCACCGCAAACCCAGCTGTCACCCATGCAGCAGCAGCAGCAGCAGCAGAGCATGCCAATGGAGCAGCAGCAGCAGCAGATCCCGGTGGGCCAGCAGGGTTCCATGTTCCAGAGACTCCCTAGCCAAGCTAATCCTCTCCCCCAGAGCCAGCTCTCCCAGCCCCAACCTACCGGCCTGCTGCTGTGCACCACGGACCTCAGCCCCCAGGCAATCCCCCCAGCTCTTCTCTTTAGCACTCAGAGCCAGGACTCTGACTCTGCTCTGGGCAGCATCGGGGTCAGGGTTGGAATGCCACAGCAAGACACGGCAGAGCCCATGTCCTTCCAGGACCAGAGCTCTTCAAGCGGCAATTCCTCATCCAGTAACCCCCGACAGCAGAGTCTCTTCCAGGAACAGCAGCCCATGCAGGTGGCTCCCTGCTCCAGCAGTGTCCCAAGCAGCCAGCCTGTTGAGCTTTTCCTGCCACAAGCATCTATCTCCAGCCTGCAGAACTCCATGGACACCCAGGAGCTGAGCACGCAGGCCACTGCTTCCGGCACCACTATCTTTGTGGTCCAGGCAGGTGTTGGGGTGGTGACAACCCCTGGTCAGCAGCCAGCTGATCAGTTTTTCCAGGCATCAGTGAGTGGGAATGCGCCGCCTCAAGGACAGCCCAAGGTCTTTGTCTTTGGTATCCAGAATGGTAAGTTTATCAGTTTGGGTTGCAGCACATTCCTGTCATGAGATTATGCTAATTATGGACGTCTTTAGAATCCTTGAATTTACTGCAAAAAAGAGTTTTAAGTAGACCTGTAAACTAAAGCCTTTTGAGTAGATATTGTGATGTCGGTCCAAATAAACTTCACTTGAATGTACACGTCACCAGAGCTGGTTCATAGCTGGCATAATACACATTGGTTTGTGTCTTTTTTTTTTCTCAGACCCTCCCCAGCTGCTCAGCTCCTCTGGACCCAGCATGGCAGCCCAGAGCCAGCCCCAGAACCTGCAGCCACTCCTGGACACACCCATGGCCCAGACCGGCTCGTCCATGCAAGCGCCCATGCACAGTGGATTAGCGAGCACCCTTCAGACGAACCTTCAGGGTCAGATGCAGTCCAGCTTGGGCAGTGCAATGCAGACAGACCTGCAGAATGCCATGCAGACAGGTACACAGTCCAGTTTACAGGCCTTGGAAACCAGCTTGCCAACCCCAATGCAGACAAGCCTGGAGACGCAGCTTCAGGGTGGCTTGCAGAACACTCTGCCAGCCTCCGCCAACATGGAGAAGATCGAGGACCTGCTGGAGAGTCTGCAGAAGCAGTGATGACCACTGGGATCACATGGCCACTGCGCGCGTGCGCAATGTAGATTCCAGTGCCTCTAACCTCTTCAGACCTAACGATACAGATCTGGCCTTTCTCTGTCAACAGCCCTCTGAATATGTCAATCATTCTGGAGAATTTAAACACCCCACCCACCTTTTCCAGACACATTCATTGTGAGCTTGTGTAAATCCCATTTTGGTGATCATTGCTGTTGATAACCATGTAAAACGATTTTTTTTCTGGTAGGTCTAATGAGAAGGTATTACCCCTCCCAAAGGGCCATGGAGGCCTGTGATACATGCTGCCTCCACTGGTCTCACATGGGCTGTGTGTGTGTGTGTGTGTGTGTGTGTGTGTGTGTGTGTGTGTGTGTGTGTGTGTGTGTGTGTGTGTGTGTGT
>JAOPJI010000142.1:1929500-1940269 GCA_027122695.1 Merluccius productus
CACACACACACACACACACACACACACACACACACACACACACACACACACACACACACACACACACACACTTTCTCCAGCACACTCACATTGAGATCTCGGAAGTATTCGTTGTAGTCCAGCGCATAGCCTACCAAAAAATCGTCGGGCACCTCAAAGCCAATGTCTGAAAAACACACAACTCTTTCAGATAATCAATATCTGAGAGAAGCATACAATACAAGAGTCACACTGACAACAGAACATTGCATTAAACCTTCGGTCCATTCATCGACTATTATTTGTCAATCTGATCACAAGGAGGAACATGGAGCATATATAAACCAACGCATACTGATGCTTATGATGTCTAGTGTAATCACAGACATTGCTCTTTTGCTTTGTATTCAGCTAATGCTTAGGTGGCTGGTGCTATGCAGCTGTCGTATCAAGACAATCTTAAAGAGATTATCGAGCTTAGAGCTTTCCATCTAAAAGCATTACATAACTGCATGGACTAAGTGAATGGGTGTGCTATAGGAATGTGACAGTCAAGCATCAAAGTATTATGTGTACATTTCCACCTTACATTAAATTTAATGAATGACAATAATATAAAAATGTGATGAATAACACTAGGTCATATTGCAAAGTCCTGAGTACAGTAATGTTTTCCATAAATTAATGTTTAAAGACTTGAAAGGAGATCAAAATCAACGAGAGTTACTCACAGTCTGGCCTGTACCCTGAACTCTTTGGGGTCCTCTTCACTAGAAGACTTTGTTTGTAGAGCAGGCATTAAACAGACAGAGACAAACAGTTCACAAAAAAATCTGATTTAGGACAAAAACAACAACACCAGTGTAATTCTTGGTTCAATGAAAGTAACCAAGCACAACATGTTTTTTTCCTGATCTCAAGTATTGTCCTTTTAGCAAATGTCAGATAGACAATTGGCATCTGTGCCAGAGACCTTCCAGTGCCATCCAAAAATACATTAAAACAAGTCGCAGAGCCTACAAAACTATAATGTACTGCTCAACTACTGTATTCAACTTTGAATGTCTATTGTTTACTGGACAGACAGCACATGATAGATACGATGCATTGAAAAAGCTATGGATCTCATGGTAGAGTGGAATATGAGTTTGGGTGACTGTGTAATACTTAATGGCTACAGAAGACTGGTGATCAATTAAAATTTTAGTTGTTACAATTATTCTACTGTCTTTCGATTATTGTTCTTATATTCAGTAATTCATTCAAGTGAAAATGTGTAAGATTTACTAATATATTTATTATTTTGATGAAGTAAAATGATCTAGATATATATGTAGTACATCCTGATAGCAACAACCCTGTAAATTCAATTTCACCCTGATAATGTCTTTTGAAAGTTTTACTCGGGGCCAGAGTAAAAGCTTGCGTTTCCTTTACTTGTAGATACCAGAGGGCATGCTTGCCCAGTGTAGGGGAGTATAAAATGACAAATACCAGCGTACCCTACCACGCGGCACTAGTTACGCTCTTGCTTTGGCGGAGCTAACTACATGCCCAGTGCCGTCAGCTGTAAAAATACCTTGGTGCATGTATAAGAAAGCAAACGGCAAAAAGAGGGGTAAAACCAGGATTAATACTGGGGAATTTGAGAGGTGGAGAGAAATGAAAACTGTCACAGCTGAGTTTTGACACGACTCTAGCGTGTTGGCTTTGGCTGGCTGTTGAGTATTGAGTGAGTGCTGGCAACAGCAGCAAATGGGAGGGGCCACGTTAAGACAAAATGTTGTTGCTTTGCGGTTTTTTAAATTCTGCTGAGTAAATGCTAGCAACTGACAGAGGCGCAAATTGTACACATTGTCACTGTAAGCATTAAGCAATTCATTAAGCAGGTCCAGGTTAGGTGGTTAAGTAAAATTACTGGAATATCCAAGCTAGAGTTTCCAAGAAGAAAGTGGTCAGAAACAACCCATAACATGAACACGTGTGTCATCCAAAGTCAACCAATCCCACTGTGTGTTAGAGAAATAGTCTCCACCAACACACTTTAGTTAATAGTAGGACAGATTACTGGTAAGCACCTCCCTCCCTCCTTTTTCTCCCTCTCATTGCAGGTCTAAATACAGCTCTTAAGTGGAGGGAGTCCATTAGCTAAGAGCCCCATAGCCTACACCCCCGTCTACACAGATGTAGTGTAGTCGAGGCATATAGTGGCTCTCACCTCACAACTTTAACCATTGTAGGATTACATTCACTCAGGAGGGACAACAGTGTCTGCATCGTCCTCCCCGTTTCTACGATGTCCTACAAGAACATGTGCACACGAGAGGAATGGTCACCGTGGAAACATAAATTATATAGCAGTCCAAAACATAATCCACGTTGACAGATGAATGAATCAATAATATTTCATGAAAATATGAGACTGATATACGAAACCTAATGTTGAAGCCACCAGCCTTTCTTGTGAATGCATACACAGAACATGCTCAGAAATTGAAGTCTTACCTCAACTATCAAGACATTCTGTAGAAAACAGTAAGAGATGGGGTTATTTAGAGAGAGGCAAATGGTATATGATTGTCCATGTTTTTGTATATTATTAATATATTATTGTTCACATGACATATCGATACAGAACCTTGCCCGTCAGACTGGACAGCTCATCCCCTCCAATCACTTTGACGCTGTTGGTAGATTTATCATTCTGAGGAGTAGAATAACAGAATCGTACATGAATCATGACATCATTAATTAATTATAAAATTATTAAAACAGAATCCCTCACCCTATTGATTCTGATCCATTATCTTAACAATATATAGAGTTGCAATTCTTTCAATGAGTGCGCTGTCCTATTTCACAACAAATCAAGTGGCGTTTCGAAATAAAAAGGAGCGCGTGCTTACGCAGTAGCTTTTCAGTCTAATGAAATCCACAGTCAGCGGGACAGATTTATCACTGTTCTGATTCAGCACTTTGATGTAGTCCAGCAGGTCTGCAAAGAACTTGTAGCCCCCTTTGAGGACACACAGAGCCACTATGTGATGCCCCCCCATGTCACGGATTATGTCCCGGGCCAGACGCTCTGTTCTGAAAGGGACAATGCAAAAATGAGATACATTATTTGGAGCATGTAGTTAATATTAAAAATAACAAATGTGAAACAACACTTGCCATTGACGTTGCAATGCATGTAGCCTGTGCTTTTAATTGCAAATGTGCTGCTTCCTATCCCATGCTGCACATACACAAGACATGTGTCTAACAAATGTCTTGGCCAATATGTGAGCCCAATGGTGGGTGTGTTTAGAAAAGACAACTAAACTAGACAAGGCAAATACAAGTATTTCACAGCACAATTCATGCATGGAGCTAAAGTGTTTCATAAATCAGATCAGACCAAAATGTTTCACAAACGGTGATTCTCTGTGTCTAAATATCGGTTGCACCTGTCCATGATCAGCCCATGGGGGATGATGACCCTCTCCAGGTCGTTTTCATAATGTTTGGGCACACAGAACAGCTCCAGGTCGTGGCCCTTCTCGTCGTCCGCGATCTGCAAGACAAGCGTGATGAGTTGAGCCGTACGGCCCGAAGAAAACCCAAGGTCTCCCTAGCAACACCGAGCCCGTCCGGCCTCCCTCTCCCTAGCAACACCGAGCCCGTCCGCCTCCCTGTCCCTAGCAACAGCGAACCCGTCCACCTCCCTCTCCCTCGCAACACCGAGCCGGTCCCTAGTCCACAGCACACCTGGGGTGGGTGGGGGGGTTTAAATCCCACACCGACACCACGTGTATCATGGTGAGATCGGAAACCAAAACCTCGACCGTGATCACTGCACTGTCCAATCAATGCACATGTACTACGCACTATCTAATAACGTGAATCAACGTTCAAAACCGACTCGTTTTAACGTTAGGAAATTCAGATAAGGCATAATTTGACATCCAGCGTCATCCTCACCTGTAGGTAGGAAGCCATGTTGCCGTCCGCCCGTGTGGTCACAGCGCTGTGGGAGCGGCCATCGTCCCCCTGCAGAACCGCGTGTGTTGACCCGACCTGCTGCTCTTCCGGACTACCGCCGCCGGTCCAGTCGTGGGTAGTTAGTCTAGGGTCCGGTAGTCTAGGCTCCGGTAGTCTCTATGCTACAGTAGTCCAGGCTACGATGCTCCCCCCCACCCCTCTCTGCGGAGATTTAACCCTTTACGTCCAAATCCCCTATGCTCTGCCTACCGGCTAATCTCGCTGAGCTGCCGCTAATTTAAACGCCAATACGGTAACAATTTCTGAGA
Organism: Merluccius productus; assembly: GCA_027122695.1. Lineage (NCBI taxonomy): Eukaryota > Metazoa > Chordata > Actinopteri > Gadiformes > Merlucciidae > Merluccius > Merluccius productus. The sequence continues at coordinate 1,933,772 of JAOPJI010000142.1, forward strand.
CGCGCGTCTCGGTTTATACGTGCGCGCGCTACGCCGACGGTAATAAATAAATACAGAAAAAAAAATATATAGCAATTATAACAACCACGGGTATTAGTGAGTTGGCCTACGTATTACTCGGTCCGTGTGAGTTGATCCTGGTAATGGACAGGTCCCATTTGTAATGTCGTCATCTTGACCACCGTGACGTCATGCTGCGCCACGGTAGCCGATATACGGTACTTTAACCGCTCGATGCACATCCCGTGTATCGAGCGGTTCTCCCGAGCGGTATTGATCGTCCGGTTTTTTCCCAGAACCAGGGTAGGTATAGACACAGACCCACACAATCAGGTGTATTCATTCAGACTAGTACAACATACAAGTATGGAAAAAAGCATTCATAGATATTAAGACAAAAAACAATGGTAACTGGAAAGAAACATCTTTTAATAGGTTGAATTTATTTAGTGATACAGAGAAAAAAAAATCCATCTTACAAAAACAACAAAGAGGTGCTTTACAATAGCTAGAGCCAACTATGAAAACCGATAGAATTTGATATCATAGCAAAAGACACCAGACCCATCTCAGCTCAGCTCATCTTCTTTCGTACAAGAACAGTCCTGTGAGCGCAGTTCGTGACCTCAAGGCAGAATCTCAAATGACATCGTTCCTCATATAGAGTGCTACTTTTATTTCAAGAGCCACATGTACAGACACAGCCCAGGAAGAGGAAAGTAGAGCACCGTGCACATGAAGAGCATAGGAGTTGAGATGCAGCCGTAAAAAACAACAAATAAATCATTTTTTCCTCTTCTCGTCTTTACTGGAGGTATCCCCCTTTTCCTTGTCGTCTTTCTTCTCCTTGTCGTCTTTCTTCTCCTTGTCGTCTTTCTTCTCCTTCTTGCCTTCCTCCTTCTCCTGGCCTTCCTTCCGCTCGGCGTCGCGGTTGGAGATCTTGTTGTTGATCAGATTGTGCAGCGCCACCACAGAGCGGATGAGGGAGGCGAGGTAGACCACCAGCATCTGGTCGTTGGTCTTCAGGTAGAAGGCCTTGGTGAACTCCTGCAACAGAAACATTAGGATGCTAAATGACTGAACGTAATTGTAGGCTGGATGGTTGTGAATAGCCATTGGACAGACCACAAAAAATATATATCGAATGTGTATTTCTTTATTTAACAAAAATGAATAAAACGCACCCGTCCAGGGAATTGTACAGCTATAATTGTAGCTACAACTCAAGCCACTTGAGGCTGCTAACGGGAAAACTTATAAAATCACAATATATTTGCACAGGTAGCAGAAAGCAAAAAAAAGGGACGGTGTTGACACAGGTGGATCGTTAAGGCAATGATTTAAGGATTATTTCATTAAGATGAACAGAATGATTTGGATGTTGCCAATTGTTATAGCATAACAATTTGAACAACCAGCCTTGAACACCAACAGCATCTTACCAGGAGATTAACATCTGGAAGGAGATTGAAGACGTCTTGTAGCTGGTAGATGATCTGGTGGTTGATGGGCAGCTTTCCAGCCACCACTCTCTCCAGATAAGACCGAATGTCCAGGAGCTTGGAGTTGAGTCCCTTCAGGCCATGCACCTGGTTGGTGATGCGCTGTGACAGAGTGCCCACTGTGGTATCCTTGATATCTCTGTGGACAGATCAAGAGCCCATGGATGAGGATGTGCGTTGCCTCCTCCACTGCACAAGTTGGCCGAAGCAACGTTGTAGTTGGTGCTAAAGGAAGGGCCCGCAATGGAAATGTGTGGTTGCAACTGCATTTTAATGTTTAGATTCGTAATTGTGTATGTCTATTTCATTGCAAGTAGGTATACACTAAATGTCCTTGGAAACCAATTGTATATTCAATATAATATGATCAAGCTGAAATATAATGTTTAATGATTTCTATTTAAATGTATTTTCAATAAATTAGATGAGGTTTTTTTTGGCCCCAATCAATTCTAACCTTTGTAATTGGCAATTATTCACAGCAATACAACCACAACTATTCAATGGCTGCAACTGCTAGTTGACAAAAACAGGTGCGCAGCGCAAACGATCCACTAGGTGAACTTTTGCACGACGCTCAGACTTTCTAATTAACACACACAATTAAGCATTACAAGAGCTCTCTGAATATTGGACAACAACATTGTTAGACAAGTTTGCACTTAAACACAATACAAAATTGATAGCATGACATCCGCTCAAGAAACCAACGCTATTCTGGTCGCCTAGAAAGCATTGTGTACGTTGGTTGTACCTTTGCTGTGCTAAGCGGTGAGCTTGACGCACATCACTTCCAGTAGGATGGAGTTGAAATGTAATATGTTTCTAGCAGGTAGGTACCTGCTAGCATCTACAGCATAGTATGCTTTTAGTTGGCAGTAGAACGACACCAAAGTGTGAGCAGTATGGCACCAAGCAACAGTGTGGAAGTTGACAACATTAATTGCAATGGTGTTTACAGTGTGTAGGGTGGTTTGTGTACCTGAGCAGGTGCTCTACACCCACTTCCTCTGCCTCCTCGGCTCCAATCTCGCTGGTGACATGTTCAAACGTCTTCGATGTTGGAGTACCATCCTAGAAAGGTGAAACATCAACATGATGAGAAACATGTAGAACAAAATGATGACTTTCTCTGCAAATAAATATGGGCAGGATAATTTAATTAAGAATTTCCATTTGATTATCTTAATCTGAAGAGTCGTGAAGCGACAAAGATGTGTAGAGATCATGTGTAGCGTTTTTTGCAGTCTCCGAGACTGATTAACAATAACAGTACCAGGGTGGAAAAATGTATCCGTCTCTAATGTTAAAAGGCAACAAATCTTTGGGGAGTGACCATGGGACCATGTCTAGTCTATATAGGTCAGGTACACTGCCTGCTGTGGAGTTTTATTGGGATGCGTCACCTACATCATGTATCTCTTCCACAGAGATGTAGGCTTCGGTAGGCAGGCCCAGGTCTTTTGGCTTCACATCAATGATCACCAATACCTATTCAAGGGAAAAATATGAGCCAAGAATTCATCGACAGAAGGGGGTTTAATAGAGGCCATAAGACCTTGTTTTCACATTAATAAGTTCATTATATACACATAATGGATTAGGTTGACTTATCGTGGCAGGCCTAGAAAAGATCAATAATAACCTAATATAACGATTATTTATAGAATCCTAAACTTCAGGTTAATTAAGTAATATAAGGACTGGGGCTATAAATAACCCATAAATATTGCCTTGAGCCACCTTAAGTTACAAGAGGGGAAAACCCCACACAAATATAAACAAACAACAATGAACCCACTGAATTTGTGCAGTACTGCTTGATGAGTTCATTAATGGCGATGTCATTCTTATGGAGTTTCGGCCCTGTGTGGTACCATCCAACTATTCTTTCTCTGGCTGTAAAAAGGGACATAAGACCACAAGGTAAAGATAAGCTAGTACTCCATTCATCCCTAATGGGAAGTCATGACAGACAGTACAACGCATAGAAAGTAACAGAAATATAAAACAATTTCAAATTGGAAGTAAATACCCCAAATTACACTAGTACAGTCTAGGTAAATACAACAGAATTCCGATACTTAAAATAGGTAAATAGTGACCTACCATTAACTTTTTTAAACATGCCATACATGTTCTCCAGGTAGTCGTGGTCCAAGAACCAGACAGAATCATCCTTGTCATCCTCATCAAAGGGAACTGTCCATTACAAATAGACAGACAAATCCAAAGCATGAAGGTTAAAAACATCTGTATGTTGTGAATGTATGTTAGAATAGTGGGTATTGGCCAATGGAAATACACAAACTGAACAATGTATGACTAAGCTCTGATTATAACTAGGGCTGCACAATTAATTACATATTAATCTAAATCTAAATTTCGGCCTCTGCAATTAACTAATCATGAAAGGTTGCGATTAAAAAACCTGAATACATCGGAGTTTGTACATCTGTTGCATTAAAAGCAAGTTACAAACCTTTACAACTCACCAATCGGTTTATTGTTATTGTTTTCTTCTATATACAGTAGGCACCACAGAAGAGTAATTGAATCGAATTAAATCTGTTAATCGCAATGAACAATTGCAATCACACTATCAGGTAAAATAATCGCAATTATAATTTTTGTCATAATCGTGCAACCCTAAATATATCAGTATTTTCTGGGGTGTGTATTGTCAGCTCAGCATCGTTCTGATAACATAATGGGGGGTTTCTATTTCCACATTTGCGAGTCCATCGACAAAATATGAATTTGAAAGCACTCTGACACTCCTCAGATGCTCCTCGTAGCAGCGTCCTCACGTCAATAAACCATCAAGTTATGAAGGGCAATGAAATGACAGCCAGGGACTGGCAGGATACACGAGTCTAAAGCACAACTCAAATTCATATTTTGTCGCTCGTCCGGCAAAGGCAACACGTGAAAAAACGTGTTAACATAAATATGTATGCAATAATAAATTAGTGCAATAAATCACGCTGCTGTCATGATCACACTTACCTGCGAAACTGTTTGACACATCAAGGATTTTCTTATGCCAGGATCCTAGCAGAACTCCAACCACTCGTTTCTGATTGCCAACCTTCCCTATTCTGTATACACACAACACAATCAGATAAGTAAGATAGTTTTACAGCAACTGTGATCCACATAGGATTTTAGTGTAACGTTACGAGCTAGTCTACAACCAAATACAAATAACAATAACTTGGATGTTGTCCTTATTGGTGATCTTATTGGTGTGGAATTCTATCGTTGTTATCGTTATTGATTTCAATTGGCCTTGCAGTTGTTACGAGATTCATTCATTGTTTTGGTCAAACTTGTCCAAGCTAAAAACTTAGCTAGCCAACTAGCTAGCTTGACTCTCCTGTATTGTCAATGGGATGTCAATGCGGTTCTGACTCAGCAGAGCTAGCCATAGCTTAGCATATAGCTCAGCATGAACGTTAGCAGAGTCCAACGTAAAAAACGACTTAGTGAATAATATATTTACAGACGTAACGTTACCTGTTAAAGTGGTCCACCACGCTGAGCAAGACCAAGGGATGGACGACAACATTTTCTACCGCTAAGTCCGGCATTTTGCAGTCAAGGAAATCAGTACACTAGTGCTACCGACAATGACTGCTATCCGCTATCACTTCCGCCGACGCCGCTGTCACTTCCGCCGACGCACACTTGTTTCCGTTTCTCATGGCAACGGAGGAACAGGGCCGCTGCAGAAGGTTCCGGATCCAGAGTCCCCCTCCATGTGGGATTTAAAGTCCATGCTTTTCTATTGTCAGATGGTGTTGTGACATGCAAATGTACAGCTTTGTATTGAGAGCACAGTGATGAGTTTTCCAAGAAATGACAGTGGACATTTACAGATATTGCAAATAAATAACATTACATGACACATGAAAATAAATAAAAATAAAGACGGGTCACTTTACAAGAACTTATCAAGTAATTGTATTGCAAAGTCAGCACCGGTGTGGTCCTCAGACCATCTGTACTGATGTAGACTACCCCCTATGTATTCAACATATTCTTGCTTATACTGACAACATTCAAATTTTCCTTAGTTTTCTTCGTGTTTAGAAATGTTCCCTTTAGTCCCTGTAACCCTTCAAAGTAGCCTAAGCCTACCTCTAGCCTACCCCCTTTGGATGAAACAAACCCTATCTTCATGTTATAATAGGCCTATACAATATCAGCCGACAAATTGTTAGTCTTCAAATATCTAAGGGTTGCAATATAACAACGTGTTTTAAGTCATTCATTAAAAAGGAAAAGGAAGATTTGATGTGTTTCCGTTTGCAGACATGGATATAATATTTTCCCAAAATAATGATGGTTACTAATATTGACAGGAAGGCCATTTTGAAACAACAAAAATATACAATGCAAAAAAAAGGTCAACTTTAAAGATAACCATTTGTGAATTTCCTTCTGAAAATCATTAGACATCAGACAAGAAAAGTGTTTCTCCGTTTCTGGTTCTTCTGGAACAAGAGGCCCATGGTGTCCAACCTCGAACATTTCTTTAATCTTTGGGGGAATCGGCCATTTGAGGTACTTTGGAAAGGCCCTCCTCAGCAAGGGTTTCTTATATTTATCATCCTCATCCTTATCCTTCTACCCATACATATTACTAATAAGGCCAATTGAAGGCAGTTGCTAATTAATTGTAAAATGGTGGGACTGGTTTACATACTTTAGAGTACTCTTGACAGTTCACTGTCCATTTTCTACAGATAGATCATACTGTAGGAAGTTACCATTTCAAAATGTCACATGCAAAATAATCTTATTTAGGAACCAATCTTTTTTTTCTATTAATAGTAATGCCTCTGTTGTTCCACAAGATGGAGCCATGATGAGAAGTTATGTGAACATAATTTCCAGACTTGAGCTCTCTCTCTCTCACTCACTCACTCACTCACTCACTCACTCACTCACTCACTCACTCACTCACTCACTCACACACACACACACACAC
>JAOPJI010000142.1:2076744-2086744 GCA_027122695.1 Merluccius productus
ACACACACACACACACACACACACACACACACACACACACACACACACACACACACACATACACATATCAATCACAAGTGGATGAAGCAGATGAAGATTATGCAAGAGGCAGTCAGTGTTTACAGACACCCCTCTGAAATGCTTGTGTGGTTTAGTTTATAATCTTTTTACGGAGATCTTTAAAAAAAATGTACGGGCGGCTGGTGATTCCCCGAACAGGCACTTCTGTTTTCTTTGCTCTGTTACTTACCGCCCACTTCAAATACTACGCTACTACTACTACTACTACTACTATGTAATATTGACATATCCTGTAGTTGAAGTTGAAGTAGAGTGCACTGTTGCTCTACATGTGTCTAGATGTGTCGTTGTCAATATTATTCAGACAAAATATTCGGTTGGATATGAGCGTGGGGGGGGGGGGGGTGCGGGGGGTTGCTGCATTCACATATGGGCATTGTAAATTCTAAAAGCCTTAAAGTATTTGTAACTGTGTTCATCACAGTTTATTTATTTATTTGTGTTTATTTTCATGTTTGATTCAATGGTTTTTGCTTGCTTATGAGCACACTGAAATCAATGTTGCTGAAATCACCTTAACTCATAACTTACCCATTTCCCACCAAACCATAACACCTACCTTGACAACACTGTACATTCATAGATTTTACTGGGTACTAACGCCAAAAAAATGTGGACAAAAATGCGGAAAAAAGTTGTGGACTGTGAGGTTCACTGGAGCAACCAAAGAATTTTGAAATGCTTTGCTATTTGATGAATGTGTTGTTTTACCATGTATTTTTTATACTTTTAGTATTTCACAAGTTGTTTGCCTTAACACAAAATGTACTTGAATTGGGTGGTATTACACTTGCTTATGAATGTTACTGAATAATTCACTGCAAGCTGGCATATTGTAATAATATACAAGTAAATCTGCCGGTGATGTTGCAATGAGGGGTCCAACCGTCTGCCAACTGCCTCTGGGCAAGGCACTGAAGAGAAACAGGTTCTATACCTTGGATGACCCTGCCCTCTCCTCTGCATCGCAAATGTAATAATGCCCTGTAATAATAATTTGTTTGAATGTTACAGAGAGTGAATATATTATTCATAGGCTTTTTAAAATTGACAATAAACATGGCTTACCGTTGACTATTCCAGGTTTACCTTCTTTACAATATATATTATGTGCTGATATTATTTTCCAATCATCATCTTTTCATCATCGAGTTAAATGCAGGAGAGATGCAAAATAGACATTCACAGATTTAATTGGACATCAGCTCTGCTGACCGTCTCTTTAGGAAGGTCTAAATGTACCTTTATATAGTGTTACTGTTGATTTTTAATGAAATAGTGAGTATAACTGACTAAATGAATTAGGACTGTGAGTTAAATGGTTACAAACTGGTATGTTGCCTCAGAACCAAGATATAACTCCCGTTTTATATTTCCACTGGACTCCAGAGTGTTTAATCACCATACAGCACACAGGGATGTTATTTTTTATTTTAATAAATAAATACATAAAAGGTTAATCTCTTTGTGAGAGAACATACACAGGACACGCCTGAGTGACAGGCTGCATTTACACAGGAGCAGAAACACAAAACGGCTACCTCTTCTGGTCACATTTGATACTTTTGTGTTTAATTCATTGAATGGGATGTTCCCTGTCTGCAGAGGCAGGGGGGCATGGACAGATAATTCATAGAGTAAAAATAACCAACAGAAAGTCTTTGTCCCTGTGTAAATGGCCATCAGTCACAGATATATAGCTTTGTAGCTAAGCGCTATTTTGGGACAACTTCAATTTGGAGAATTTCTAGCTTATTATGTTTCACCCATTGGCCTTTTAATGTGTGTGCACCACATTCTCTACATTATAAAATACTATGCAAGACAAGTCAAACTTGAGGATGGTGAAAATACCGAACCACTCAGAGGTATTGAGGGGGAAAAGTGTAGGAAACAAGTGATTACAGCTTCTTAACAAATCTGCATTCATGCTAGTCCTACGGTTACATAACGAGCCATGTCTGGTGACATCCGAGACACGAGGAGGTATATCGTGAGAAATAATAATAATAACCATCTCTTAGGAACTACCACAAAGTTCAAAGTACACTTTCCAAATGTCACGTCTACAAAATATAACTGTCATGAGCCTGACGATGTGAAAAGCTTTCATAGTCTCTATGAGAATACTTAAATAGATTACATGGAAGACCTGCATCCCCTTCTGTATTCAAGGATCATTACATTTACAGTATTTTATACGATATTATGAAAACAATGACGGATCCTGATTGACCTTTCAAGACAAAAAAATATATATTAATCAAAAACCAACCATCTTGTAACAGCCTTAGTCATGAAATAAATGTTTACCTCTTAAACTCCTGAATTAACCCAGAAGTACAACTCTGGTGAGAGGCCAGTCACGCAGAAGTAAAGGAAAAACAAAAGGCTATCCTGTAGTTAGCAGAAGCTAGGGAAAGATTAGTCACATATATAATAGTGGAGCCGTCCCAATGTTCACATTAAACAGACTAGTTTCTTTACGAGTGGGAATGTGGGATAACAGCAAATACAAAGTTAGCCTTACAGTGACGTTTTTGTAGCCATGTTATGGAGGGATTTCAATCGGTGAAATATTGAACATAAGCACTGTAGGCATCATATCCATATACAGACCCACTAGTAGCTTATTAAACGGCTCGGAGTGGCCAGCCCATTAAAATTACATTTTATATACCGTCTTCTCTCGGGTTTCACTGCCAACCTCCCTGTAGGTCCAGTGTTGTCAACGGAGAATGAAACCCATTAGCGAGACTCGTCTATATTTAATGACTGCCGGGTATACAGCTCAACTCAACAGAAAGCTGAATACAGAAACACACAACCGTGGATACGGCTGCAATGTATTTGTAGTGTGTGTGTTGTTGTCGTTTTTTTTTGTTTGCGGTGCCCACAGTGTTTTCTACCTGTGTGCGCGTGTGTAATACTATGTGCATGCAATCGGCTTGTGAAAGTTGTGAGTTGTGACGCCACACTTGGGCCCCATCCAGGGGGCTCTTGTGCGCATGCTCAAGTCTTGGAAAGGAAAGAAAACGCTTTGTGACAAATCAATTCGACCCCCTCATGAGAGCATCAGCGGTGACCGCTTCTTTGCTACCGTTTGTCTCGGAGTTGCCCTCGGTCCTTTGCGGCTTTGTGGCCGTCCGATCCTGTCCTTTCCGAGTCCATCTAGGCTCGCAGTGAATAGCCTGTGGTGTTGCTGCGGTGTCCTGCCAGGTTCCTGTCGGACCGGCCTATAGGACGTGACAGCAGTTGTACTGGGCCAGCGGCAGCACCTTGGTCTTGTTGTGTGTGGGTATGTTGAAGGCCAGGGCTTTTTCACACAGAGGAAACTGAAACAAGCGTTCTTTCAGCTTAACGCTGCGTGCCTTGCCGGGTTCCGTCCTGCCCGCTGTCTCGGACCCAGATGCATTGTGGGCTTGGAGTTTGTCCCTGTGGAAGTCGTCCCGCTCGACGTCCGCCCTTTTCTCCTCTTTTTCGTCTTCTTTCCCCGTTGTCTGTGTGCCGTGTCCGTTGAGGCTGAGCTCAGTGGGGGAGAAAGGGAGAGTGGAGGGGGGGGCAGCGGTTTGGGGAGGGAGATGTACCGGTGTGTTGGTGTTGTTGTTGGGCTCCACCTCCGACCCGGGGGTCATGGCGTCCGGTTCGCCCTGGCAACACTGGACGCCCATGAAACGGCGCGGTTCAGACGAGGGCAGCTCCTCGGGCGCGCGGCTGACTGTCTCGTTACCGTTACTGACCGGCTGGTCTGAAATCACACACCTTCCGCCACGCTCCTCCGACCCAAACTCTGTCTCCCTCTTGTCCACCTCCATCTTCTCTTCCCGCTCGTCGTTCATCTTCCTTTCTTCCTCATCCTCTTTGTCATCTCTCATCTCCATGGCGCTGCCTGACTGCAGCTCCTCTCTGCCAGCCTCTTCTTCATGGCTGTGTGTGTCCATAAGCCCTGCAACCGACTCCAGCTTCACACCAGCCTTCTCCTCTGGAAAAGGCAAAGGCTGTCTTAATGACAACGGCCCCGGAGCCCAACTCGACCCATCCTCCTCCTCGTCCTCGTCCTCGTCCTCCTCCACCTCCTCCTCCTCATCTTCCTCTTCACAGATCTGCTGCAGCGCTGCAGGGGTCTTGGCCATGGGAGCCTCCTCTGGCGGGGCCCGCCGGTACCCAAGACTGGGCTGCCAGGTTCCGGGAGCGGGCTGCTGGGTGGGCGGCCTGGCAGCGAGCAGGTCCCCGCACTCGGGCACCCCTGGGCGGATGGAGGTGGCGGACAAGGCCCCGGAGAGCCAGTAGGGCGGAGCCTCGGGGCTGAGCAAGGCATCGTCCAACCCCGCCAGCCAATCGTGTGCCTCGATCTCCGCGAGTGTGGCGCGGCGGGCGGGGTCTTTCTGGAGCATCCTGGAGATCAGACTGAGGAAGAGGAGAAGGATGACGATGAAGATGAGGTATTGAGAAGAGACAGCGAGGGAAGCAGAGACAAAAAACAAGAGCAAGAGAGATGTAAGCGGAAGACTAGTGAGACACGGTATTCACTATGAAGAAACAGCATCACTGATATGAACATGACCTGATTGCTGCTGTCCTGAAGGAAAATCTGTCCTTACTATTTTCTGTTCTTCCCTGTTCTCACCATTTAACCATGTGACCGGGGGCCAGTCATATGATGGGTGCTGAGTCAGATGTTTTAAGTTTGTCTCGAAGACTAATTTGGACTAATAGCATCTAAGGAGTGATTCACTTAAACCTACAATCCCCACTTGGTTCATGGGCGGCGGTTCTGCTGTTTTGGTTTTGGTCATGTGACTTAAAGCAAATATAACTCAACTCTTAACGCTGTTTTGTTTGTAATTATCTTGGTTAGATTGGCTGATTGTGTGTCTGATGAAATCAAACATAATAAGTTTTAATATGATGAGCAGCAGTTGGATGTTAGGTGGAGCTGTTTGTTCAGCTTTCACTCTTGAGGCAGATCAGACGTAACTTATGTTATGTGTTGTGTGTATATATATATATATATATATGCATATATTTTTTGAATAAATTAGTGTTGTGAGTGAATGGTCTAGGTCAGTTGCAAAATATCACAATAAACAGTTAACCTTGTTCTTCAGACCCATATCTGCAGTGATGCATACATTAAGGATCCCTCATACAAACTATACCTAACAAAACATCTCAAACAGGATATAGACCTGAGATATAAGTGTGTATCATAGGTGGGGAAGTGTGCGTCTTTGTGTGCGTATTATGCAAGGTGAGGGAACTCACTCTCGGCAGCCCTGGGATACGTGGTCGGGGACGGAGTAGCGGCAGTCCAGGATCATCACCAGCGTTTCGCTATCGTTGGTCTCCTGGAAGGGAGGGACTCCACATACCAGCATGTACAGGATCACTCCCAGAGACCAAATATCTGGAAGACACACACACACACATACAAACTATGTGTTAGACCAGTGGTTCACTAATGTTCCCCCTCCAAGATATTTTTTCACCCCATTCAATGAATATAAATAATGTATGTGCATGTTACTTGATGTAAACATGACCATGAAATTGGTGATGATATATGTAGAAAGATATACCAAACTTGTATTATTCATTCATTTATTTTATTTCACTTTGTTAAGTTGGTATTCAGATGCAATTCATTTTATTACGGTGGCATTATTTAACACTACATAACCAATATTAGAACAACAAAAAGGATTGAACATGTTTGAGAAACACTGTGTTAGACCGACTCAATCTTCATGGGAAAACAAAAAAGTACATTCATTCATTTACATTTGACTTTTTTTTTTTTCTTCTTCCCGTGGTGGAGTTTGAGGACTGTTTAAACTATAGGATTTTCCATCCTACATATGAACCACATAAGATAAGAAGGTACTTTATTACATAATCCCAGACAGGAAATTCTGGAAAACATGAGCGGGGTCAGATACAGCCTCGGATCAGCCTAATCAGATTTGTCCATGCAGAGAGAGAGGGAGAGAGATGTGTTTCTGTTTTGCTGCCAAGAGGTTTGTCAGTGAAATGTTACAGCGGCGTGTGACTGTGTGAATGCAGGATGTTTGGACGAGGGGTGACCCGGCTTCTGCTATCTTAAAGGTCACCACTTACGAGGTATTGACGACGAGGAAACTCGCGTACGTTCCTTACTCGCTGCTCTGGCCAATTGAATTGCAACACACATATGAAAGGTTGTGTGATGCTCTATCTGTACTCGCGTGTGTGTCGGAGGAGGAAGACATGTGACCTAGACAACTGAATTGGATTGGTTGGTGTGCCGCTCATTTGTCATTACACATGCACACACGCGCTCACACGCTCACATGCACACACACACACACGCACAAACACACACACTTCCTGGTACTGACATATGTGTCTGACATTGTGTACCTTTTGCATCTCCTCCCTTTCCTTCCTTCCTTCCTTCCTTTATTCCCTCCCTCCCTCTCTCCCTCCCTCCTCTTGACTTCTTTCCTTTAGAGAAGACTGCACAGTAGTTGCATGAAGACACACTGAACTAAGAACATTAGAGAGAGAGAGAGAGAGAGAGAGAGAGAGAGAGAGAGAGAGAGAGGATATCTATATATCTATATATATCTATATATATCTGTATAGATACAGATAGATAGAGAGAGCGAGAGAGAGATATCTATAGAGATATGGATATATATACTAGAGAGAGAGAGAGAGAGAGAGACAGAGAGAGAGTGAGAGAGTGAGAGTGAGAGAAGAGAGAGAGAGTGAGAGAGTGAGAAAGACAGAGCGAGGGGCCGTGATGAACAGCAGTCCTGTTCTATTCTAAGAATGTTCTCTTCACTTCCTTTCTCCACCCCTCCCACACCACTCTGTTCTCTCTCTCTCTCTCTCTCTCTCTCTCTCTCTCTCTCTCTCTCTATCTCCCTGCTCTGCTCTGCTCTGCTCTGCTCTCTGAAAGGCTTTTTTTAAAATGAGAAACCGAGCATCGAGTACCACACTAGCGCACTCTTAAGCACTCTCTCCCTCAGCAGTGTGTTCAGCGCCGGGCAGATCTCTACACACAGCAGCTGCTGTTCTGCCACAGCCCAATATAACAACACAACAGCAGCAGCAGCAGCACAGTAACACATCTCAGCATGTCAGCCTTGCACCCATTGACACCGTATCGCTCACACGTTACGGGTCACAGGGCCAGGCACTGTCAGCAAACCTCTATTTTTCTTTTTGTTATCAGTGCAAACAAAAGCCCCTATAGTCTTTATGCTTCAACCCTTCTTCACAGGGACGAACACACACACACACACACACACACACACACACAGACAATGCAACATGCTCGACCGGCGTGCGTCTGTCCATCTGAGACGAAACTGTTATGTAACACTGGGCGGATGGAAAAGAGATGGGGGGGGGGGGGGGTAGGACATAGGGATGGGTGGTGGGAGTGTTCTTTCATCAGTTCACTGGGGAATATCTCACTTTTTCTACATGCATTACTGTAAATTAGAGGCCTCCCCCTTTTCATTACCCCCGATGTGACCTCCGGGATTAAAAGCAAAATTCTCCACGCTACTGTCACAGACAATTGTCCTAGCGTAACATAATATTTGGTCCTCACAAACATAGAAAATATCACTCACACGCACACAAACACACGCACACACACACACGCACACACACACACACACACATGCACACACACACGAGCAACATAAGCAAGCACTCATTATCTCCTACAAAACTAAGCCCTGTGGACTCACACAGTTCTCTCTACATCATATGACTATCATCACACAGGCACACGCACTCGCACACACACTCGCACACACACACACACACACACACACACACACATTTATGGGTTATGTAAGAACAAACAATCTCCTAAAACGGCTATATATGAATACAACACACACATGAATGACGTGTAGCGATAAGGACAAGAAGAGAAGAACCATCTCCATAACCCCACACACAATAGTATAGCTGTGACACAGAGTGACAGAGACACAGGGAGGGAAGCTTCCTGTTTGTGTGGCACACATTCTCGCTTTCTCGCTTAGCCGTGCACCACCATCACATGCAGATGTACACATGGAGACCAACAGATAGGCAGGCGCAACTCATGCATGAATGCACGCACACACGCACACACGCGCACACACGCACACACGCATTGTATGTGTTTGTTTATTTCCATTCACTGTATTTATCAGTGGACATCTCTGTGTGTATATTTGTCACACACACACACACACACACCCATGCTATGCAGCGTGCAGTCATTGCTGACTCCACTGCAGTGTGTGTGCCCAGTAGGCTCAGGACTAGCTGTACTGCTTAGACTGACCCAGATACACACGCTGTAATCCTCTCTCTCTCTCTCTCTACACACACACACACACACACACACACACACACACACACACACACACACACACAGCAATATCCATCCATAAACAGACAGCGAGGAGACATCGGTGGGATTTGAGTCTGAAATCAGGTGACACAAAATAAAATCTGGGCTAAATTGAAAAAATCCGAACGCTGAAGTTGAGGATCCTCTCAGGGCATCTGGTTTGTTGTAAAGGGTCGGCCTTAAAATTCCCCAGGGATCTCTTTGCCAATATTTTCCAGTGCTGTAAAGCTTCATCACTCTTGTTTACAAATGCCGAAACATAAAGGCCAGCAATAATGGTTTTCGGCTTATACTGCAAAACTATGGCAGGGGCTCCATTGCTGGGTTTGTAAATGTAAAAATAGTTCCAACAAAACAGCAACCGCGCCTGACATTGAAAAATAGCAACGAATTCACGATTCACAAGGAAGAAGGTAGTAACTGTGCTCTTTTAAAGGGGGAACACTTGGGTCAGTAGTATCCAGCAACATAGCCCTAGATATACTTTCCTGATTTGGAAGAGAACTAAGGGAGAGACTATAAAACACACGGACAACCCCCAAGCTGAATGATACGGTTGTGTGTAGGTTTCATGCCTGTATATATCAAATATAAAATAAAACATAGGGTCACCAGGAGAGTCCTGGTGTGTCTGCCTGTGTGTGTGTGTGTGTGTTTGTGTGTGTGTGTGTGTGTGCGCATGTATATCGGTCACTACGTGCGACAACAAAGCGACTCGGGCAATTTCCTTTTCTTTTTACATCCGTGTCTAGCATTGTTGCTTTTGCTTGGCACACATCACACAGACGCATTGTTTAGCGGCGCGTATCCGGACCACGGCTTCCAGTGCAGTACTGTACTTACCCACGGCGGGCGCGTGGTACCGCTCCCCCAGCAGGACCTCGGGCGCGGAGTAGGCCAGCGAGCCACAGCTGGTGGCCAGCATGTCGCCGGGCCGGAAGAGGTTGCTGAAGCCGAAGTCGGTGAGCTTGACGGCGCCCTGGCGGGGGAAGAACACCACGTTCTCGGGCTTGAGGTCGCGGTGCACGACGTGCAGCCGGTGGCAGTAGGCCACGGCGCGCGCCATCTGCGCAAAGTGCCGCTTGGCGGCGCGCTCCGCCACGCCGCCCTCGTGCCGCAGGATGTAGTCGTAGAGGTCGCCGCCCTCGGCCAGCTCCATCACCAGGTGGAGGGTGGTGGGCGTGTCGATGGCCTCGTAGAGGCGCACCACATTGGGGTGCTGCACCAGCCGCATGCACCTGTCAATCAATCACAACAGCCAGAGTTAGCGTCGGGGGTGCGAGGGCGGGACATAGCTCCGTCTGTCGCGTCCCATTATTAGCGGGTGGAAGAGCATAATAGCCTGAATGTAATGTTATGTCATAAAAACATGCTGCTGCTGATGCTGATGCATGCTTTGGGTCATTCTGTGAAGGAACCTTCCATTGAAGGAACATTTGCTCAGGGTGTTTAGAAAGACTCGAGGAGCCATGTTGGTACGCACGCGAGAGCGAGGCGCTGTGTCGTCTCCTCATT
>JAOPJI010000142.1:2165859-2184653 GCA_027122695.1 Merluccius productus
TTACATCGGGCTCGGGCTTTGAAAGCCACGGGCCGGGTCGGGTCGGGTTGTAATTTTCAGGCCCGTTGAGAACTCTATTCCAGTATACCACCAGTATACCACCGAGCCTTGAAGTAGCCTCACACAGCCAGACCATATTCGCTTTGCTCATGGTCTGGAAAGCCTGCCGTCTGCAGTGTTTTTCACGGGGTTGTCAGTCAACCTTACTTTGCAAGCCGATTGCATTAGCTTCAGACAATTGCAATCATGACTGTTTGAATTACGCATGCCACAGTCATAGAATATAAAAGAAAAAAAGGTGACCCCCCCCCCCCCCCCTCCCAAGAAAGTTGAGCTGTTTCTCATACCATGATGTTGAACACGGGCCTATCTCGGCGTAAAGCCTGTTTTAAACTTTTCATACTCAGGCCGCATAATCCAAGATCCAGATATCCACTCGCATTGTAACTCCCTCATGGACACTTGAGTAACAAAACGGTTCCTGATAATTCTTTCAATATCAACACCGTCTTGCACCTGGCCAGTTTTCGGCTCCATGCCGCAATCACATGCGTAGGCCTGCAAACTAGAAGCGGCCTCCAACCTGTTGAAGCGTGTGCAACAGCACGTGCCAGGCATTAGACCCGGGGACGAGGAGCAACTCCATGTCTTCCGGCATTCCTCGCTATTGGAGGCATGTTTCCTTTCCTTAAGGTCATCGTCGAGTCCATTTGGTTGTTTACACACACACAAACCCACACACACCGCAGATCAAGCTGATCTGTTGATACTTGGTCAGGCAGTGTGCTGTTTAAAAAAATTCAAAATGTATAAATGAAGCTCCTTGTCCTAGTTGCAGAAAGTGCACACCCATTTTTTAATATGTAGCTTATGCTACACATAACAATCTCTAGTTTATTAAAATGACAGAACCTGAAGATTTGACCTTGCAGTGACTGGTAGCTGCACTCTAGTGTCCACGATCAGTTCTAGAACTGGTCTGGCCACAAAATCTTCAAGTGTTTGCTATTCTTCTGGAAAGGTGCGGTTGCAGCATTTTCACCTCTGGTTGTGCAATAACAAGCACACAGGTTCAGGGAAAGGGGATTCAAATTAGGATAAATACATTGTTTGTTAAAAATGACTTGCCATGTTGAATAGGAGAATCCCTGTTCATGCAATCTATGTCTAATTCCAGCTGTTTATTGTCATTATTAACATGTGTGTTATACTGAAGTATTTATTTTTGTCAAAAATAAATACTTCAATATAATTTGGATTTCTTTAATAGAAACAAAGTATTAAAAATGAATGCAAAATAAAATGTATTTAGTAAAGTTAACCAAAGGTGTTGGGTATTCAAATGTGTTTGGTATATAAAAGCTGTGAACATAGCTTGAGGCTGTTCACACTGCTTGGATGCTTTATTTTGGACAAAGTCGAAGATAATGAATTGCTGCCGAATTTATCTGGTTCTGTGCTCACAATGAAAACATTTTAATCAAGTTATTTTTTCTCTCTGATTATCAAAAAGCAAACCCAAACATCCTGCTCTATTAGGAGCAACAGAAAATGATAAACTGTTACTTCCTCCTCTAAATCTATAGACCACTTTTTGTTATGTGCCCTGAAGTAAAAATAATGGATTTGACATTTGCAATTGACATGCACAAGATGCGCTACAATGATGAATGATGACCTGGTTTCCCACAGTCTAATGGAGTATCAGATTGTTGCTTAGTAACCGTCATTTCTCTCATGGTCGTCACCACACTGGTTACTATTTGCAGCACTGTTGCCTAGCCTCCATGTTTTTGTCCAGGTGTAGGCCATTGTATTTAACCCATGGCTAAAAGGGTTGGGGTTAAGCTCAAACATTACTGGTCCAATAAGGGTTGCGTAACCGAAAACATTTATTTTCTTATAAGCAGGTATTTGTTGTTATCCTGAACAACAATATAACTGCATTCAGGACAACTGTGTTGAAGTGTGAAATGTTAGACCCTGACCCTGATTTTGGCAATCTGGAATGATTCAGAAGAATAGTCTGGAAACACATTCTGTCAAGTCAAATGTTGACAGCTTGGCATCCTATTTAAATGTATCCTCTTGTTAAACCCAAATATCTAAATACCCAGAGAGCTTGATCCCAGGCCATGTATGGGCTGTCCCCGGGGTCTGAACGATTTCATCTCAACGGCATACACTTGCTCTCCAAACTGATGATTAAAAATGAATTTTTTTAAAACTGTGATTCATTATGAGTAATATGAATGGGAATCATGGGGCTTGTAAGGGCCTTTGTAAGCAGGTTTACTCCCCGTTTACTCACTCCTGCTTTGTTCTTCACCATGTGTTGATATGTAAAGGCTTTATATGTGCATGTGAGCAGAACACACATGATTAACTTCCAATTTGTCATTCCACTGCCTTCTAACCAGTGTTTATATTCTGTGTACAAACAAGTATTATATTTATATGATGCTCATTATGTCTCAGTAAATCATGTTACATATATTGTGTAATGAAACAGCTAGTTTATGTTTACATGTAACATTGTGCAATACCAACTAGATCAACTAATTGGTCTGCCAGTCTGCTGCTACTACTACTAAAGTAGGATAGCTCAGCAGGGCTGTCTAACGAAGAACTCGGTTGGTGGGGTGAAAAGTAAAACATTTTTGGCATACACTTGCTCTCAAAACTAATTTGTTTTCTCCATTTTCCTGCCTCCTTGTAGAGCTCCAGAGATCATCCTAGGCCTTCCCTTCTCTGAGGCCATAGACATGTGGTCCCTGGGCTGTGTGATGGCTGAGCTCTTTCTGGGTTGGCCCCTCTATCCAGGAGCACTGGAGTATGACCAGGTAACAGACTTCTCTCCCTCGCTGTCGCTCTCTTTGCATTTTGTCATTATTGAGTGAAATGGAGAAGGTGGGTCAGTGATTGGATATTCAAGTAGCTGACTAGTTCGCTTGACAGGTGTTGACATTTGGATGTTTAATTTAAAAAATGTCATTTTCACAAGACTGCCTTTTAAATGTTAAAGCTCCACTTTCTCAATAGCTGTGCAACAAGAGCAGTCCTTGTGTATCCCAAATCTCCCACATTGGCTATTTCTCCCAGGGAACATTCTCTGCACTTCAGGATGGCAGTCCAGCCCTAGACCCACCTTAAGTTGATCTGATGTAAGATGGAAATTCCTCCCAGCATGTTGGGACTGTTTTCGCTTCAGAGCATGTATGAGCTGAACATTGACAAGCCTGGGAGTAGTCCCTCTAGATGGAGAATGGCCACGACCAACTGTCCCCTTTCATAGTTATTCCAGAAAACGATATATTGGTCCACCAGCAAATTTGTTGCAGTAAGTGACCTTGAAGGGTACCGCCAATGTCCTGTTGTACATCCCATTAGCAATTTATTTTGCCTGTTCTCCTGCCTTCTGCAGTTTGACATTGATTTGACCACTGTTCATCTAGAGACGAATAGAGCTCCTTCCATTGTACCACTGGGTAGCAACATGCTTTTCATGAGTAATCAAAGGCTTAAACTTTTACAGTGGCAGTAATTGATGTCCATTAACTTGTAGAACAGATTTCATTTAGTGAGTTGTATAGGCAGACCTTATTTTGGCAAATTAAGTGATTCATTATGAGTAATATGAATGGGAATCATGGGGCTTGTAAGGGCCTTTGTAAGCAGGTTTACTTCCTGTTTTCTCACTCCTGCTTTGTTCTTCACCATGTGTTGATATGTAAAGGCTTTATATGTGCATGTGAGCAGAATACACATTAACTTCCAATTTGTCATTCCACTGCCTTCTAACCAGTGTTTATATTCTGTGTACAAACAAGTATTATATTTATATGATGCTCATTATGTCTCAGTAAATCATGTTACATATATTGTGTAATGAAACAGCTAGTTTATGTTTACATGTAACATTGTGCAATACCAACTAGATCAACTAATTGGTCTGCCAGTCTGCTGCTACTACTACTAAAGTAGGATAGCTCAGCAGGGCTGTCTAACGAAGAACTCGGTTGGTGGGGTGAAAAGTAAAACATTTTTGGTTGCTGATGTTTATAACGGCAAAAAAAGAGATTTAAAAAAGAAGAACCATGCGGAAAATGTTTATCTTTTTGTTCCTAAAAGATAGAAATGTCATCCCTACATATACAATCGATTTCTTTATTCTCAGCTTGGAGCCAAAGAAACACTTTACAAGTGTGCTTTCTTCCATTTTCCAAATGCCAAGTAATTAGTCTTCTAAAATGTCACATTTTGCCCCAGTAGGATGAAGGAATATTTCTTTGTTTTTTGTTGTATTATTAACCGCACAATACTTTTTTTAAAGTGTGAAATAATGTTATGCGAGACCACTGATCGGATCTTTTATCAGCTGTGTTTCAAAGCGCACCCTAGGGCTCTCTGACCTGGTGCTGGCTGCTTGCTACATCAGGTTTTAGCATTTAGAGTGTCTTCTTGGCAGAGCAGTAAAGGTTAAAGTGTCAGGGATTGGCACGCCATGTAATGTAAGACCTTGTATCTCACAGGGCCGTGCGCCAACGTGGGGGGCATGTAATGTACCACGTGCTTCATGTCATATGCTCCCTGTCCAATAATGTCTTCCTAAGGGGATTCCATTTTATTTTTATTTTTCGTAAATAGTTCTTACAGAAAGACTCCAGCGAAGAATGGATTCTTTATACATTACTCAATTTTAATTGGTTAGGTTCAATCCATTTGATTATATGTCTTGTTATTGCCTTTATCGCTTTCTTAATTCTTATAACTCTCCCGGCATCAATACCTTTTTCTTCAACCCTCTCCTGACCTTGACATATACGTCCTTCTCTCACTCTTGTTATTCACCGTTTCTTTTCTAATTCCTCCTCTCTCTGGCTTGTCTTTGTGTGTGTGGTCAGGTCCGGTACATCTCCCAGACTCAGGGTGTGCCCGGAGAGCATCTGCTCAACAAGGGCACCAAGACATCTCGGTTTTTCCGGAAAGAATCCGACTCTCCCTACGCCTCCTGGCGACTGAAGGTATCCAAGCTTGTGTTCCAATAAAACCACGCTGGCGCGCACACCCACTCATGCACCCATAAACATGTGTATGTTTCTCGTATGCATGCGTGCATGCCAATAGTTTCCCCTATTTGCCTTTCGATGCAAATGCGCTGTGCCAATATGCCTACTTCGCTTGTGTACATTGTTTCACGTTCATTCACCTTGTAGCTGCTATGATTGAACTGTTTCGGATTAAATTAATTCCTCTTTATTTATTTAGTTTTGACTGACTAAATTTGTCCCCCTTCTGCTTTCAGACGACAGATGAGCATGAGAAAGAGACGGGTTTGAAGTCAAAAGAGGCCAGGAAGTACATCTTCAGCTGCCTGGACGATATCGCACACGTGAGTCTTGGCCTGACTGCTCACAACTTCTAGCCAGATAAAGCCTTATCTTAGAGCAACAGGTCTGTTGTCTGTTGGGACCGTGTGCTGCTAAACGTGTGCATGCCTGGGTGATTGAATTAGATGAATAAATGTCCCTAACTCTGTAGGACATGCTTGGGTAATCGCATGAACTCATTACAATTTACCTCAGTTGACCACAGAATAACGTGTGTGTGTGTGTGTGTGTGTGTGTGTGTGTGTGTGTGTGTGTGTGTGTGTGTGTGTGTGTGTGTGTGTGTGTTTAGGTGAACTTGGTGCTGAGCCCTGACCCCAGTGACATGCATGCAGAGAAGGCTGACCGGAGAGAGTTTGTGTCTCTGCTGAAAACCATGCTGCTGGTTGATGCTGAGGACAGGACGGTTCCCTCTGATGTACTCAGTCACCCCTTCCTCGCCATGACTCATATGCTGGACTACCCCCACAGTAACCAGTAAGTCCATGATGCACACAATTTGATTTCTTTCCAAGAGTATAACAGAAATCTTGTTGTTGTTCGCCACCTCCCAGTTGACCCTCTCGTCTCCTTTCTGTGGTTATCAAGATTGTTGTTGACATTGGCTCAAAATAATCATCCGTTTTTTTTCCCCTGCCACGCCAAGACCAACCAAAAACCTCTCTCTTCCCCGCTCTCCTTCCAGCGTGCAGTCGTGTTTCCACATTATGGACATGTGCCACAGTCGCCCCGGCAACGCCGCTTTCGATGCACTCAACCACAACACGGTTCCGTACTCCAGACCAGCCATAGCAGCCCCCACCTCCAACCCCACCTCAGGCCATCCCCTGGCCTACAACAAGATCCCAGTGCACTCTCAGGTAGGCTAGTGGCGTCCACGCTATGTGATCATGTGATGTAGACTGTTGCCGCAATGTTTTGTTCTCAGTTAAGTTTAGCCGTCGTTCGGTCCAAGAAATGGACTAAATTAAATGGTGGCAATTGTTTGGGAGGAGTAATGTTCAAAACCCTATGGTTAAGGGACGCCCAGCCCTTTAAAATATGTGGATAGTCATCTCATTCCACATGGTCCAGAAAACACACCTGCATGTGATGTCAGGCCACAGAATATAAAAATATCCTCCGTGATCTTCTCACTGGGTCTGTCATGTCTCCAACGTCTGCATTCTTGCCTTTGGTGCCATCTGGAGGTGAGAAAATATGCGACGATGACGCGATTGCAGAAACGCATAGCAGACTGATCTGGTGTCGAAAACATTACAAACATGACATCATGGTAGTCTTTTGTTAGCTCTACGATTGTTTCTCGATTTCCCTTGGGCAAATTCCCTATCGTAATCTTCAGCTTTTCTGTACTGTAATGCCCACCTCGGTATACTTGTATACCGCTTTGTATTCCGTAATGCAGGCGATAACCCAGTCAGCTCCCTCCGTGTTGCATTCTGGGATAGCCCTGCCAGCTGGAAATCAGTTTGGATGCACCGACTCCTTTCCACCTGCCCTCATTCTCTGTCCCCCGACCATGCAAGGTATGTCCAACATTCATCAATCTGCAGTAATGTGTACTCATGCCATGTCTCATCAACTACACAGTTGTTCATCTATGCATTTAAATACAATCATTCCCGTCCTGTGAACCATTTCACCCATACCCACTCTCCTTTTTTTAGGTAATCTTAATCAGCCTGGATACTCGGTTCCCATGGTAAATCAAGCCCCTCCCATCCAACCCCTACCAATGCGACCAGGGATAATGGCACAGGTAATGCACAGATGAATCTTTAACTATTAGTCTCATTTCGATGTTGATTAAGATGCAGTGAGTTGAGCCTTGTACTTGATGTACTTGATGTACTTGTCCTGTAGATGGACCACATTAGTGCTCATGTAAAGAGAATGCATTGTAAAGAGTCATTGTCACATCCCACCAAACCTCCATCTCCCCCTCTCCTTCCTGGTCCCTGGTAGCCGGCCTGGTCCAGCAGGGCCCAGCAGCTCCTTGTCCCAGCGGCCTGGCAGCAGATGACTCCTGTCGGGCCTCCACCCTCGCACCCACCTCCTCCTCCCCCATCCTCCCTAACCAATGACCGTGGGCTGCCTCCACAGAGGATCGGTGACTGGGGGTGAGTCACCCGGTTCTAAAGAAAGAAGAGCCTATTAAAGTCCCTTGCCCACAGGTTCACTTAGGAAGTCTTCCTACCCAGAATGTCAACAAGTGTTTAAAATATCGTCAAGTAAACCACAGAACTGTTTAGTCACATAAGTAAATACTCTGGAGCCAGGTTGTTGGTTTTGGGTGTGGCTGACATTATGGTCTGGATTCTGGAGTTCATATGCTGCCTTTTGAATTCACTTGGTGTTGCTTTAAAAAATATTTTGTAAATGGATGTATGTATAGATTTTCTTTGCTACTAAATGGCAAAAACATCTTTCCAATTATTAAAAAAGTGCTCGCATTGTTGCCAAGGTAAAAAAATAATTTTATATATATATATATATATATGTATCCTTTTTTACAGGAAAGTTCATCCCCACAGCAGCCATTACAACACTGTGATGCAGCAGCATCTCCTGGCCAATCAGATGCCAGCTCTGTCTGCTGCTCAGCCAATGAACATTGGTGTGGCTCACGTTGTGTGGCCCCAGACAGCCAATAAAAGAAACCGGCACAGTTACAACAGGTAAACATGTTGGGTTGTGCAGACAACTGAGCATAGGAACGATGCACATCATTTGCATGTCATAAAAGCGTGTGAATCTTTCCATAGCGACCGGTTTTATAAAAAGCACAAAAAAAAAGAATGACTGGCCTGCCAGAAATATCCAATGTGATCTTAGATGTGATTAGAGTAGTGGCTTTCAATTTCCTGGTTATAGAAAGGAGTCTATTCTCTCCAGGCCAGTAAAGTAATTGCTCCATTGGGCTCAGCAGTATGGTTTTATTATAGAACACAGGAATGGTGGCTTGATTTAATGCACTGTAGCACAAGTATTTTGATTTATCACCAATGACATAAATGTCCTCCGTTGAAAGAAAGCTAGTGAACTTGGATATTTAGAGCTTGTTTTTCAGCTGCCAGCCTACTCTACCTCTTTTCCTTGACTGTCTTAACTGTGTATGTTTGGTGGGTGTATTCTGTTGTGTGCTTCTGTGGTAAAGATTGTGATCTTGAACTTTAATTTCCTTTTCATTTAAAGGAATGCCCCCCAACCCAACAACATGTATCACATATCCATGTGTCGGACGCCCAAGATGGCCGACTTGGTCGGACATGCGGTGGCAAAAAGGGAGCCACCTCAGAGGGTGGGGCCCCCGCGGCAAACTAGGAAAGAGGAAGTACTGAACGCAGATGAGGAGGAGGGCGATAATGAAGATGAGGAGGCAGTAAAAAAAGGACAGTTGGCAATGGATTCCAATAGACGGCTGGATGTGTCCAATCAACAGCAACGAGAAGTTGCCGTCTTATTGGTTGATACGCCAAGCCCCACCCCCAGTGTGATCAGCATCCACAGTGAACCAACTGACGAAGAGGACGAAGATGACCAGCGGTGTCTTCTGAGAGAGTAAGTTATGCCAAAGATTGAAAAAATCAATCTATCCCGTTTTAATCTACGACTTTTGTCCCTTTAAAGAAGATTCCCTAAAAGGTAGTGGCATCATTATGCTGAATGTGACATTCCCCCTGCTTTGTTTGCTCTACTTACAAGATGGAGATTGGAACTGACATCTTCCCCCAGCTGCGTCAACTGCGTCACCTACATAATAATATTGACTTTGTGTGTGTACATAATGACCATAGCGTGTTTTTAAAGTGAGTAATTTACTATTAAGGCATTTGGGAGACTTTTGTCCACATCGACTTGTAGTGAATGCAGGTCATTAAGGAGCAAGTAGTTGTTAGACAGTGAGCTCAGATACAGTGCGGTTGTTTGTCTTATCTGTCTGAACAGTTGTTGGTCTTGCCTTCATCTGACAAGCTGTGTGTCTGTGGTTTCCAGATGTAAAGGGGAGTGTGTGTGCGAGGCTTGCAGCAACACCAGTGTGTCCATGGAGAGAGTGTGCTCCTTCAGCAGCCCAGACAGCAGCCTCAGTACAGACTCCTCTGCCTCCAACTCACCCCAGTCCAGCCCCTCCCTCTCGCCCTGCAAGAGACCTAACAGGTGTGTGTGTCTGTGTGTGTGTGTGTGCGTGCGAGAGATCTGTAGTAGAAAACGGGGCTACTTTACCTTTTGGAACTTAGTTAGATCTGTAACTGTAACATTAGTAGCCTCGATAGTTAATCGGTGGTTATTCATCAGTCACTCAACATTGTATTTGTATAACTCGCTTTGCTATGATTGCTCCTGCCTCGTCTAGTGTATCAGAGGACGACGGGCACGGCAGTGGCTGTGAGACGGTGGAGGGCTCCCCCAAGTCGGACACGTCCACCTCCCCCCACAGCAACGGCCCCTACCGCTACCTTGGCAACAGTAACCGCAACAACCGCCCACCTTTGGCTGCCATGGTAGCTGGACTGGCTGCCCCTGCAGCCCAGGGAAGGAGCGCCCTCCGGACCATGGTGGTTCCACCAATGAGAGTGCAGAACAACAACTACAGTGTGGGGACAGAGGGGCGCGGCCACAGAACGGGTCAGTTCACTGTAATCATTCTCTGAGTGGTGATTCTCGGAGTGTTGGTGGCTAACTTGTTTACACACAGCACATAACCAAAATTACAATTAACGTGTGAAGTCTTTTTTGGCAATTCTGGAATCACTGTGTATATCAGGGGCTCTCAATCTTAGAAGGGATACATATTTACAAGGACCCCCTACCATTGTTATAGGTTTCAACCTGAATCTAACCCATTGAACACATAAACCCATTGAACACATACAATATATGGTCAACATATATTGTCCTTGTATTACTTGCCAGGAAATGCGTTAATTACATGCATTGGAAATCTTGTGCTCCCCTACTGGCTCAATGAACTTTCCCCCTTGAAATGTCCCCCCTTCAAAAAGAATTACGCTGTGAATAACTATCTCAAAGCTACATTTTTTATTGTTGATAAATTATGTAGCAGTTGTATTCATTATTTTGCGTACCTCTTGGCCATACGCCAAGGTACCCCGGGGGTCCGTGGACCCTACTTTGAGAACCGCTGCTGTATATGATTATTATTCAACATTGTAATTGTTATGCTTTTTTCGCTGTTCATACCCTAGCTGATCTGACCATAGTGATTGCTTTACTTCACCCAGCGTTCATGTGGTCTGTTGCCTGTGCTTTGGCATTGTCTGCTTTGCAGGTCACATGGGCACATTAGGGGCTTACCGCCCCCTGGTGGGTCATAAAGGCTTTAACAGGTGATGGTAAAACCACTAGCACAGAACTGGCTGTGCTCCAGTGTCTCGGAAATGCATCCTCACTGGACAATTGCCATTGTCTGTGTAGCGCTTCTCTTGCTATTTCCACTCCACAGTACGGTATTTTATGATGTATTATTGAATATAGGGCTGCAACAATTAGTCGATTAATCGATTAGAAATACTCAAATCTAATTTTAATTGATTAATCGTTTGTCATTTATCAAGTACAAATACCAAACATTTCAGAAGTATTTGGTTCAAGAATCATTAAAAAATTAATACTTCTGTTTTTCTTGGCTGCATGTCATATAAATGTGAGATAAAGCAAGCAAATTTAAGAAATCACTTTGGACTCTTGGAACTTGCATGCTATTATTGCTATTATTCATGACATTTTCTCGACTAAATTAATGATCTGAAAAATAATCGTTGCAGCCCTAATTGTATATAGATCATAGTTGTGGAGACAACAATATAAGATCTTGGCCCTTAGTTTAGTTTGAACAGTTGAGGCAAGGCTTCTTGGGTTTCCTTGCCTGTGAATTTATTAATGCAGGTTGCCTGTCTCCCACCCATCACAGTTATGCGTGGTTAATTATTTACTGTAAGAAACCTCAAAATAGGTTATATTCCAACATAAATCCTTTGTTTAATCGTCATATCAATGTTGGCTGTCAAGCAAAGAGACAGCGACGATGTGAAGCCCAACCCCCCCCACCCGCCCCCTGTCACGTTAACGCCTGATTGTTGTAGGATTAGGAAAAGATGGATGCATCTCCCGTAGTATTGGATCAAAGCCAGCGTCTGTGTTTCTTTGGGTTCTCACCAAACAGAGTGAGTTGCCTGAAGGCACCGATCTCAGTCTAGTTGCCCGAAGGCACCGAAGTTCAGAGTCTAGTCAGACTCTGAACTGGCTGCAGAGATCAGAGTCTGACGAACAACTTCACCTCTCCTTTGGTGCCTTTTTTGTTGTTGTTTTTCTGCTGAGTGACAATGTTCTCTTCAATGTTCTCTTCAATGTTCTCTGCCCTAGCCCTGCTGTGATCTACCGTCCATTTGGATGTACCTGTCACCTGACACTTTTATTTGTTTTATTTGAAACTCGACTGCTCATTTCTAAAATAATCCTGGACATTATCAGTACCGTCTGTCCCGCTGATCTTTACTGTACTGCTTGGTTTCAGTATCATCTTAAGCACTCTTGGCAACCACTACTGTATTTGACTGATTTTATATTCTACTTTAAAATAATGTGTATTTTATATAGCAAATATTTGTTGTTAAATTGACTATTTGTCAATAAATGTTTATGAGTCCTACTCATAAACATTTATCGCTGGGCCCAATTTTGGCAGTACAGAAAGCTGGCGTAGGTAACGATGCAGCAACACCATCAGGTTTCTATCAGCATCTACAGCACTGACCGTTTAAAGAGAGCCTTATGTTAAAAGCTGTGCTGCTGGGTCCTGGGGAAGTGGGTCTGGACCCATAAAATTCATCCCCCACCTGCCATCAGTTGCTAGTTGGCCTGCCTAGTCCCTGCCAGGCATGGCTACAGACCAGAGAGACCAGGTGGACAATGGACAGCTGCTAATCATTATCAGTTTAGTTGGCTTTTCTCATCGTGTTAAACCATCGCAGTATGTGGATTATATGGCCATTTGACCATTTGGTTGGAGAGTAGGGACCCTGCAATCAGTTTCGTTATAACTACACAAAAATATGATTTGTGTGTGTGTTTGTTTCTTCATATTCTTTGCATGGAATGTTTTTTTGTTTTACTGTGTCTGACGGCAGCTTTCTGCCTTGCTTTGTTGTTCACCGTCTCTTGCTCTCTCGTCACCCCAGCCTCCGAGTCCTGGTCCCGCTCCAGAGGACTGTGTGCCCTTACAGGAGCAGCGCTGCTGCCCTCCGCCCCCCTTCTGGCCAGGCAGCAGAAGGTGACCACCATGCAGCAGCAGCCTCTAGGCTTTCGACAGGTTTGCCCCAATGCCGTTTCGTCTTCTTTTCCTCTTGTTTGAAAACAAGACTGTACGTCAATTCATTTAGATTTCCGTTTCCATGTAATGCTGTAGCCGCTATGGCTGGATTCAAGTATAATGATGAGTGAGGAACTTTTCAAAGCCGATGCAGTTCACCAAGCCTAATTCTAGGAGTATTATTTGTATTTTTACATTTACACTGCCGTTACATTACTTTTAACAAACTTCTTGTTCATTTGATGATTATTGTTTTTCATCATAACTCAACGAAAGTTGACTTTGGAAGTTAAGATTTGTGATTCCCCATGGCTTTGCCCTCATGTTACCATCTCAAATAGTTAAAACTGATTTTGGCATGACTGTGGCGTCCTGTCTTTGCTAATATTGCCCTGTTCCCATCCCCACGGTGACCACGAGAAAATCAACATCCACTGTACCTTCTGTCCCTCCCAGGCACCCCCCTATGGTTCCAGCCACAGCTGCAAGGAGTGGAACGGCAACTATGGCCCGCTGCGGCCGCACGCCTACATCCCCCCTACCGTTCACACGCACACTTTCACACACCTGCCGCATGGCAGCCCCACGCACACTTCCACCACCCCGCACGCACACACCCAGTGTCTGCCCACGCACACCCTGCTCGCCTACCCTCCTACCGGCCCCCTCCCCGCCACGCACCACCCCCACCACCATCACCACCCCATGCTCCCCTCTCACCCGCCGCCTCTCCTCCAGCCTGGGTACAGTATCTCGCATCCCCAGGGAGGCACCATTGTTCACCAGGTCACCCTGGGCATTGGCGCGGCTCACCCTCACCGGCTCCTCCCCTCTCCGACCGTGCACCCTCATCACGGGCCCGGCTACCCTCACCCCCACCCCCATCACCAGTTCAAGCCTCACTTCGCCAACCTGCCTCCGCCGCCTTCTCACCCCTACATGGCCTCCCCTGCCGCCTTCACTGGCTTCCCTCTCAGCCCCACCAAGCTCAGCCACCACCACCAGTTCTCCTTCATCTGAGGGGCCGGCGGGGCCCGCCGCGGCAGCTCTGTTTCGCGCCGCACGCGGCCCACGGGAAGCTAGCGGCGGCCGCTACCTGGCCGGGTAAAATCACCAGCAGAGCCCGAAACGGACACGCGTGACAGCTTGCAACACGAGCGACGGCGCTGCCGCTGGATATGGTGGGGGTGGTGTAGTCAATGGTGTTGGATAGTAATGGACACTCTAGGTTTAGCGGCGGCCTAATTTTCACGCTTGAGGTTAAGTGAGGGTTAAGTGATCCAGAGCAAAAATGTAATCTGACTTCCGACGAATTTGCGGTGTCGGTGCTTCACGGGAACGTGTCAAGGCGCGTCTCGAGTTGATCGGAGGTTTAGGTTAATCACACGACGCGATTCCAGTATTGTTCTGAATAATAAGCCGTTCATTGTCGTTGTCAGGCCCCTTCTGTGAGCCCTTTGACTTTTTCCGCCCCCTCTCTGTGTTATGAGCACCCAGAGCTCTTTAAGCCATCCTAACGCGCGTTCCCCTTGAAGGACTTGGATCTTCCACTCTCTCGACTCATCCGTTATCATAACCCCCCCCCCCCCCACACCTACCCGTCGCCTGACACCTTTCAGTGCCTTAAAAGTGGAGTCTGACAACAACTTCAGGAGTTTCTAGATTTTAAATGTATATGGGCTTGCAGCAGCACTTGAATCTTTACTTCTCGTTTTCTAGGATGAGCTTAGCGGATAGACACAAGACTTTGGCTTGTGTTTAGTTTTTTTTCCTTTGGTGTATAGACTGAGTTTGTATTCAGACTCTAAATGATATATAGGCTTTAGATCGAATAAGCTTTTTCTGTATGTACAGAATGATTTCATATTTTGATAATCAATTTCTATACACTAGTGCTTAATTCACAACAGTATTGTCACTGTTTACTGTAACTGCAATACAATCTAGAAAGCATTTGGGTTGCTGTGTGTGTGTGTTACTTGCGTTTAGGCTGTATTTCAATTAACCCGTCGTACATTTTAAAATACATTTTCGGGAGCGCTAAACAATACTGCTGAAGTTTGGGCTGAGGACAAACTTATTAATTATGTTGTGTTGTAGTTTTAGAGAACGTGTGTCAGTGTTTTTAAATAACCAATCAACGTACAGTATCCTTGCTGGGCTATAGTGTTTTTTTTTGTATTTTATTGGATATTTTTCATTTTCCTTTTTGAGTTAATCATTTTTTATAATTTTCTTGCTCATGTATGGTTTGTTTTCCCCTATTTCCCCCACACGTGTGTGTGTGTGTGCGTGTGTGTGTGTGTGGTTTTTTGTGTGTGTGTGTGTGTGGTAACGTGTCTGCCTTTTCAACGGACAGTACCTTGCCTAAATGGACTAGCATTCTACTGGTCTTGGCACCAAAGACTGATCTCTTTAATGGACGCTCTAACGGTCCATGTTCTCTCCCCCCCCTGTAAACCCAGATGGTATCATTGGTTATGCTATCATCGTTATTTAGTGTAGTATGTGGAATGTATAGGTAATGAGCTGCTATGTATCGACTGGCTTTCACTTCCCATAGCTGTGAGTTAGAGGATTTAACATTACCCTCCGCCCGCCCCCCCCCCACCTGCTTTCTTTACATTTGTGTTGTAGTTTTGATAAATGGATACCATAGAAGTAGGTTTAGTGTGATCCTAGAGCATATTGAATCGTATTCATTCATGCGAGTGCCTCTGTATAATGGCTTTGTTGTTTTTGAAGTGATTTTGTTAAAACTGCTGTAATCGAAGAATGGAGGGTTTTTGTTTTTAGCTTAGTTTTTATTCGGTTTCTTTATTTTGGTGAGCTTGTGTGGTTTTGTGTGTGTGCAAGCATATAGCGTCAGTATTTCCTCATGAAATAATGTTTGGGTTCTGTAATTGTGTTGTAATTTTAATTTTTTTTGAGTTTTACTCCGAAGACATAGCTTTTTGTATTTGTGTTCTTGTTATTGAGCTGTATTTACAACAGTTTTGTACTGTACAACTAGTGCCTTCTTCAACCGACCGGTTCACCGATTTGCGTCTTTTGCATCCATTTTAAAGAAGCGGTGCTTCGGGGATCGGTGGGGCGTGTTCTCTCTCTCTCTCTCTCTCTCTCTCTGGGGTTTCACTTTGTGTTATTATTAATCAGATTACTCACCACTCAACCCAAAGTCCTTTTCTTGTTTTAGCGGACCAGGGGCGTTCCAAACAAGTCGCGCGTTTTCTACGTAATCCTAAGAAAGTACAAGTCAGGGAATGTTTGTTGTGTGCGCTCCAGAACTACACCAATGACGCCATGCAGTACTACACACAGGACCTATATCTCTATTACACACAGATGCAAAGCTTTACTCACATGCTGTGAATGTACTCGTGGGGACTGTTAGGTTTAGTATACGTGACGTATCATAGTTTCGATGTGTTTTGCGGTGGCCACACACCCAAGATCTTGGTTTTGTTTCGGAGTGCGTCTCCTGAATATCGGTGGGATTCTTGTATGCAGCTGTTTGCCATTTTGCTCCAGTGTTGCGCTCGTGCTTTTTGTTTTTTGCATTGGGCTTTATCGATTGCAGTTGTGCTTACTTTATATAATGTATGACGATGTTATCCGTTTTGTCGAGTGGCTTAAGTCGAGGTTTGTGTGTACTTGTCGAGGACGCTATTTTCGTCAATCCCTGAATTAGGAAAATTTGCCGGAGCGGCAACTATTGGAATGCAATCTAAGATAGGAACGGAGCGGGCGTGCGCTCCGGGCTTTTCCCCATTTTTAAATGTATTGATCGACTAAACGGGGGAGCAGGTTCTGTTTTATGGCACTCGTGTATTGTATACCCGTCTAGGTAATCCAGTGTGGGCTTTTGATTTTGTTGTTGATGTTGTTGTGTGTTTTTGGTGAGTATTCTTGTACCCACCAGCTCAGCAGACATGTGCACGGCCACACCGTCAGGTCGGTGATGGACGGCGCCGTAATCCCCGACTCTTTGGACTGATTGCTCAGGATCACTCCGGAAACGACCCTGGCTCCCCCCCCCCCCCGGGTGGGGGGGGGGCGCCGCTCCCCGCCCCCTTGTCCTTTTCTTTCCTGACCCACCCCGGAAACCCCCCGCCCCCGCCCCCCCCCCCCCCCCCCCCCTCTCTCGGCCTCGCGCTGAGAGTTGAGTCATCATTCACTGTCGGGTCCGATCGTCCCTAAACGCATCACGGAGCCGAGTCCAAAGCAGAGCACATTGTGTCCCGTAGCGTGGAAGATTTGCATAACCGAATAACGCCGGACGGTTCCGGTCAACAGGAACACGGATCCAGTTGAGTGATTGAGTGCCTTTTAAAAAAATGATAATAATACATAAACAAAATAGGCAATGTCGACATCTCCCTGATTTACGAATATCTGTTCTAGCATATGGCAAAACCGAAAGAGTTGGTGCGCTAAATGGGATTGAAGTCATTTGAATCAATGTTTAAGAGATTAGGAGAGTTGACTTTATTTAACAGTGATGGGATCCCTAAATAGTCTGCAGGCTTTGCTGTTTCTGGGTTCTAAGTTTTTACTAATGACTTCTCATTGGGCACTGGGCAATTGTATGTTATTTGATCCTTATGACACTCAAGTAGAGGTTTGTAATTAATGGGTTCAAGTTTTGTATACTCAAATCATCAAGTATGTAGATGTGATTTCTTAATTTAATTTTGAACTGTTACTGCTTAAAAAAAATGTGTTTGTAGATTTGTGTGGCTTTATGATTTCAACGTTTTGATTTTTATTTTCATTTTTTTTCATTTTAATGCTACACTAGTTTGACATGTAGCAACTGCACTGTGCAATATACAACATGACTGGGAAAATAATTATTGTTTGGATGTATTTGTGTCTTACTAGTGTTTGGTCATCTTCTTCTCTCCACCGGACCCTCTAGTTCTCTAGTGAGTCTCAGTGTGACCTGGCCTTATGTACTTTGTCACAACAAGCGGGTCCTTCTTGGTGACTCTTAATGGTGATTGTCAAAAAAATGAATTGATGGTGTACGATGTCAAGATTAACTTTGAATAAAAAAAAGATATTTTGCTTCAGTTGATATTGTCTGCTTGTATTTTTTTCCCCCCCTTTTTTAAATTTAATTGCGAGATGGATGAACACTGGAAATGATAACGCACGCAACTTAAGATTGAATTTGACTCGAATGAACCAGCGGCAGAGGCTTAGGGTTAAACCGTCCTTCATTGTATTGCAAAGTAATGGTTGGAATATTTGCCTCCTTTTTTTAAAATGGGTTCCTTGTTACCAGAATAAAACCA
Organism: Merluccius productus; assembly: GCA_027122695.1. Classification (NCBI taxonomy): domain Eukaryota; kingdom Metazoa; phylum Chordata; class Actinopteri; order Gadiformes; family Merlucciidae; genus Merluccius; species Merluccius productus. Next base: position 2,183,880 of record JAOPJI010000142.1, read on the forward strand.
CTGAAGAGGCTTCAGAACCTCCTGCTCCCATGTTTCATGGCTCTGGGTTTAATTCAGCCCAGCTGCCTCCATCACCCACCAGGGGCCGCCTGGTTTCTGCGAGGACTCTGCTCTCCTCCACATGAGAGCCGAGGGCAGACCGGCGTCATCCCTGCCGCCAGTATCTGTATTCTGACGGCAGGCCGGGGGATGCGGAGGGAGGATAACACACATACACACACACAGCCTCGCCTCGCACCGCCCAGATGTGCGGCTGAGGAAACCGCTGGACTGGACTGGGTGTCTGGAGGAATTGGGAGTAGTTCACCGATTTGACGCACACGCACGCGCACGCACGCACGCACACGCACTGCTGGTGTCAGTAGCGATGAGGAGCGCCTTCCCGCCGCATTAGGGGAGCGCACAGGATAACAGACACACGCTGTCATTTTTTTTAAAATTATTGTATTTTTGGGTTTTTTAATGGACTCTCGCTTCATGGGGACATCGCCGCGTCTCCACACTGGGAGCGGGTTGACGATCAGATGCGTTTCGCCAGAGCGTCGTCGTTAGAGCATTTCGCCTCGGAGTTAATTGGTTGAGCCATGGTGGGGGGGGGAAGAAGAACCAGCAGCAGAACCGGGTCTGGGACGCGGCCACCGGGTCGCTGGTCGAAAAGAACCGGCGGCGCCACGGACGGCCCGCCGGCCAGGTGCGTCCTGACCGTGTGGACCCTGGTGGTGCTGATGGTGGTGGTGGTGCACGGCTCCCTGGCTGCGGACGGTACGGGGGGCC
>JAOPJI010000142.1:2239242-2254575 GCA_027122695.1 Merluccius productus
TATATATATATAGAGAGAGAGAGAGAGAGAGAGAGAGAGAGAGAGCGAGAGAGAGAGAGAGAGAGGTGGACGCCAAAGTGGGATAGTATGGGTAAAGTATGGAAAGGAAAGAGATACAAGGTACAAGGAATAATTGACACAGATTGTAGCATAACACAAACACACACATACACCTTAATAAACATACACAAGACGAGTGTGCTGAAACACACACACACACACACACACACACACACACACACAGATCATACAATGCATACCAGTGTGACTCCATCGTCGTTGGTGTGGTTGAGGCCTCCCCCGCTAGCGACCAGCTGCCTGACATCTGACAACATGGTGTTGGCCCTCTGGGTCTTCATGGTGTGCATGGAGGACACGTCCACCCCTGGACCAACACACACACACACACACGCACACACATATATATCCTTTTAAAATGTGGAAATGGAAAGGAGCACCATCCCATGTTATAGCCTGAAGTCTGGAAGGTCAAATGCATGGTAATCCTGTTGAAGTTTGTGCAGAGGCAGAAAGTCCTTCAGGATACAGCTTTCGACTTTTGACCCCAAGGGGGGGGGGGGGGGTCGATCCAATCCCAGACCGGTCTGCCAGCAGCGGTCTGCCCAACGCTAGATGAGTCGAACCTTCTCCACAGACGATCTTTACCATCGCACAATGATTATAGATCAGTTCTGATAAGTTTTAGGGCACTGACTAATGAGACTTTTACCCATCGATCAGCCACCTGATCGATGGGTTTGGTGTCAGGCAGGGAATGAGAGCCCTGAGCAATGTTAGTACAGCATCAATGTCAGCCATTCTGAGGTGAAATCCTTCCTTCCTTCCTTCCTTCCTTCCTCCCTCCCTCCCTTCCTTCCTTCCTTCCTTCCTTCCTTCCTTCCTTCCTTCCTTCCTTCCTTCCTTCCATCCTTGTCAATGCAGTGGTCCTGCTAGCCTCCAGCCCGGCGTTCTTCAGAGGATTTATGCTCATTGCTCTAAAGGAGGGCAGAGAGGGCACAGAAGAAGGCCATTATGCCGGACAGTTCCAGGTAAGAACCACCACCACCACCACCACCACCACATAATACAAGTGTGCAATCCTCTCAGCACAGCCCAACGCTCTGCTCTGATTCTCCAAATGCTTGCTGCGATCATCACATTTCAGGCTGCGCTCGCGCATCCGACGGAGCGCAGCTTAATTCCCCCTCCTATAAGTGGAAACGCTACAACATAAGCAGGCTGCTGTAGCGGACAGCGCTCCTATTGTTGAGCTCTGCTACGGGGCAGATGTTCCACACTTCCCCACTGAGAAACTGAGAAAAATGTCCCCCCGAGAGGAGGGAGGGGTGATGGATATATATGAGAGAGAGAGAGAGAGAGAGAGAGAGAGAGAGAGAGAATAAGTACTTACTTTCAGTATAGCAACAACTCCCACTGAGTTAAAGATGGCTCCTGAGAAGAGACATGGCTTCCTCAATTACCCCCCTGGGTGGAAAAAGCAGGGAGGAAACATGTTTCTTACGCTCATACCCCCCCCATCCCCACCAGCGTAGAGAGGCAGGCCTTTGTGTACCTGACCACTCACTGACATTGAGACACAGTTTTTATAGGTTTACATGAAAAGATGGTGTCCTTCTAGCCCTGCCAAATATATGTTTATTTTTTTTAGGATGCTGTCTATATACCAGGATAGACACTTTTGTTTAATTACAAACACATACACATGTTACACATACACATGTGCTTTACAAAAAAAGGATGTACTATGCCACCTGTTGGGAGTGTTATTTTGCTAGTATGAAGTACATCTGTAAGAGGCTATTAATTCTTGATTTTTCAATTAATTTTAGTAATGTGCATTAATTAATACAATTCCGATCCTATCATTGAGCCATAGTGTGTTTCACCCACATTTATAGGAGCCATAATAGATTAGGTGTTAAATGTTAAGTCTTTACACTTTTCTGCATGAGTTTCCCTTTTCATGGCTCAATGCTCCCCAATATGGTTAAACTCCAGTTAGCTAATTCTAGCTCTTGGCTCGGTTCACTTCTTGCTTTCAAATATATTATTTTTGTATTGCATTCTTTGAATTTATGTGAATTCGAGACCTCATGAGGAATCACACATTCAGAGTCTTTGTCCTGTGAAAACAGTCGGGCCTGGCACGCTAACCAACAGCATGGCTGGCCTCCCGTTGAGAAGGGGAAGCTGTTTTCTGCCACGCCGTACAAAACATTTACAGGATTTGAGTTGGATAACACGGCCAACTACTCTGCACAAGTCCTGGAGCTCAGCGCCAGAGCTGCTAAAACGCTCTCTGGCTGGGTAACGTTCTTGGAAACTACACAGTCAGCTGAGATGCAACAGTTACTTTACTTTGAAGGAGTTTCCCGGCCATAGCTCAGGTCAAGACTATCTCCACCACACACACACACTTACCGTGAGACCAACTTTATTGAGTATTTGACTGAACCCTCAAATAACAAACACAAACAGTACTGTGTCGTGGGATACCATATTGGAGAAGCAGCTTTACTTTCATGTAATATTTGTGGAGTTTAAAGCCTTGAGGATACCACATTATGATGTGTTTTTTGTTTGTATCTTAACAATAGACACACCCGTTTTGCAGAAAAAGTAAAATACATATTTCAGACAGTAAATCTGGCATAACATCACATCAGATAAGACTGATTGGTTAAAAATAAACATTTTGCTCAGAGGCTAAAGAGAAAGGCAGAGTGCATATCAGCTTTGCATTTTTCCATCTTTTTTTTCTGCGTCTTGTAGGATCTTGGAAGAATACATGACAGTTGCAAAATGCAGGCCTTTCTAAAAAGAAAACAAAAGGCAAAGCGTAAAGATGAGCGAGGAAATCGGTTTTCCTGCTAGTTGCTTTCGTCCGTTTGTGTCCAACCGCGTTCTGCTCCGTTAATGTCAACGTCTTTAAGCTTCGGAAACGTTTTTTTATCATCACATTCTGAGAATGACAACCAATATTTCTTCCAATCCAGAGTGTTGATTAGCAGCTGAGGCAGGCAAGCCATTTTAAAACACCCTTTTTGTAAAAACATTTTTTGTACATTTTCTACATATTTTCAGCTTTGCGGTGTCGTAATAGTCTGTGTGCGGTGTGTGAAACGGCAAGTAATAAGGAGGATTTTGTTGATTCCCTGTTTGGTGGTTATTGCAGTTTTCTGCTCCGTTATTTCTGGCATTCATCCACTTTCTGTTCCACTGAAATGCCACAAAACTTTATTTCACGCATCAGGCATTTATAGTCGCCGTGATTTGCTCTTGTATTGAATTTGATTTTTTTCTCCCCTTGTAAAATATATAAACTATGCTAAGTATTTGGTATGTGTGGACGCTTCCATTGACATCTGTGAGTGTGTAGCCTAGTTCGCTCGATGCATACTGTGTGTGTGTGTGTGTGTGTGTGTGTGTGTTTCCCAGCCTCTCTTTCTCTCTCTCCCTTCTTGGGATAATCGTGGGACACGCAGGTCATATTTATCTAGGCCAGCAATGTGTTATTGCTCAGGCAGACAAATGGTGCTTGTTTGGATAAGAGGAAAGGATGAGTAGAGGCATGAGCTATTATCTTATGTTTTCTCTTTTTCACACACTACCCAGGGTTCTCGAGTGTAGCTGTGGATAAACCGAACCAAATGACTATAATCTAGCATAGCAACGTCCTACACATTTCTGATTGGGCTAACACCGTTAACACCGTACAGTGTCGGTGTAAAGAGGAAACCGTGGAGCGAAAGCGCTGACCTGATGTGTGTAAGCATACACAAGATATAAGCCTGATCATAGGTCGCAGCCGGGTTCCTTTTGGAAAATAAAGGAATCGTGAACTGCACTCGTTGAACGCGCTACAGTTTGTCTCTTTATTTGAAGCGTAACGCCCTTTGTGTGTGTGTGTGTGAGCTTCAAACCATCAGATGGAAGTGAAGTGAGACAACGGTTAAATGCTGGCGGTGGTATCCTCAGCTGTGATTGATGGAAGCCCTGTGGCAAAATGTCGATGCCCTACAGGTTTACCGCTCTAAGACTAGAGCAGAATGGTAGCTGTCTGCGGCGTACTCGTTTTTGAATGCTGATGATGTGATATTTCCATTTTTTCCTGATCTGTGTGGGAAGTTGCCCAAAAATCAGAAACTCTTTAATTCCCCCTGCAGACATGCATGCACACCTAGTTCACTGCGTTCTTTTTGCCTCTGTCCAACACATCATACACACACACACACACACACACACACACATATACACACACACACACACACACACACACACCGTGTTGACTGTTGGAGGGGACATGGGTGGGGGTGAAGCGGGGTCTCCAAGCCGGCTTTCTCTTAACCGTCTCATGCACCGCATGTTTAAACAAGTCTCTGTTTGCTTTCACAGGCACTCAGAGAGAGAGAGAGAGAGAGAGAGAGAGAGAGAGAGAGAGAGAGAGAGAGAGAGAGAGAGAGAGAGAGAGAGAGAGACTCCCCCTGGACACACATAGACATGCCAGTTGTTGAAATGAAAACAAAGCTCCTTTGCCAGCCCATCTTTCCTCTCTGCCACCCCCACGCAACCCCCCTCTCGCTGTCTCTCTTTCTCTCTATCTGTCTCTTTCCTTCTCCCATTCCCTTTTTTCGTCGATCTTTCTCCTTCATTCATTTTTGCCCGCTTCTCTCTTGTGCGATAGCCACCGACCCGCCGGCTACTTTAAGAATTCATTCTAGGTGTTTGAATGACAACAATAGCGGTAAACGAAAGTATTTACACCAAGGTGTCATGTATGCCCCTGAAAGTCTGTACAATATAAAGACCCGTGGATGAATACACCTTAAAGTGGAGTACATCTGTGTCTGTGTGCGCCGCCGTCTGTGTGGCAGACAGTGAGATACAGACAAAGGGGCGGTTCTCTCTTATTTGTACATCCTGAGGCGGTTGCTATAGCAAAATGATTGCTATGGCTTCACCAGACGTCTTGACACAAGCTCTTAAATGCCATCTGCTGCTCTGTCATCCGCTCCCATGCTGCATGTTGTGTACCCACTGATCCGTCTCCTTGTCCTGCTCAGACCCACCCGCCCCCTCGCCTTCCATTTACTCACACATCTCAATCTGCCACACATCTCTCTCTCTCTCCCCGTCTCTCTCTCTCCCCATCTCTCTCTCCCCTTCTCTCTCCCCCTCTTCCACTAAAAGGCCATACTGGTATGGGAGCCGTGGCTCAGCGGGGGGAACGCTACAGTACTGTGTGTGTGTGCGCGTGTGTTTGTGCGTGTGTTTGTGCTTTATGTGTCAGATTTTGACATGTTTCTCTACCATTTGTTTAAATGGTGAGAAACCGAGAGAGGAATACAGAAAGAAAGTGACTTTTGAGTCCCTTTGTGACAGCGAGACAGAAAATTACAGAGAAGAAGAAAAGAGCTGTGGTGTGGCTTTCTTCTTCTGCTCCCTGGTTTTGTCGTGGAAGAGACAAAGACTTTTAAGTGTCTGAGACATTTTTATTGTGGAACCGAGACAGTGCCTGAAAATAGTCACTCTGCAATATATGAAAGTGTGTGTGTGTGTGTCTGTGTGTGAAAGTGTGTGTGTGAGCGCGTTGCACACTCACAAGCGTGCAGTGAGACTTCAAAGTTCCCATCTAAACTTTCTCTTGAGTTATCCAGTCTGTGATCAACAGTATTTCATCAGCTATTTCTCAAGGTAGATACCATGTTGAATGATGTTGTGTTGCTGCGTTAACTAAGATTTTGATTCTGAGTGGCACAAGGGCCTTCTTGGCTGTGCACAACCCACCCACAGAACTTTGAGAGGCTGTCTTTCTCACAGTGTTATTCCCTGAAGACTTATTCATTATTAATGGCCCCTTCATTTGTGTATGTGTGTATAGACCCTCTTGAAAACAAGATGGTCCAATAATAAAATGTCAATAGTGTTTCAATAAAAGAAGGCCCATATCAATATTCTCAACCTCCATTCCTGGTCCCACAGTTATATCATTTTTTTAATACAAGATGGAGGTAACCTGAGCGAGTGCATTTAGCTCACTCTCTTTGGGCACTACTATATTTGATGTGTACTATATTTGACAACTGACAGAGAAATTGGGGGGTGGAATGATTTGATTTATTATTGAGTTGATGGAGAGGATATTGATTCAGTGTATCCCCTAGAATTTTCTTCAGCAGCGGTGCTGTTGTGCACCGTAAGTCCATGAGCATGCGACGCGAGCCCGTATTCATGTGCGCCAGAATAGCTTAAAATTAATAAGATGACCTTACAATCATTATAGATAGGATTATTCATGTTTGCCTTTTGTGTCTTCATTTACTTAAATGTACAATGTGTAGAATTTAGTGGCATCTCTTGGCAGAAATTGAATATAATAATCATGAGTATGTTTTAATTGGTTTATAATGACCTGAAAATGATAATCGTTGTGTTTTCGTTCACTTAGAATGAGCCGTTTATATCTACATGGGGAGTGGGTCCCACGGAGCAGCTGGCCCCGGAGGGGGGGGGAGTTCCCCCGCGTTAGATACGTTTTACAATAATGTCCGCCCGCCCGAGACATTATCTCAATAGCACTTTTATCTTGTTTGGAAGTGTTTTTTAAGTTAAAGATATTGGATATTCAACAGATATCCACACTCTGAATGAGCGATGTGACGGTCGGGCAGCAGCACTCCTCTCTATAGAGCCACCGTGTATTTGTGTATTTCTACACAATAGGAAAAGTACCCTGCTCTAAACAATAGCCTAACTAAAGTGCAATTAAGCTGGATAGGTCTCACTTTACAGAATGGATATAACATTAAATGTCGATTACTGTAATTAGTTTATTAGTGTAACCCGCTAGCTCTACAACAGTACATTGCAGTGTATCCGCCTTCTAAACTGAATGTGACATTTATAGCAGCATAGCTTAGAAGTCTAGCTGTTTAGAAGTGTATCCGGCTAGGTCGTCAACAGTAAAAAGCAGGTAATAAACTGTGTGGCCAGTGGAGCTCCAGCGTGACTGTAACACACATACTGTATAAAATACTTGGTGACTTTCTATATGTGTACATTGGTGGAAACTATCGCAGACGTAAACAAAAAAAACAAAACGGGTACACAAGTACTCATCGAAATTTGGACCGTGTATTTAATCACAGTTTTCTGGTATGTATTGCCCCCTAGTACCTACTGGCACCTTACAGGCCACCGTAGCTTCTCCTATGTCATTGGAAAGGGAGAGGTGAGGGAGGGGGGGTGGTATTCAGTTTGTTGTAATCTGCAACCTCACCGCTAGATGCCACTACATTTTTCACACTGTACCTTTTAATTTACAGCTTTTTACATTTATCTCTATCAATATTTTAAAAAATGAAATGCCACAACCCAGAAAATTCCTTACACTATTTATTTAAAATTAAGTGTAAACAGTGGCTTCTGAGCTACAAACATTTTCTCAAGCTAAGTGACATCGTCTACATCCTGCCTGTGAGCCTTTTTCTGGGCCTTTGGTAGAAGAGCTCCAGGGCTCTCATACAGGGGAATTCGGTAGTGGGGGGCTCATTGGTGCTCTCCCTGTTCCTACTGCTAACAAGCGGAGCTAGCTGCTAACAGCCACCGCTGCAACCAACAAACTCCACAAATCCATTCAACCGCTCCACCATCTGCAGTCGGACACACACGGCTGCTTATTTACTGCCGAATTACAGCTCAAAACCTGCGCTAATGGCACGCTGTTTCGGTGTGAGTGTTTTGCAGGCTGGCGAAACCGACTTTTTAACGTTACTGGCGTTTACCAACCCGTTGGCGCTCCGATCTCATACCGCATATGGTCCAATAGCCCACCATTAACTTTTCAGTCTTGTCTCGTCTCGTCAACAAAAACAAAACATACATTTTGTACAATACATACAAGATCTATCTGTAGCTCATCGACGTCTCGTCATGTAAAAAAGGTTGTTGAGTTTTCTTTAACAAAATGAACACTAGCTAGCCCCCTTTACTTTTCCACCATATGCCTTTTCTTGGCCTTGAGAAGCTGCAGCATTAATTAACTGACACACTGAAGCCTATACTGTACATTTACTGCCAGATTGACAAATTACTGCTAGCCTTTGCCTCTGCTCCGCTCACATCCACTGTCACTTTACTGCCACTCGCTCTCTTGCTCAACCACACACCCCCTCAGTTACCTTACGCACTGTCCTATTCCTTAAGGAGCTACGCTACGTAGATGTCATTTGAAGAATGAGGAGACGGAGGCTTTTAGGAGCGGCGCTCACATTTCTGGGTGGATTTTAACAGCGGCGCTAATGAACATAGGGGAAACACTGTGATGTATGTAAGCTCTCTATTTGCCCAGAGCGTGGCTTTCATATGACCGCCAAAACATCTGACAGAGGGAGACACTGACGCTTAGTCCTGTTAGCTCTTTGGCGCCACATTGGGTGTTAGCTCGCCAACGCTAAACCCAGATCTGCTCACACAGACAGCCTTCTTCCCTCCTTCTCTCCATCCCTAGATTGTTGAGGAGGAGGACACCCAGTTCATGACCTTCTGCCCCCCTGCGGTCACCGAGAGCACCCCTCGCAGGCGGACCAGGATACAGGTCCTCTGGACAGCTCCCCCTGCAGGCACCGGGTGTGTCGTACTGAAGTAGGTCTTACTTGTTTATTTGCAATTTATTTTATTTAATACTAAAAAATATTATTCTGATTATTATTCTTTGTCTTCATGTTTCTATCCTCTCTTATTATATTATTCAAAGGGATGGGGGGGAAAAAGATTCAAGTGAGAATCGCGATTCTTTGCTTCTGCAACACTAGACTATATATATTGTCAGGTTGACTCAAAACTATTTAAGCCACAAACGTCAATGTTATCACAGTGGAAGCAAAATATTGGTACCGTACTACAGAGGGCACTATAGTGGATTTGCCATGAGTCAATTTGCATCAGTAATGTCCTGTTCTGTTCGGCCAGTGCACATACATTTCTAAAAGAATGGCAGACCTGTAGAACCCGAACCCGACCGTTAAACGACAAAATATAAAATTGCAAAGAAAAAATCGGAATATCTACAGTATTCGCAGAATCGCAATATTTACAGAAACGTAATGCATATCGTATTGGTCCTCAAAGATTGTTGTAATATCATATCGTGATGTCACGTTTCGTATGTAATATTATTTGTCACATTCTGTCAGCTGTTTCTCTATGCTGGAGACAAGTGAATTTTGACATATGCTCTGTAATGCATAAAGTGTTTGATTTGGTCTCTCGGTCTCTCAGGTAAACCAGTTTCAGTTCTTAAATACACAAATCCAAAGTAGATCATAGAAAAAAAGGCTGCAGCTATTTTTGATGCATTTTAATTGTCTATTGTGTGACTTTGTTTTGACTAATGGAGTTAACCTTCCACTGGGGCCCTTTCGTGGCAAGTCGTTGGGAATTACCGGATGAGGAAATACTTAAGAAGTTAGAGTTAGCCAGTAAAACAATATGCAACTTTCATGTGCGGTTTGGCAACAACGTGCAATTGTGTGTAGACCTGGGCAGTCCAGGGGAGTCCTATTGTGTAATATTCATTTTATGTGCGTGTGCGGGTGATAGAAGTTGAAATGGAAGTTGTTAATAGCAACTGCAAATGGAGTTCTGTGAAGAAGACCACAGAGGGGACACTATAGATGTGTTACAAAACAATATCTAGCTGGATGAGCCAACCAAGAAAAAGCATGTCTTCTGCACTATTGGGATGGAGCAGAGTCATAGAGGTGTGCCAGTGTAATGAGTCCAACCCCCACTGTAAAACACTCGTAAAAAACGATAACTGCAGCAAGCTTTATGGGCTCATGGTTCTCATATCAAAATATCTGGGGGATGGGGGGAATCCATTCTCACAAAAAAAGAAGGCACAAAACCCTTTTCGGTCCACTTTCCACTCCAGCGTGGCCCAGGCTGAAGAGAAAGGGTGAGGCGAGGGACACGATAGTGTTATCGGAAGTCGATTGCATACGACACACAGCTGTGACAACATTATTGGGTTTAGTTTAAGGTCAACACTACACTGGAGTGTCGTACAAACTACACCGGAACTCAAGCGGAGGTTACAACAACTTCTGTAACTTTTCTCATGCTGTCATTCAGTGCCTGACTTTTATGTGCTTTGATTGTACTCTTGATGGACAGTTGCATTATAGCAGACTCCCATAGTTTGCATATAATGGGCCTTCTGAACACTATAGACTTTAGAAACAAGAACAATGGTCTCATAATTACTAATTAAGCGTTCAATCATAATTGAAGACAGTCTTCAATTATGATTAATTGTGTCCATATTTACCTACATGTGCAGCCAATCTGTGGGTAATTACTCAAAGGAAACACATGTTCTTGCTTGAATTTTCTTGAAACACAGTGAAATACACCCTGCACTGTGTGTAGCCCCTGGCTGACAATACCTCAGCAGTCCTTCTCTGATGGACTCATTAATTCCTAATGTTGTTCTTAGAAAAATGGCCACAGGCTAGTGTGGAATTAAAAGAGAAAAGGAAGGTGTTAGGTACAAGTCCATAAAAGCATGCAGAGAAAGGAGAGAAGATAAAACGGAAATGATATTGTGTCGGAACTGGATTTCTATTCACAAGTGTTGAAGGATTATATAAACTAGTGCAGTGCCCGTTTAAAACGCGGCTGTTTGGAACGGGCCGATTGCTTGGCCTACGGTGTTGCTGCTTGCAGCTTTCTCGAGGACCACTCATCCAAACAACTTCACATTCGACACTGCACTTCCTTGGGTCCTCAGCACTACACCCGTCAGTGCAGTGCCTGTTCTGTGCCTGGTTGGAACAGGCTTCTCGAGAACCGCTCATCCAAACAACTTCACTTCCTTGGGTCCTAAGCAATATACCTACCAAATGTTTAGCCGATCAGATGAACATTTGTCGAGGAATTGAAGGAAAGACATACCAATATACAGACATACAGAGACTCCTCCATCTATAGTTAGATGTTATCTTTTAGCAATTTGGTACATACTTAGTACCGAGTTGGTTTAATTAGCCAATCAACAAAGTGTGACTCAGGAGACATCGGTGAGCTGAACTCACACAAAACTGAATTATTGGCAGTGTAGTCGTGTTTCCATTATGGTATTTTATGCACATTTTGAAATATCGCATTAGAAAAGATTGATGGAAACGGCAAAAAATGTATTTGCAAAAAAAGTTTTTTGCCTTTTTCAAAAAAAAGTATGAACTAAATGGGAGATGGAAAAACCCCTTTGTCGAATAAGTATCTGTTATATTAAGTCCATCAATACTACACTACTCTGAATGGTGCAATATACCTCATGACATGCTATGACTGCTTGAGCACACTTGAAATTGAAGCAGACAAGTAAAATATACTGCAATGTGTTTCTGTATGGTGGCAGCCCCTTTGATATTGTTCTTCTAGCGATGTTCCTAAGCCTACGTGAGCACTGCTCGTAATTAAGAAGATGAATGGAAAGTGAAAGCCTTTATTTGTCATCTTGTATTATTTAATTATTATTTACTCATCAAACTGTTAAATTATCTTCTTAACCTATTTGAAATGAGATACAACACCTTTGAAAAGATCCTAATTAGTATGTGTGTGTCTGCTGAAAGTTAGATTGCTTTTTAATTTTAGATCTTTTTTAATTACACTAAGATTGAACTCAAACGCTGTTTTCACAAAAAAAATGAAGATTTCAAATGAAATATGATGAACACATGTTGATGACATCATCTCTCTCCACCACATTGGTTTTATGAGAGTAATGCCGCACTGGGCATCTACCCCTCCCCTTCCCTCCCGAGGTAAATTAGCTGAATAATCTGCATAGGTTTGCATATTCAACCCAATCTTTTTTGTAACATTTGTGTCACAAATTGAAGCCGTACTTGCACGTAACGTTGAGGAAGTACCAAGTAGTTCTCCCTCCTGGACGGAAGCCCTTCATTGCTCTGGTGATGAGATCTGCACTTAGGAAGTCAACATGAAATAGCGTTGACGAATCTTAGTTTTGATGGTTTTTCAAGTAAAGCGGGTAATTAGAGCGAGGTGAAACGCCGCAGGAATATAATTTGATCCTTCAGGGTTTGATTGGGTGGTGCAAGCTGCCCGTCGCAGGCAGGACATAAGAGGGGAGCGGAAACCTGCTCCATTAATGGCTGAATGGTAAACCTGCCAGCGCATGTTAACCACATTTAGTTCAGCTGCTGAGGAAATTAAGATTGATTAGATTTGGATGTAAAATAACTAACACATTTTCAGGGGGAATTTTATGCTATAATTTGGGAAATAGGTGAATAATACGATTATGGAAATGAGCCAACAAGGGGAATAAATTCGACCCCGTGGTGCGTTTGAACATTTTTGTAAAAATCAAAATATAATAAAATTCCAAGGGATTACCATCAGGATATCCGATTTGTAAGAGAAGGGTTTTTTTCTAATACTTCACTTCATCAAATGAGTGTACTGTAAAATTCAATTACAGGGCGGATCACAAGATCACAAGTATGTTGTTAAGAGAGAGGAAGTTGTGGCCAGAGGACAACATCCCGGTAGCCACCCCTCTCCCAGCACCTCCACCTGCTGGAATACTGATCTACTTGATTGTAGTGAGCTAGACAGATGGAGAGAGGTGAGGAAGAGACAAGGGACACAACCTCTGGAAAAGGCTGGGGAAGAATCAACTATTCCTCGTATGGATGGAGAACAGAGCACTTAAAATGGACAACGCCCTCTTTCCATCTATCCCGCTCATTGTCTATCTATGTTTTGTTTCCATTTATCTACCTTTCTTACTCCATCTTGTTGCGGTGTGCCCATTTTCGTTTTTTTCCAATACTTCTCCGTCCCCCCCTCCCCGTCCCCCTTCAGAACTAATCAAAGGAGGAGGACTGGTGGGCAGGCGGGGGAGGGAGGGGGAGAGCGGGGGAGGGCGGGGGGGCCTCGGGCTACTGATGGGTCTTATCAAGAGATTTGGGAGATCCACGATCTGATTTGAGCTGAGCTCATCACACCCAATACTTGGCCGCCAAGGGCTACGATGAGCACACACACGCACGCGTGCACACGCACGCACACACACAAATTAACGCCCACACGCATGTAGAGACTCACAGGCAGACAACACCCCGGGTGGGTTCAAAGAAAGGCGCGTCATGCAGGCACAAGCAAAGCATCTGAGTCGGAGCCGAGGCGCTGACGCTCATCTGCAGCTCATGTTGAGAGAAAATGAGAACCTGCTCGGGTGTGTCCGTAATTTGCACTTCATTCCAAGATGTTTCAGACAAATAAAAACAAATATTGAAGGGGAAACAGAAAAAGAAGAAAATGACTTGTCGCGTTTAGACATATTACTACTTGGAGGTTTCTCAGGTCGTAAACTATTTTTATATATACACAAACGGTACAGCTTTAATGAATCCATTCATAAATCAATTGAATTGCCCAAAAGCGAAAATAATGATACTCCATTACTGCACTCCACAAAACAACCGCACTGTATTAAAGTTCAACGGTCCAATACATCGTGGCTTACATTAGGATTTGAAACTGAATCAAAGAGGGGGGTCATTGCAAAAAAAGGCTAATTGTTACAATTACTGATTTACTGCTTGGGTTTCCTCTGTCTGACATTTAAACTCACAAGGAAGGCAGCACAGTGGGTTACAGGAACAATGCAACATCTTATGAGAAAAATACTTTTTTTGAGATGACCAGGGTGATCTCCGGGTTAGGTCAGTGTAAACACGGTTGAGTGCAATGAAGTTTGACTTCCATCAAATGCAGGGCTACCTGCGTATGAACACAGCCATACGCACACACACACACACACATTTGCGTGCACGCATGAATGCACCCAACACAGTTACCTGATGAGAATTCAGAATAGCAGCAAGACTGTCAATTTCATTCTGGAGGTTTTTAAGTGCCAATTTAGATACGTATTAGGCAGTCTGCGTCTATGTTGATGTGGCAACATCTGAGTCGAGCACAAAATAAACAGCTCAGTTCCCAAAATAACAAGAAAACCATTTGCATTGAGTTGAAACAGCAGTGTCTTACTTACAACACTGGAGTACCAGAGCCAAGAAGCTTCCGGCAGAGTGTGTGTGAGAGAGAGAGAGAGAGAGAGAGAGAGAGAGAGAGAGAGCGAGAGAGAGAGAGAGAGAGAGAGAACGAGAGAGAACGAGAACGAACTGGACGGCCTCCAAGAGAGCTCCATTTTATTTGGTGCTGAGGGACAGATGTTTGACGGCTGCGTGCTGCTAACAGGGTCTAGACCAAAACTATGTGGTGTGGCGTGGGATGAACCGGTGGCGGGGGGCTAAAAAGGGCCATCACCCAGTCGAATAGACGCAAGTGACAGGAATATGAGTGGGATTTGTGTAGCAGCAATCCGCTTCCTATATAGAGAGCTTGGATTTAACGGGCTAACAAACAAGCTGGATGGTGAAATACCAGCTGTCTTGCAGCAGTTACATTAAAAGTAACAGCTGGGTGAGGGATGGACAGAGGGGAGGCTCGTACGGCCAGAGAGAGAGACACAGTCTTACTTTTCACTGTACACCTTAAATTCACTTTTTTTAATCATTATTTGTTTTATGTTTTCCTATTATTGTTTTGTATCTTATGTTGTATCTTGTATCTTGGCTGTCCCCGACTAAAGATTTTCTTTGTCGATTCTTAGTCGCCATTTGAAGCCACTGGTCAACTAATCATTGCACTTTTAATGAAATTATTTCATAATTTATCAGAAAATGGTTTGAGTTCCAGGGCAAGAGAAAATAATCACTGTTAACCTTGTGCTACTTTATAGATAATACAATACCGTACTAATCAGCCTTTAAAATATAGTTTTTACAAGCACACGCACGAAGCGGGCCGCCTATGAAAGGCATGGACAAAGCGGTTCTGAAGGTTGTCGGAACAACCAGGAAGGAGACATTGAACAATTTTGATAATCGTAACGCATAACTGCACACAACTTTACTCAAAAGCAAGCAAATGGAAAAAATGTTGGTATTTGCGTGGGGATGTGTGGCGCTCCTTCGGGTGAGCAGTTCATGTTAATAGCGGTGTCCCGGGAGGGTTCACCTTCACGGGCGTAGTTACGAGGGATTTGCGACTATCGTCTTGTCTTAAAAAATACAAAAGTGTTTTTTAAAGTTGGAAAGATATTAGATATTCAACAGATATTCACGCTCCAAATTACAGCGATCAGACACGGGGAACTAAAGACGCGACCACCGGTATTAGTCCTGTGTGTCTAGCGGTGTCTACCTG
>JAOPJI010000142.1:2269170-2283717 GCA_027122695.1 Merluccius productus
CTCTCTCTCTCTCTCTCTCTCTCTCTCTCTCTCTCTCTCTCTCTCTCTCTCTCTCTCTCTCTCTCTCTCTCCACTCAGCCTCGGCTCAAGGTCAAAGCAATTATTATCAGACTTCCATTCAAACCCTGACCGCCCCTCTTCATTCCTCGTGATGCCCTTCTGTCAAGCTGTGGCGTTGAAGGACAATACTCTATATACTCCTGATTTATGAACACAAAAATATGTATGTATGTGTATATGTGTGTGTATAATATAATGTAAAATGGATAATAAATAGATTACTGTGGTCATACTTTGTTGAATATTTGAATAATACGATGAATGAAAATGAGCTCACACAGTGAAAAAGTTAATTTCCACGTCATGGTGTCTTTACATTAATATTTTGTAATTGATTATTTCTGTTACTTAAGAGTGAATATACCCCAGCGTTATCCATATCATGTTCATGATATGTTTGGCCTTGTGTTTTTTATGTATTATACTCTATGTGAGAGTCATACAAATCAACATCTTTCTATCTACATGGCCATTTAGTCATTTGGCAGATGCTTGTATCCAAAGTGAGGACAATATAATCATACCATCACAATTTGAGTATTACAAAAATGGTGAGTTATGCACAAGCAGACTAGCTGTAGGAATCAGAAAGTATGGGTTAATACAATCATAATTATTACCAGGGATAGCCAAGTGCATATGAAACATAATCTGTATGATTTGGGCTCACAAAGAACCAGGCTTGTGAGGTGTATCCATGTCCACGTCGTGTGTGTCAGTTCCCTGTGTTTTGTGTAGATATGTTTGCGTGTGGACGTACGCCTGTGCGCACGAATATGCAGCTCTGTTGTCACAAGCCTGCAGGTATATATCTATACCTGCGTACTTCTCTTCTGCTCCGTATCACCTAGCAACACACTTGGCAGACTTTATCCATAAACCAAACATGTATACATCTGTTATTGATCCAGCGTGACTGTTAATAAAAACGTAATAGAAACAAATTGTTGCTGTTGACGGGGGGACACAGTAATGTACGCCAGCGGTGACGGCGTTTCCTCAAGAGCGACACCTGGTCACACATTGCGCCTGACACAGGTGTGATTAATGATCTCACCGTTATCATATATTGCATGGAAACATGCGCACGTGTTCACGCACGCACGCACACACTTCACTGTATCAATATCGATACAGCACAAATCATAAATAACTATTTCTAGCTATTTTGTTGTTGTTTTTTAAGATTGTGTGTCAAAGTTAGGAAGGATAAAATTAACACTGGATAGATAGTTTAGAAAATTAAATATCACATATTGCTCTCACAAATACTTAGTCCCTTCAGGGTGAAGATATCACCCGGTGCTCTTATGATTATCGCAGGGCACAGGTTGTTATTTTGTACAATTACAGCGTGAAGCCTGAGGGACAAGAAAATTACAATATAATTGGACAGATGATATAGACTGGCTCTTGGCTACAAAATCCATGTTGCAGCTGCTTGATAAATGACTTGCTGAAGTGTGTGTGTGTGTGCGTGCGTTTCATCGCGGCTGAATATTGGAGCTAATGCAGTGACTTGAGATGTTCTTTTAATGGTGGCTTCGTGCTAATTACAAAATTCACTCAGGTTGTATAAAAGTCTAAATGGTAAAAACATACCTTTCCATCCCACGTGAGCTTCGGTCGTACTCTGAATGGAGACCTAGTTATCAAGGCCCAGATGTTATGTTTGCGGGGGTTGCTCGGGTCTAAAGCAGTTTGACTGTCAACACTGCCCAGGTTTTACTCAACGCACTGTAGCGCCAACAATTTCACTTCACTCGGATGTTTCCGCTGCCGTGACTGCGTCTCCGTCTCTTTGGGTGTCCAAGGGTAACTTGACAGCTTCTACCACTGTGTTTCCCCGCGTCCCGCGTTGAGCTATACGGTCTGTGGTGTCTGGCAGTGCAGGTGTTCGTGTTCGCCCCGAGCTGTGCTTTCTGTCGGTGTGAATTACAGCATAGTTTCCCAGCATGCCATCTGTTCCATATGCTCCTCATTCAAGTGTAATTGCATTAATGTGAGTGTGGACTTTATTTTGTGACATTCCTCTCCAGAGTATCCACCGTTATTTTATTTTATTTTAACTGCACGACTTCGATTCCTAATACTGCTTCAGAACAACTTCCCTCCATGCAGAAAAATAGAAAAAAGAAATGATAAAAGGCTTGCAACAACAGAGCCGTGTGCGTGTGCACACAGGCGTATGTCAACACCTCCACCTGCAACATTGCTCTCGGTGTTGAGTGTGGTGTTGAGTTCCTACCTCCTGCTGTCAGGTCTTCATCATCTACCTTCATCTCAGCTCCTCACGTGTTGTTTTTTTCAGTCACATGCGTCCACCCACTCACAAGCCAGTTTCTTTGTGAGCCCAAAATAAATCTTCATTGAAGTAAAAAAAAACAAAAAAAACAAAAACTGACCAGAAGGGTCAATAATGTCTCTTGTTCCTTGTCTGTCTGTCTGTCTGTCTCTCAGTCTCACTTTCTCTCTTGTTCTGCCTTCTTCGCGGTCCATCTGTCTACTTTACTACTTTCCCTCTCTTATGTTACGCCTTCTGAGGTGTTATACACTACAAACATACCCTTGAAGAGCCAAACTGAAATATAGTATAAGAAAATAAATAAGAAAAATCCCAATTTAAACGTTTCATTTTTGATCTATGTGTGTCTGTGCTATCTGTCATGTTGCAGAGTCATTTTTCTTATCATATATCAGCTTCTGTTCTGCTCTCTCTTTCCTTCCCTCCCTCCGTCATTCTCTTCCTCTCCTTTCTCGGGTCATCGCTCCTTCATCCAGAGGCCCGGTGATTCAGCAGCAGGTTTACTGGAGGAAGGTTTCATGAAGACGATGAGCCTTTTGTAGAAAATAATCCAGCATATTTGTTCTGATTTGCATGTCAGACAATCAATCAAACGACCAGCCGGTGCACAGACGAACGTACCTGGACTTAACCATTAGACAATGGGAAATCGGCAAATCGGTAAATCACCCAAACTAAATACATTTGCATAATTATACCTTTATATATATATATATAAATATGAATACAAATATAATCATGCATGTAATTATGCATGTGTAATTATATAAAAAACCTGAATTATTCACATTGCAAAGAAAAGGAATTCCCAATACAGAATACAATATGATAAACCCTCCTGTCACTTCCAATATTTCCCTCCCAGAACTTTAAAAACGGTGAGCGTTCCCCAGGGAAGTCTTTGTCCAAAGACCTTGGGAGTTGGAGACAAAACAATTGATAAACATTGCATTAAACAATATGTATGACTACTATATTGATATTGTGTACACATGTATACATCACTACTCATCCCATTGTGTGAGCTCCAATTAATATCAATTTATATATATATATATATTTATATATATATATATATATTACAGGGAATGCGATCACAGACTTCCCGACTTACCTGTAGCAACCAACAAACCAATAATTTTAGACATGAACAATATTATCTTGTGTCCTTATTGTGAAACTAATAATAATGTGTTGTGAATCCAGTCATACAATAGATGCGTATAACTAACTAACAATTAACCACATGGCAGTGGTAACAGAGCGCACCTCCGTTAAACACTGGAAAAGTACACCTTAACAGACCCAAAAGTAGTTTGAATGAGTCTCCACCAAACTATGCCACATTTTGTCTCTCCACCTGTCAGTCGGCCTCACTATATTGGTATTTCAGTTTTGTCATTCTGTCTGGGTATGTGTTTTTTTTTAGGGGGGGGGGGCGGTGGTGGGGGGGATGTTTTTTTGTTGTTGTTTTTTGGCAGTGTGTGTGGGTCCTTTGACGTCTGTCTTTTCTGTCAGGCATTTTCAGGGTGGCCATGCGTGTCTGTCTGTCTGCTCCACATGCATTGTGTGTCTTTGTATCTCTGTTTGTCTGGCTATACTTCACGGGGATGTGTGTGTCTTTGTGGCTCTCTGTTTTGTCAGTATTGTGTACTCGTCTGCATCAGTTTCCCACACCGAGTGAGACGAGACCTTGAGATGTGAGAAAGTGTGTGTGTGTGTGTGTGTGTGTGTGTGTGTGTGTGTGTGTGTGCATTCATGCTCGTAAAAACAAAAACCTACTGTGTTGTATGTATGGTTAAGTGGCTATCCTACGGAGAGGCAATGGCCGCTTGGGTTGAGTGGGCCCTGCGTGTTTTCTGTGCAGGGGGATGTTTGCAATCATAGACTTTCTCCAGCTGTTGTGTGGAGGTATACACCATGTATCGTCTTGTCTCTCTCAGCCATTTCAAAACCTTCAAGTCCCCGCGAATCAATTTAGCCAATTTTGACCTTTTCATGGTCAATGTGGTGTCTTCCGTCTCTACTCATGGCCATCAAATACGTGCTAAGCTCTCTTTTGTTCTTTCATTCTCTCCAACACCCTCTCTCTCTCTCTCTCTCTCTCTCTCTCTCTCTCTCTCTCTCTCTCTCTCTCTCTCTCTCTCTCTCTCTCTCTCCCCCCTTCTGTCTCTCCCCCTCTGTCTCTCTCTCTGCAGGCAGATGAAGTACTGACTGTGATTAAAACCAAGGCTCAGTGGCCGGCATGGCAGCCACTCAACCTGTGAGTATATTTCAGTTCAATGTCAGTGTGAAAGACTTTGGAGTGCGGCTCCAAAACATACAATATATAATACAGCTATATGCAATACTCCAAAATAAACGCGGGGTTCGAGTTAAAGCAGAATTTCACTTTATAGAATTTCTGGGGTTAGTTCGTGTGCATCCCAGACAGTTTTTGGGTTGCTTGCTTAGATATTTGCCACCTGTGTAAGCAACCCACCCCCTCCATCCCATAGAAGCCCATTTAACATCAATGGTTTGCCGGTATCCAATATCTTGATAGTGAAGCAAGCAACCTAAAAACTGTCTGGGGTGCACACAAAAGCCCGGGTATGTGTGAAAATTACCCCAGAAGTGTTATAAAGTGAAATTCTCCTTTAAGTGCTGGTCTCTTTTGGTGGTTGAGTATAGCCACGAGTTATGATACATACTGAATTAAAAGCTCAGTCTACAATAAAGTTGTCTGTTTACGCCTTGTACAAAGAGGTAATAACAAACACTGACAGCAGAAAAGTGTAATGGTGTATTCATAATTTACCTATTATTCAATATGAAATAATTATACTTAACACACACACACACACTCACACACACTCACACACATGATTTAATACCAAACAGTTCAATTACCCCTTGAAGCGTGTATTTTTTTCCTATTATTACAGAACTATTATTTCAAATTATTCATTATTATATAGTGTGCACACGGAATACACACACACATTAAAACCTACACACATTGTTCATATTTTTGTTTAAAGCTTTTTCTTTACTTGTAGTTATGTATGTATGGCAACCGTTATGTTCCAGATTGAGAACACACACCATAAAGACACAAACACAATTACATTCTGGGTTTTCTCTTCATGCATCAATCATTTTCCACTTGCACAAAAACCCTTGTTAAAGGGAAATTTCACTCTTATGGAGAAATATTGCTCAATTATATACGGTGAACATATTGCTCCTAGATAATTTACCGCCATAATAAAGTCATAACGGTCTTGTTGAAATGCTGTGCGATTACGGCGGCTTAAATGTGGCAAATAAAGAGCATCTGTACACCTGATGGGAAGTTTAACAGTCCAGCACATAATTCAATCAGTCAATTGTAACGCAATGCACAAACTGCTTGTGCATAGTATACTGGTGTTACTAAGGGGTGTTCCTGGTACTGAAAACTGGTACCAGTAACCAGCATCATGTGACTCCTAGGGGAGGGAAAAAAATCTATTCACTTAAGTGTTGCAATTTTTTAATCGATTTCATTTTAATGCCTGAATCGATTTTCGGTATGTTTATTGTTTTCACATTAAATGCATACAAGAAGTACACTACATCAACAGTAGCATGCGACCTAAACCCTTCCAGCATAGCAGTGATGCTGCTGAAATAAAAGTCAGAAAGACTGACTGACATGATGTGCATTGTTATTGGAAATATGCCTCATGATATACAATCTCTAGAAGTGTATGATTCAATTTTCTCCCAAACGGTTTAGTGGTAAAAAAAGTAAACAAAAAGGCAATAAATCGTAATATCGAATCACATGCATATTGAAACGCCAGCCAAGTATCCTGATGGCATCGAACCAGGATCTAAGCCACATGGTCCCAGCCCTAGTGACTCCTCCTCGGACCCCCCCCTCTCTCCTCTAGGCGAGCGGCCCCTTCGGCAGAGTTCTCGGTGGACCGCGTCCGCCACCTGATGTCCTTCCTGACCATGCTGGGCCCCAGCCCCGACTGGAACGTGGGCCTGTCCAAGGAGGACCTGTGCACCAAGGAGTGCGGCTGGGTCCAGAGGCTGGAGGCGGACCTGGTGCCCTGGGACGCCGGCACCGACAGTGGGGTCACGTACGAGGTGTGTTGGGGGTGGTCTGGAGGCGGTGACTCTGGTGGCCTGTGCTCGAATGTGGGATTGTTCAACGTTTGTGTGTAAGGAGAGTTTAAAATTGGCCAATTTCCTCTGTGTATCTCTGCATGTATTCATTTGACCCTATGTTTGGTGTAGGTTTTCCTTTGTTTTGATGTGATATTGATTCCATGAAAAGGCACCATCTAAAGTTGCTGCTATGTATTGTTATTGTTAGTCATAGTATTAGTTGTATTTTAATCAGCAGTAGTGTCCAGAAGGCGTTCTATCTTGATTGAGGGCCTATTAGCGGATGAGGTGTCATATCCCCCCCACACACACACACTCACTATGTAAAACGCTTTGGGTGTCTTGAAAAGCGCTATATAAATGCAATTAATTATTAATATTATTATTTGGTGAGATAGTGGTCAGCTTTTAATGCAACTGTGCTCAAAGGATGCTATGAGTTGCTATGTTTCGTACACAGCGTACAAACCAAACATGCTTTAGTATTATTATTTTTTTGTTGAACAAAGCAAAATACATCATTCTATCTCCCGCCCCTTAAGTCCTTAATAAAGATGCTGCCTTGAGGGTAAAATGTGTCCCAGGTGAAATACATAGGCGAACAAATTAAAGGTAAACGTTCAATAGTGATAGAGCATGTGTTAAGTGCACTGCAGTGATCTCCCTGGACCGAACCTCATGTTGCTCCAGCGGACGGCCACTCTCACGCTCTGGTTTAACATGCTGTATCAACAGCATGTCATCCGCCTCATGTCGTTTCTTGGCGTCTGTCATTAGAGCCGACTACAGAGTCGAGTCACTCTTTGTGTGCGATTTTCCAGTGCTGAGAATATTCTTCAATTTCTATTGGAACCAAATTCAAATTGTCACCTCATAACAGCAACTTGTATTCGTTAATTGAACTTCTCTGGTGCCTCCAGCAGGCAATTTATTTACATATTTTGAACTGTTGGGCAGAAACAGCCCCTCATGAATAAAAGAGTAGAGTAAAGCTTCATGAGAGAGAGAGCAGTAAATGTTCTTATAAACAAAAAAACAACATAAACTAAGCTTGCTTTGGTGCAGTTTATGACCCACTGTCTAGATGCGCATTTCCTTCGGTCTTGCTTTAATTACCATAATGCGCTTGTGTGCTATTAAGTGTGCTTTCAAGGATGGACTGGTCTCGTACCATGCGCAGCAAAGTTACTTATTATGTACCCAGTCAACATTCCTCGTATTGTCTTTACTGTCTGTGTTAAGAGTATTATATTGTCTTTATTGTCTGTCTTAAGAGTGTTGTATTGTCTACCGCACACCACTTGCAATAGCAGGCATGCTTTGCAATCTTACGCACATAGGAGACACAAACCGTACGCCGGTGCTCAGAGGCTCAAAAGGATTACAGTCAACTGGTCAGCTTTATTAAAACCATCATGTTTCCGTTGCTGCCTACGCCACCTGCCCTTTCTTAAAGGTCCATTACTCCAATGTTTGCCCAGATTTCTGCCTGATCATAAAATACACATTTCTGTCCATGGGGGAAACCAGAAAACCGGAAAACATGTATTTTGTTACGAAATTGTATTATGATAATGATTATTATTATTATTAAATTATTATTATTATTATTATTATTATTATTATTATTATTATTATTATTATTATTATTATTATTATTACTACTACGTGTTTCATAATCTATTTCATGTTATCTAGAGGTGTATTATTTAGAGGTGTAACTATCTGCAGCAGCTTTTTGTTTTTGAATTTCCAATTGATTTTTCAATGCGGGAGCCCCAGCAGGAGGGCGTGGGGATGCTGTCACCACAAAGAGAATACTTTATTGTTTCGGCACGACAAATGGCTGGTTGTCCTCCTTTTCTAATCAGTGGTTGTTGCACATGTGTGGTTTGTGGTATTGTTCAGCTACACTGAAGAAAATGTCTGTCCCATCCAAAATGCTTGTTTTTAAAACAGGAAATGTTGATTGGGTGATAAGTTAAGGCTGGATTAGTACCCCTAGCCCCCCCCCCCCCCAAACACACAAACACCACGCCTACCCTATGACACCCACGCCATTAAACCCCACCTTAATGTTATCATATTATTATATTACATTATATTAGGTATGCCTATACAGTTCCATCGACTAAGTGCTGCCACAAAACACAAGACAAGGAAACAATGGTGATGATTAAACCAATCCGAAGGCAGGGTATGACTATATGGCAATATTTGTGTTCACTGAATTCCACCCAATCAAATACAGCACACCAGTTATTACTGACACGTAATAATGTGACTGACTAGGAATAGCAATCACACAGCACAGCTGAATGCAGGTTTCAAAATCAGGCTCACTTTGTGAGCTAGGCAACTTCACACAGAACTACAAAAGCCATCACTTGACAAACCGACCCCAACACCTATAGCAGCATCCCACCACAGTGATGCAATACACGTTATGCAAATGCAATATCAACTAAATCCATCCACAAAATATACAGCAACAACCAATCAACAGATAATACTGCTGACAGCCTGGTTCTTACATCTAATGCTTCTTACCTTCAGAAGTTCTTCCTTCTCTACTTTTTCTTTGCAAACTCTGTGATCAAGTCCTTAAAATCCAGCTCCCTCACAAGCTCAGACTCCATGGCCATCAAAGAGAGCGCTTAAAGCTTTTTCTGACCGATGGAGTTCATCCGTTTCAGTTGTGAAGATGTCCTCTCTCCCTCACAGTTGGAGACAGGCTATTGTTACTACTAGTTAGCTCGACATCCTCTGTCGGAATGTGAATGTCGACATTTTTTCACTTCTTTCACATCCCGCCACTTCCTCCATTTTCTGCTGCTTGGCAATTTTTACCCACACACTTCTCACACATATACAATCGAACTGATAGTGGGTCAGCTATGAAATAATTCCACTGTTTTTAACCTTGACTTGGCTTAAGAAAAATTGATCTTGAATCTGTGCAATTTAAGCCACCGGCTCTCTATGCCCACCCACCAATCTATACAGTGCATTGCCATTTGCTGATCAGTCACCACTTGCCCAGCCATCTCACCAATAAAAGAATCAATCATGATACTTAATTTTCTGGGAAACAACTTTAATTTCATTCTGATTGGATAATGATCAAGATCAAAAGAATGGGTCAGGTCCAGCTCCCATCGTTGATGGCCCTTTCGCACTCGCATGCCCAGATTGCCCATATGGTAGATCCAGGCTAATCACAAAGAGAATGGGTAATGTCTGATACTTTTTGACATTGTAGTCTGCAGTCTATTGTTGTTTAGTACATTTTTGGGGCATTAATATTAGTGCAAATACAGTTTTCAGTATGCATTTTGTAGCCATCGTCTGGGTTTCATAATACTGTTGCTTCTGTTCCATACAATCAAATATGTGCTTTCTATTGTTAAGTTACTCTTTGTGTTACTTTTTCTCTACATTTAGTCTAAAGCCATTCATGAGCTAATGTCAATAAGATGTATTCACCTCTCAAAGTCTCTTTGTGCAGTTGGCACAAACCTGAATATCACATTCCCAAGGCACATTCAAGGCCTCTAAAACATGTGGGGGTCTCAGTAAGCACAGCAGGAGGCCTACGTGTGCATTGAAAAATTGGACTTCAGGTTTTATTACAGCGAGCATAGGAAAGTAACTCAATAACATGTAAGAGTCTGTCTTCTTCCCGATATATCAGACACAGTTTGACTGCTGTAAGCGTTCCTTCAAGGTGCTGAGCTCAGTGGGGCTTCACTCTTAATTGTGTCAGGAGGGGCTCAGCGCTATGCACCTAGCGTACCCACGGCTTGGTCTCTACATACAGTATCTAATGAGGGGACAGCCCCCCCCCCCCCCCACGCAGCACACTGCCCTCTCTGAGATGAGCCCGTTCTCGGTAATGACGGAGGAAAAGTGTGCACATTTCAACACACACCGAGTACACACACACACACACACACACACACACACACACACACACACACTGATTGCAATAACATTGATGAGCGTGGCTTCCACCATCGAGTCCTCATGATTGCAAACACCGATCCCCAAAGATAAATACGACCAAAATCATCCGCCCAATTTGTACATCTTCATTCACACGCCAATCTCTTTCCCATTTTGTTTTTCCTTTCAACCTTTCAACTTCAGTGAGAATGTTGATTACCACTTGTTTCTCATTTGCATTTCTTCTTCTTCTTCTTTGAAAAGTACTTGAAAAGTACTTCACTCATTAAGATGAGCTCTCAGAGGATGCTTAAGTGCCCCATAACGACCATCTTCGGGGCCTCCGATTATCTGCTTATGCTAAGACGTGTCTATCTGTTTGTTTGTTTGTGTCAGTCTCCCAACAAGCCCACGGTCCCCCAGGAGAGGATCCGCCCCCTGAGCAGCCTGGACCACCCCCAGAGCCCCTTCTACGACCCCCAGGGAGGAGCCATGCCCTCGCTGGCCAGGGTGCTGGTGGAGAGGATCGCTAGGAAGGTACACACCACTGTGTGTGTGTGTGTGTGTGTGTGTGTGTGTCTCTGTCTGTGCATAGGTGGCATTTACACTGGGAACAGGTCCGCACCACTTTTTGAAATGGCCAATTTTGCCCTTGTCTTTTGTCTTGTGTAGTGTGTGCAAGTTCAATTTTAAGTGACTCCTTTAAAATGTTTTATTGTTTTGAAAGAATAATTAGAAAGTAAAATTATAATCTCCTTTAATCATTATCATCATCGTCCGTATAAACAATTTAAACTGTGTGTGTGTACCCAGGGAGAGCAGTGTAACACTGTGCCAGACACAGTGGATGACATTGTTGCTGATATTGGACAGCAGGAGCAGGAGAAAGGTATAGCACACACACACACACACACACACTTCTCTCTTTTTGTCTCTGGCTCCCAAACAGTATAGAACAAGATAGAGGATTGTGTGACCGCACCAACTAATTGTGAAAGCTGGAGTGATTGTTCGGTGTGTGTGTGTGTGTGTGTGTGCGCGTGCGTGCGTGTGCGCGCGTGCTTGTGATTGTGTGCATGGTGGAACCGCTCTTCAGCGTTTTGTCAGTGTTCACAAAATGTTCCAGTCTCTCCAGTCATTAAAGTGAGTGGTGGTTGGTAAATAGATAATCTCTTGGGCACTGGGCAGAACACTGTTGACGTGCAACACAACTCTGTTATGCTGCGTGGGCTCCATGTCTTGACAGCTACACAACGGCTGGCGTCAGACAGCTCTGCCACTAACGGACGGATCCAGACAGGGGAGACGCGAGCTGAAATGCCTCCGTTGCGCCCTACGCATACTCAATTTACTGACTTATTCCTTACACGTATGAACGTGGATCTGGGATGTATTGTCATGTTCTGAAGAAAAAAAAAAAAAGTAATTTAATTGAAGAAAACTCCCCTTTGTTTCCTCATCTCCCGTGTCACCCACTATCCCACTGGGCTTCGCTCTCTCTCTCTCTCTCGCTCTCACTCTCGAGAGATGGCTGAGCTGATGTTTGTGGGGCATGGGGTTGAATATCAAAAATCATCAAGAATCTTATTGATGTATAGAGTGGGTGATTTTGAATGGAATATTTTCTTTGATACAACAAAGTCACATTTGGAGGTATGAACAGAGGTGGCGGTGAGTGTGAGACAGTAGGCCTGGCCAGACGTGCTCCAGGCAGCGGAGTATCCTGAGGCTGGTGGCAGTACAGCAAACCATGGCCTTCAGCTCTCCTTCTCGCCTCCACCTTCTATCTTCTCCCTCTCTCCTCCCCTCATTCCTTCTCTCTTCTCCTCATCCGTCTCTCCTCTCTTCTTTCCTTCCTCCTCCTCTCTCCCTCTTCTCCTTCTCTCTCATCTCTCCTCCTTCTCCCTTCTCTTTCTCTCCTTCACTCCTCCCGACTCCTCCTTCTCTCCTTCTCCTTATTTCTGTATCTTTGCAGATGTGAAGCACTTTGTAACCTCTGCTAAAAAGCGCTTTATAAATAAAGTTTGACTTACTTACCTCTCCATCTCACCTCGCCCCACTCCCTCTCATTTTCTCCTCCTCCGTCCTCTCCTGCTCTCCCCAGAAGACGACACCCCAGAGACCTGCATCTACTCCGCCTGGTCTCCCTGGTCGGCCTGCAGCAGCGCCACCTGCGACAAGGGCCGCCGGATGAGGCAGAGGATGCTGAAGGCACAGCTGGACCCCGCCGTGGCCTGTCCCCACACACAGGACTTCCAGCCATGCATGGGCCCCGGCTGCAGCCTGGAGGGTGAGGAACGACGCCTACTAGGGCCGTTCATAGTAACACACACACACGTACACACACACACACGCACAATTCCTTTTGTGTTGTGGGATTCCTTAATCAGGTTCAACAATAAGGGGCTGGCGATGGCCCGGCGCTGATAATTACAACTTGTGTGTGTGAGGGCCAGTCAAAAAAATGGTGTTGGGGCCAGTATGTTTCAGCCTTGTGCGGTAACAAAAAGCACTGAACCCGGCTTACGCTAACACTAGCACTGCCAGAAACTTTAGGGGTCCTATAAAAATCCGACACCCAAGAGCGTCAGTCTCCATTTGTCTGGCTGATGGGCCATTAACGCTGTTCTATTGTCCCATGCAAATGCATGCATTCGGCAATGCTCCTGGTTGGTGTTTTTTCATTTTTTTCATGAAAAAAACACCAACAACAACCCAGCTATTGATTCTCAATCTCAAATGATGGTGCAGACTATTACATTATCACATTTTGTCTACCGAAAGAACGACAATAAGTCCCCTCAGCCTTTATATTTGTCTCTTCATCTCTCTCGTGCGCAGTGCGTCTTTCAGTTTCAACAGTCAACACACATCCACACCAACTTAGGAAAATAATACAATTTAGAAACACTAGTATTTTGTTCAAGTCGCTTTACATAAATAACATTTCTGATAGTTTATGCATATAGCGCACACACGGGACACACACACTTTTATAGTTCGACAAAAACTGTGATTAGTTTTACTTCCATTTCTGATATTTTGCACATATGAAAGGATGAATACTGTGGGTCTACACACTTTAGTGTGATTATAAGTGATTATCAGTGCATGTGAATGAATATTGATGTGCAAATGAGTTTCTATGTCCTCCCATTCATTGTCTCAATGCGCTGTACTGCAAATACATCCATTCAGCTGCGGAGGAGAGGGTGGAGGAGAGTACCGACACTAATCGGCGCTGCTCTTGGCGGTTAAAGGTTGTTTTTTTTGTGATCAACAATCAACACCAAAAACTATCTGATAATACTATCTTCTATCATGATGACGATAGGCGTGTGCAGAATAGGTATTTAGGAAAAGTCAGGGCAGGAGGGAACCACAGCAATAACAATGACGGAGTAATTTACATTTTTGGCGTTGGCGTCTGATACACGCAAGAGACGCAGACGCATAGGAGACATAGAATAGACGCAAATAAGTCGGCTGGTCTTTGGACAATGACGTCATGTACGATGCCATGTACGCGAAGACTTTTAATTAAACCGATATTAGTGATCAGAATCAACGTGGGCAGTAATATGGCTAGGATATGATCATGATGTAAAGGAAGCATACAGATGAATGAGTTCATCAGTCAGGAAGACAGATGGGGGAGGTGGTGGTGGTGGTGGGAGAGACTTTTATTGCCAGGAGTGTTTTGGTCAATCCCCCCCCTGACAGCCAAGGTCTAGTCTCTCTGTCAAGACAAGACATGTCTCCCCTGTCAAAGCAAACTATAGCTTCGACTCGAGCACTGCTGCCCCTTTTGTTGTTGTGATGTGTGTGTGTCTGTGTGTGTGTCTGTGTGTGTGTCTGTGTGTGTGTGTGTGTGTGTGTGTTTTGTCTTCTTTAGAGACAAAATAAAATAAAGTCTGAAAGAAAGTGCCTCATCCAAACATGTTGGGTTGGCAGTTATCCAAGCCAGCAGTTTTATTTTTCCTCTAACGTTCAACATTTACAACCTCTTTGTCGGTCTGCTATCGTGTCTCGCGTCGTGGGGGGGGGGGGGGGGGGGGGGGGGGGGGGGGGGGGGGGGGGGGGTGGGGGGGGGG
>JAOPJI010000142.1:2433345-2448188 GCA_027122695.1 Merluccius productus
GTCAAATTTTTATAAATGCATTATTAAACTGGTTTTAAATTATTTAACCCCCCCCCCCACACACACACACACACACACACACACACACACACACACACACACATCATTGAACAGTTACTCACAATTCCTTCCCGCGCCCGTCATATTAACCAAGCGCCCCGTTCCCTTTTTCTAGACTTGATCCCGGAGATATGCAAAAACGCTGTCAACCCAGACACCATTTTTGCCAACAACGAAATGAGTCTCGGAGACATCGAGATTTACGGGTTCGACTACGACTACACCCTGGCCTTCTACTCCAGCCAGCTCCACACCCTCATCTTCAACATAGCCAGGGACCTCCTGGTCGCCGAGCACAGGGTTGGTGACCGCCTTCCTGCGATAAGCTATACCACCGGATAGCCACGATACGTAAAGAGTGTACTGTCTTGTATACGCTCCCGGTGGATAGCCGACGTTTATTCCACCCTATAGGCTACCGGCGAGGATTTTATGAGTTTCCTTTTGACAAATCACACAATAAGTCAACAGTAATGATCATGCCCCGGTTGGAGCCGTACTAAGCTGTGTGTTATCATGCAGTCAATGTTCTTGCAATTCATGGCGTTTGCCCTTGAGGTCGAAAGTTTCCTTTCACTAAAAACTCCTGCTCATTAAATACTCCAGCGCACAGCGATGAATGCGATTTATCTGCGCTACAGGTTAAGGCCGCGGTCGGGTCAATGGATGAATAAATGCAAATAAAAAGCATGTTTTCAAATCTTCCCCTTTTTATAATCGAGGTTAGAGCATCGCATTAGATAAGCGTTATAATATAATAAACAAACTTAGTTGCGTTAACTAAAAAAATGATTTGTGACGCAGCTAGAGGTCGTCCTGGCATTGAATGTTTGATTTTTTATTCACTTTTAGTACCCAGAGGGCCTTCGAGAGTACGAATACGTCCCCAACTTTGCCGTCAGGGGATTACATTACGATGTTCAGAAGGTGAGCGTTACTTTATAACCATACACAAGTATCGGAGGCCCAAGAGTCGCCGGATAATTGAATCATTCAGGCTTTTTTGTATTATTCTTTAGGCGCTGTTAATGAAGATCGATGCATTTCACTACATTCAGTTGGGAACAGTGTACAGGTATCTACGCCTCGTGTGGCACCACACACAACATGTACGTAATAATGGAGTGGATAGTTTGCAATTAGTAAGTGTTGCAATTTCTAATTATTCATATAAATGATGGTGGCTTTGTTGGAAAAAATATTTAAAAGGAAATCATGGATATAGCTTTTTATTGTTTGCATGCAAATTGCAATAAATATCTGTATGAATTTAAAGTCTTAAAGGCTGTTTTCATGTTCAGGGGTCTTCACCCCGTACCCGACGAGGAGGTCATCGCCATGTACGACGGCTGCCATGTTCCTCTGGAGAACATGAGCGATTTCTACGGCAAGGTGAACGTCCTCTTGCACACCCGCTGCTGCTGTGATCTACTGCATACCTTTTGATTTAGTCATTCAGCAGACGCTATTGGCCAAAGCAACATACACTGATTTTTTTAGATACATGTTATTTACAAGACAATGGGTCTGGGCGATATGGAAAAATGCATTATCGTGATAATTACGGGGAATTTTCGACGCGATATTGATAAAATCCCAATATGAATTCAAAATACCATTCTAAACAGTCTAACTGAGGGTCATTACATTGAAGTGTATGGAAGTTTAAAGTATGGTATCAGACTAAAACTACTTTTCCTTTCTGAAACTGACGTTTCAAACCCCATATTTGATGATATTAAGGGCATATCTCATCGTAATTAACGATAATAACGATAATATTGAATTATCGCCCAGCCCTAACAAGACATTGGAGGTCTGAACCCAGAAGCGTTCAGCACCCTGACCATAGGCCATTCTGGCCACACGTGTCACACGGCCCCACCGATAGGATGCATCATCGCCACCCCTTGTACAGTGTTGTCCCGTGTCCCCTGTCGCCACAGAGCTCCCACGGCTACACCCTGAAGCAGTTCATGGACATCTTCTCGCTGCCAGAGATGACGCTGCTGTCCTGCGTCAACGACTTCTTCATGAGGCACAACATCGACTACGAGCCAGTCCATCTGTATAAAGACGTCAAGGTAAAGACTCGCTCAGATCGTACGCGATTGTTGTTCTTCAAAGGGTGTCTTTCATGCAGAGCTGGGCGGTCTATGGATGTTATATGACTAGATATCGTGTTAGATTGGGGATGTGGTGATATGGCATAAGGGTGGTCTTTTCCTGGTTTTAAAGGCTGCATTACAGTAAAGGGATGGAAAGAAATGAGAAAAGACCAGGAAACATGCTATATCGTCATATATATCGTTATCGAGATATTAAATGCCCTATATCAGGATACTAAATTGAAATCTGATCACAACAAAACACATTTGCAGGTTGGTGTGAGCTCATGTGACCACGTCGTCAGTAAATGGGTTTCATCCGGCCCTGACCGTTACTCCATGACACATGATGTGCCTCTTGCGATCAATTCACAAGCCTTAGTTGTCATGGAAACTATTAGGATTCGCTGAACCTTTAAAACATACGTTGTGCACTCTTTGCGCAAGCTGTCCGTCAGAGTGCACATAACAGCCTGGACTACAGCCTGGACTACAGCTTTCATCACGGTGAGGTGTATTAGTGTTGTCAGAGTCGATGCCAGCTTGTTATCTGTCCCTGACACTGAGTATCTGGATCAAAGATACCAGGTACATGATTACTTGATTACTCTTGTGTGTGGTCGCACTGGTTCCAGTTATTTCTGGAGGGAAGGCATTAACATCCTAACTGCTCGCTTGATGCGTCCCAGGGTTGGTGGCAGGTTCAACTTGATGTATTGATTAGTATACTTGAAGAATGTATTGATTAGTATACTTGAAGAATGTATTGATTAGTATACTTGAGGAATGTATTGATTGCCTGATATGCCTAAGAACTATGCCCCACACAAACTCAACTCTCCCCTTTTTGTACACGTGTGTCCCTGTGCATGGGACTATAAATGTAGGCATGTGCACTACATGTACTATGTGTCTGTCTTGTTTGGCTCTGTGGCTAACCTGAGGCGGTCACTAAGAAAAATGGGCCTATTTATAGCTGTGTGGAGATGTGGGGGGGGGGGTGTTGAGGAACAGTGTCTAATTTTAGCTCCTCCCACCATCTGCATCTGTTGTTTCTGGTGGCTCAGTAACTTCAGAGGGAGTCTGTGCTGCACTCTTGTTCTGATTGGCCGCCGTCACAAGGATCCTGTCAATAAGCGATGATGCCATGTTGTGACTGACAGCTCATCTGTCAGCCAGCCCCCGTCCGTCTGCGTCTCTACTGCCGGCTGAGTGTTGCTCAGATCTCACTCGCTTGACACTTTTTTCCTTCGCCACCTGCACTCATAACTTTTCTTTCTCGAACAATATCTTTACTTTTTTTGATTGTCACCCCTCACAAAAAAACACATAACACAGTTTTGTCTTACATTTCCCAGAAGCCTTTATTGAAGTGTTTAGCAACCCGGTGCAATCCCCAATCATTTTAGGGGCCGGTTGTCACACACACAATTTAAAATCCAATCACTTGTCTTTTTTTTATCCTGTGTAAAGGAGCAAAACCCCAGCAATTTGATTTTCATTCGTTCCATTTGTATTCAGTGTTCTGAACCGGTTATCCAAACAGTTTGCCCCGGCTGTGCTTGTAGGAACAGCCACTTTATATGGAACAAGTGTTTGACGACAAGGTCTGAATGCTAACGCTGTTGTTGTGTCGATAAGTGCTCAGATTCTCCGAGCTGAAATGTTAGCGTTATATTTTTCCCACCCCCCCCTATCTTTTCACAGGCGGCCATAAGAGATGTTCATGTCAAGGGCATTATGTACCGGGCTGTGGAAGCAGATATAGGTAAAGATTTAATAGTAATAACAACACACAGAACGTGCTTGTGTTATTTATTTTGTTTCGTACATGGTGAGAGCTAGTAGTGGTGGGAAAAACAAAATGCAAGCATGTTCGCCGTCGTTGTTATCAGAAACCTTGTGGAAGTGATGGAGATATTTGTGAATACGAAAAGGTGTGAGCGTGCGCTTTGCCGTCTCTCCTCAGACAGATACATCTGCTATGGCGAGCAGAGCCATGCTGTGCTGAAGAAGCTGGCGGAGGACGGGAAAAAGATGTTCCTCATCACCAACAGCCCCTTAGACTTTGTGTGAGTTGGCCAGATAGATGCAATGCGGTGGTCCACCTGGGCCTTACACCTGCTACTATGTAACCCTTAACATTAACATAACTTCGCATTTGCCAGACAAATGTATCCAAAGTGATTTACAAGGGAGGCTGAGCACAAAGCGTACCAGCGGTAACAAGCGCTGCATGAGCAAGTAGCAGCTGGCCAGAGCCCAGAGTAGCGATAGCAATCAGAAAGACCAGTTAGCACTATTGCTATTTACTATATTGTGTTAACTTGTTGTTTACTTGTAGATCTGATACATGTAATTAATCAGCAGGTGCCTGACTCCTGGTCAGGCATCTTGCTCAAGGATGCCTACAGGTGGACTGCAGACATTGGCATTCGAACCCAGAACCTTTTAAACAGGAGCTAACCACTAAACTATCTTACCCCCCCACTGCAGCCATCACTTTTGTGCAAAAATAATGAGGAGTTGTCCAACCACAGCTCAGTCAGCTCAACTGCTGCGCTCACACATTTCCAGTCCCTCCCCGAG
Organism: Merluccius productus; assembly: GCA_027122695.1. Taxonomy (NCBI): domain Eukaryota; kingdom Metazoa; phylum Chordata; class Actinopteri; order Gadiformes; family Merlucciidae; genus Merluccius; species Merluccius productus. The sequence goes on from JAOPJI010000142.1 coordinate 2,438,103, forward strand.
GCTCAGTCACCAACATGACTAATTCAACTTATCTTTGAAGACGTTTCTAGATTTACTGACTGCACCCTCCACCACGCTGAGCAAGTGGTGCTCCACCTCACAATAAGCTCGTGCGTTAATCTTACTTTTTGAGTCCAGACAGACACAAGCTTATGAGCCTGTGTGTCGAGGAATTTTATACTGAATTAATTAGGTGGGTGTATAAAAGCTAGCCTTGCCTTCATTATGGCTCAGGTTGAAATGTTGCTGTATGTACAAGATGCTACAAAAAAAAGTGCCTGAATTACAAAAAATATAATCTTTAGTTGCAGCGGATATGAATGTTTGTGAGATGTTGAAATGAGGAAATTCAAATCTTTCAAACCTCAGGGTCATTAATAGTTAGTTGAGTTGCTCGTCGGCAAACTTCTCTCAGAGACTAATCTGAAGCAAAAATAATAGGAAGGGTTGAAAATAATGGGCCAGACTCTTTGTCTGTATCCAAAGTCTGAATCCATTGTATCCAATTATCGTTTTTTCCCCTCCCCGGGGACGGCTTTATGAAAATGTTGGAAACTATAGGAACTTTTGGAAACCCCCCCCCCCCCCCCATGAAGGTTTGTTAGCGTTTGTTTGACTCAGTGCTAGCGCTGGTCTTCTTTGAGCTCAGTGCTAAGGGACATGTCACCCCCCCCCACCCCATGACAAGACTTCAGATGTGACCGATCCCGCTGAACTGTTTTACAGGGACAGAGGCATGAATTTCATCGTGGGGAAGGACTGGAGGGACCTGTTCGATGTGGTCATTGTGCAGGCAGACAAACCTGGGTTTTTTAATGACAGAAGAAAGTAAGTATGGGTGTGTGTGTGTTGTTACGTGGGTGCAGGTGTGGGTGTGTTTATGTGTGTGTGTGTGTGTGTGTGTGTGTGTGTGACTGTGTGGGCATATGTGTGGCCGTTCTTGGCTGTGCATGTGCATATGTGTACACACACCATCATCCCTTACAATGCTTAAACGCACACAGCCCTGTGTCCTGATTATATATATGAGCTATAATCCTGTGTGTATTGTGTAATATTTGTGCGTGAGCCGCGATTCGCGATCACGGCTCGTGATATTTTTAGCCTCGACTGTGTGAGAGACGGCTGGAATAAAGCTTCAGTTTGCTTACATTTCCCTCATTTCTCCAATAAGCTAGTGTTAGCTCGCTACACAGAACCTGTTTAACCTCCCAATAAGCAAGTGTGCTGCAGCCGTCAGTCGTTGTATTTCAATTTAGAAGCATTGATGTGGTGCCGCGAGCGAGAACTCTGCTTTGCAGTCGCCACACACAGCAAATATATTCTTTCTTGGTCATTTTTTTATTTCGTTCATTTCGTTTTTGCTTGACACACCGAAATGTTTATATTTTGCCATTTTCGGTGAGTTATAACGTAGTGACCTGATCGTAAAAATGTCCTGCCTCGTGTTTTTCACAGGAGTCGTTAAAGTAAATGCAAGCGTCGGCGCGGAACGTGTAAAAATGTTTCGAATAACTTCACAAGTATAACTTACTCGAGGAACTGCGGTAGCTTTAGCGTTTGTGTGGGTGTGCGTGCGACGTGCGTGCATGACCAGGTGCATGCATGCATGCGTGTGTGTGTGTGTGTGCGCGTGTGTGTGTGTACACATTGTTCGATAATGTCTGTTGGTTTAAGATGTGTGTTGTATGTGCCCTTTAATCCACCAGGCCGTTCAGGCGTGTGACAGACAAAGGCGTGCTGCTCTGGGACCGGATCCACCGGCTGGAGAAGGGACAGATCTACAAACAGGTGTTTAAAAACGCGCCTTAAATTTTCCCGTTTTATTAGGAATGCTGTAGTGCAGGATTCACAAAGTCACAAAGTCCTAAAATGCAAAATGCGTATTATTATGTGAATAATACATGAACAACATAATGCACGGACCCATGTCACTTGCTAAATTGGAACTTTCCGCATGAATATTTACATTGTACATTTATGCCGTACACACATTTTGCAGTTCTCGGTTCCTGTGAGTGTACGGGGTTTTACTACCCCAACGAAAATAAATCTGGTGCGCCGGTATAAAACCCGTCGTGTGTGAACACTGCCCTGCCCTGCCCTGCCCTGCCCTGTGTACTCATGGAAAGTGTCTGCATTCTTCAGGGGAACCTCTACGAGTTTCTCAGGCTCACAGGATGGAGAGGGTCAAAAGTGCTCTACTTTGGGGACCACATCTACAGCGACTTGGCTGTGAGTGGCAGCATCAAGCACACAACAACAACAACAACAACAACAACAACAACAACAACAACAACACCACACACAAACAAATAACACCTATATCCTCGTATTTATTTAACACTCATGTACTATGCGCTATGTCGATAGAGTAAACAAACAAACAAAACAAACTTTTATACGATACGGTGTCAATGATGCAAGCTTATGTAACCATCGTATTGCCCGGCTGGGGTTCTGGGAATCGAGTCCAGTCGATGTGTTTCCGTGGATACTCCCGCACTGCGCTGAAGTGTGTGTGTGTGTGTGTGTGTGTGTGTGTATGTGTGTGTGTGTGGGTTCCGCAGGACCTGACGCTGAGGCACGGCTGGCGGACGGGCGCCATCATTCCCGAGCTGCGCAAGGAGATCAAGATCATGAACACGGAGCAGTACGTGCACATGATGAGCTGGGTGCAGGCGCTCACCGGCCTCATCGAATGCATGCAGGTCAGACCCGTGGCTCCTTCCCACCCGCACACACACACGCACACACGCGCGCCTTTGTACTCCATCACCTACACACCGTTGTTCCCACCCCACCCTCCCGCCGCCAGTGTTCGTTCTCTCTCGCTCTCTCTCTCTGTCTCTCAATCTCTCTCTCTCTCTCTCTCTCTCTCTCTCTCTCTCTCTCAATCCTCTCTCTGTGTACTGAGAGAGTGTTGAAGATGTGCTCTTCCTCTGCTGCGTTGTGCTACAGGTGAACCGGGATCCGGCGTCTCAGGCCGTAGTGCAGGAATGGATCAAAGAGAGGGACAACATGAGGTACGTGTCCCGATGCAACGTCTCCTTCCAAGGGAGTCCTAGACCGTGTGACGGGTTTCTGGTTTGTTCAGACCTCCTGTGTCTATTGTTTTGTTGGTAGATCACAGTCCAAGGACATCTTCAACGCCCAGTTCGGCAGCCTCTTCCGCACGTACCACAACCCCACGTACTTCTCGCGGCGCCTGGCGCGCTTCGCCGACATCTACATGCCGTCCATCAGCTGCCTGCTCAACTACGACTTCCAGCACACCTTCTTCCCCCGCCGCACGCCGCTGCAGCACGAGGCGCCGTTAGGGCCCAACCACGGGAGGCGGCCGGACCAGGACTAGCTTCCGTCTTCCCTTCCCTGTCTTCCTCCTCCTGATCCGGTTCCTCTGGAAGGCAAGCCAGCGCACCGGTCTCTCACCATGCTCTCGTCAAGTTCCATATCTACCTAGGCTGCATTTTACCCAATGCAAAAACAATGACTTGAATATTAATAAGCATCAGCTTGTCATTGGTAATGTTTAGACTGGCACAGTCTGGCTTTTAATATGTATACTCAACTTCAACAAGATCTAGAATATTTTGGTATTACGAGAACGCAGATACTGTTTACTAGGCCAAAATTGTTTCAATCAAATTTGTTTTCTTCTCCAGGCACCTTTTCCATAATCATTTTCATTCACAGTGTATTTAATGATATGTTTGTGTCTGTGGGAGAAAGGGCAGATGGTTATATATGTATACTAGGGAAAGGAAATACCAAAAAACTAATCGAATACACGGTCCAGATCTCAACGAGTACTCGTGTACCCGTTGACTCGTGTACTTTTGTTGGCGTCCACGAAAGTGAAGTTATTTCAAGCTACATAAACTGCACATTGAGATGAGATGTGATTCTTTTAATACCCCACCACAGTAGCACTGTGCTAATATACATTTTACGTTCAGTTTTTATGTTGGGATGTAACTGGCGGGCGGTCATTATTGTAAATCTTGTCGGACGCGGGGGAAATCCACCTTCCCCAGGCCGGCCACTAAACGTCGGCGAACCTCTCAACACTAATATGCAACGGTGAAGGCTTCATCTTAAACTATTTAATTACATGTCCTTCTTTAAAACGTGGCCAAAATACATATCGACATAATGCAAAATGTATTGATAAGATGTCCGAAAAATGACTACAACATGATTTTCGATCGTTTATGGTTTGCTTGACGAGTGTATACTTAATGTATGCAGTATAGAGCAAGAAAGTATGCTACCTTTTTGGTATATGTGTAAGGGCTATAGTAAATATAATGGTAAAAAGTATTCAGTATTTGGCATAGTACTATTTCATACTATTTGGCTCTCTATTTCGGTTGAACCCGAAATAGTCATTTTATTCCAAGTAGAAAGTCTATACAGTAACAAGCACTGTGCAGCACTACGCAGTGCAGCCTGTCAGTATGCAGACTCAAACGCGTTACTGTCCTCCCACCAATAATGAGCACTGATAGGCGGCGCTGTTGTTTCCAGTATAGTTCCCAATTTGTTGACGACAGCCTACCTATTTCTTGCTTCCTAACAAGATCACTCTTTACTTTTTTTTCTCTATCTCTTCGCCTCATCAATTATGCATACTGAAACCGGGGAGAGGCGTGATGCATACTGATGGCTCCACAAGTTCTCCACTGAGGATTAATGTTTCCCTGAACTTGGATCTTGCAACGCTTTCTCTTTGGCCACCAGCTTAACATGGTAACAGAATAACCGGTATCAGATACGAGCGGCGCTAGAATCGTATACATTCTGTTTTCCGAGCGAGAAACAAATCAGATTACACGCTATCGCCCCGGGAGACGGTCTTCTGCAGTTGCTTTTAGCATGCGCGTGCTTCACACACTAAATATCATGTTATGTGTATAGAGCATCATATTTATTTTTGGAAAGAATATTGCAAAGAGAAAATGTGTGTTTGATTTGTGGAGAGCGTAGATTCAATACCTTTTCACAGATTGTATGATAGTGTTTTTCGGTGGTTAGGGTTAAGGTTGGGGTTTATTGTTTGTGTATTATTTGTATTGTTTTTTTTATGTCATACAGCAGACATGGCCTTAGATTTCTTATTTGAAAACAGGGAATGCTTGAATGTATTTGATTGACATAATTGTTTTATTGTGCATTTTTCTCACTTGTCACTTCAACATGATGATGGGATGTATTTATTTATAGGCAACAATGTTACATAGCTTATATCTGTAATTATGTGAGGCAGATGTGTGGTTTGTTTGAGATTTTTGTACTTGCTGTTCAATAATGTCATAATTATAACGAGAACATAGCAATATAATAAATATAATGACAATAAACATTTATAAAGCACAAATCTAAGTTCTGTTCAGTACTGATGATAAGATAATGAAACAAGGCTTTATCATGAGAACGAAGCAATAAAGAAAAGCAATGTGATACATTTGTATTATCGAACATAATGATGCAGATTGTGCTGACCAGGACCGATACGTGAGCAACGGTGCGGTCTCAGTTCAGAGGAAATGTTTCCAGCGTTTAGATGCACAGTAGCGGGCGAGAGACTGCAAGACATATGGGGACTTGCTGGCAGTGGCACTAAAAGACTTGAGACGAAGTTGATATAACAGATATAATATAATGGGTCTTGCGGCGTCTGGTATTGAAAAGAATCGTAGTTTATGTAATCATGACCTTTAAAAGGAAAAGATAAGCATGCAATCAAAAATGTAGGTATCGGGGTCACTTTCAGATGTGATGCTTTTTGAAATTAATGACCAAATAAATGACCAAGTGATTTTAAAGTAAAATATTGATTCATGAATCTAAACAAAGCATATTTGTAGACTGGTGGTGTAACAGCATTGTTTCATTGAAGTGAAACAAGTGGGCCTCCATCTTTTTGATCATACAGTGATGACGACCATGACCATACAGTAGGAGATGACCAGCCTGACAGGCCTACACCCTTTCACATTGCAATTGCCATTATGGGATGTTTAATGATGATTTCTTAGAATAAGCCTCCATCATGTCACTTTTCTATATTGGCTTTTGAGCCCAATTAGACAAGTGGCGCCAGGGGGGGGGAGATCTTGCGATAGGGGCCTTAGCCAAGTCCTGGGATCCCTAGACCCAGATCCCACCAGAGATAAGATCCCGGACTAGGAGCAGGACGGCTAGGGAGGTGTGAGTGCTGCTGCTGGGGGGTCAGTTGATCCGGGGAGCCATAATGGACAGCAGCCGCGTTACTCCGGGTCCGGATTTCCCCTCCGGTCCGGACTCCCCCTCCGGTCCGGACTTCTTGGGGGTCCCCGCGGCGCCCACCGTGTTCCCGCGGCTGGGCTACAGCGTGCTGTCCGTCCTCATGGGGGTCAACACCGTGCTGTCGGTGCTGAACAACTCCCTGGTGGTGGCCGTGATGCTGAGGAGCCCGTCCGTCCTGGGCCCCATGAGCGCCATCATCCTGGGCCTGGCGGTCTCGGACCTCATGATCGCCCTCTGCGGTTCGCTAATTGTCACCATCACCAATTACCGCGGGTCCTTCTTCCTGGGCGACGCGGTCTGCGTCTTCCAGGGATTTGCAGTGAATTATTTTGGTAAGTCTAAAGTTGTGTGTGTGTGTGTGTGTGTGTGTGTGTGGGGGGGGGTTCTGTGTTGAAACTGTGTTTTTTTTAAATATTGTGTAGAAAACCAATTTTCTTCAGCTTAACATTCAGGCCTAGGCCTTTTTAGGGACAACTATGCTGATCCGCAAGAGAAGAAACCTTTTAATTATTAAGTCTGTCACTTTAGGGACCAGCCCGTTTAATATGTAGTGCACTAACGTGGATGTTTAATAAGGACCGGTAATAGCCATTGAACCGCGTGCCTGTTGATTGTTAATGAGGTGTTTTAAGTGACGTCGTGCCTCTGTGTTAATGGGCGCCCCCTAGCGGCCAGAAGACCTCCAGGTTCAACGTGTAATCTGCCACAGCCATGGTCAAGAGTGGCTCAATAAAACATGTTGGTGAACAATATTGGGCGACATTTACTCACTTTGAACACTCGCTTAATGTCATTATAGTGCCCCCACTTAGTGGAGGACCATGATGCATTGCAACCTGAACATTAAGATGTAAAAGTGTCACGAGTGTAAAACACCATTAAGATGCGATGACACTCGGCAATTTGGACATCACTTTAGACTTCTTAGCACTCAATCTATTATACATATTTATTATACATATTTTATTATACATATTTCATAGTCATTAAATTTAGAAGGCCAGGGATATGAGACTTGTTTAACAAGTCAACAAGTTAAATGTTTGATATCATTTATAACTACTCGCATTTCACCAGGATCAGCCTCTCGTGGGAAGATGGCCCATTTTCCACAGCAGTACACATTATGGATGCTATCAAAATGTTAGGAAGACAAAAGCCTTTAAATGACTTCTCTTGACTTTATATCCATGCATGAAAATAATAGAAAACACTTTTACCAGAAGTTGTCCAGCGTAGAAAAAGAATAAACAACAGTCTACTCAAACTATCTCATAAATTGCATTGCTATTTAGACATTTTTCAATTTGTATATTTCTTGACATGGCGTTGCTGGTCCTCCTACAGGTCTGGTGTCGCTCTGCACTCTGACCCTGCTTGCCTACGAGCGCTACAACGTGATATGCAAGCCCCAGGCGGGCTTCAAGCTCAACATGCGGAGGACCCGGATGGGCTTGCTCTTCGTCTGGGTCTTCTGCCTGTTCTGGGCCGTGGCTCCGCTGCTGGGCTGGAGCTCGTACGGACCGGAAGGGGTGCAGACCTCCTGCTCCCTGGGCTGGGAGGAGCGGTCCTGGAGTAACTACAGCTACCTCATCCTCTACACGCTGCTGTGCTTCATCATACCGGTGATCGTCATCATCTACTGCTACGCTAAAGTGCTCAGATCCATGAGGAAGGTATGGCTATAGGTGCAGCGGCGTCTTGAACACACACACACACACACTCACTACTACTGCTACAACCATGTCAGTATACACACCATGCATGGACGAATTCCTCAGAACCACATACCGAATCAACTGAAATCCTCATCCTCATCTTTCTGATCCCTGTAGCTAACTTTGAACATTTTTTCATTTTTTATCTATTTTTTAGAATGCAGTTTTAGAAACTTGGTTGTGCAGCAATTTTGATCATACGCTTTGATTACTCTGAGCCTCACTTGTACTGTAAGTCCCTTTTGGATGAAAGCCTCTTCCACAAAGGCCTTGTCTCCTCCTTGTCTGAGGCTGTCATGCGTTGTGCGTCTCACGCCAGCTGAACCGCAGCGTGGAGCTCCAGGGCGGCCACTCGTGCGCGGAGGAGAACGCGCGCGCCATCCGGATGGTGTTCTTCATGATCGCGGCCTTCTTCGTCTGCTGGATGCCCTACACCGTCCTGTCGGTGGTGGTGGTGGTGGACCCGGAGCTCCGCATCCCGCCGCTGGTGGCCACCATGCCCATGTACTTCGCCAAGACCAGCCCCGTCTACAACCCCATCATCTACTTCCTGTCCAACAAGCAGGTAACGTTTAGTCCGATTTGTGTTGATGTTCGTGTTTGTGCCCTTGTGGGCACCGGCGCAGATGGACCTATGCCTACCTGCGGGGACCTATGCCCACCTGCAGGGACCTATGCCCACCTGCAGGGACCTATGCCCACCTGCGGGGACATATCTCTTTGTGACGCTCAGTAAAACAATGGAGATAAAAAAGACCAATAGTTTAGTGGAATGAATTTGGGAACTTTGTGCCTCTGGGCTTGCCGTGTTTGTGTGCATTCCTTCACGCGTGTGCTTACTCCTCTTGCGTGTGCGTTTCAGTTCCGCGACGCCGCCCTGGAGGTGCTGTCCTGCGGCCGCTACACCCCCCGCGGGCCGGCCGCCTCCGGCCTCGCTATGAGGACCCTCTATCAGGGGAAAAGACTGAACAACCTCAGCACGAGCGGCGCCGGCGCGCACAACAGAGTGCTGCCTCTGTGACTCCCACCCTCCAGCATCGCAGCAGTAGCCCACAGCCAGCCAGCCAGCCAGCAGCTACAGAGCACTGATGTACACACACACACACACACACACACACACACCTAACACACAAACATACTGGTAGCGTTTGAAGAGCTTTCTCTAGGAAGAACTGAATCTGTCTCAGAGAGTAAATGTCAAAAGCTGAAATGTTTTTAGAAGAGTGACCGCAAAATTTGATATTTATGTTTAAAAACTGTATGTGATTTTCTGAAATTGATTATTTTTTTGGTTGTTGTTTTTTCATTTTTTTCATTTCCTGTGTGTGACTGTGTGTGTGATACACTAGCATATGTATGCGCGTGTGTGTGGGACGACGACTGATCTTAAAGTGTAGAGCGTGAGGTAAAGTGGAACATGACTGAAACACATTTTGTGTGAACTGTAGTGCTCATTTATACATAAGTAATATACATTATTGAATAAAGATGAAGATAAATCCATCAAATATGTATTGTTGTGTATGTATTTTTAGAACACGGTGCGCTTCAGCCCCGCTGATCACATTTAATTTAACTACTTTATGTTGTGCACCTATTATACAACCGCTCCATATATACAGCCTATTGAACTGATAGAGCAGCTTTCCCTTTAAAGGGAAGGCTGATAATGGCTATACAGTTATCATCATTATGATGTTTGGTATTGTTGTTTTATCCAAAGCAACTGAAGTGAGGCTGAGAACAATAAAAACATACAATACAATCGGAGTAGCTACAAAAAAATATAGTGCTGCAGTCTAAGAAGAAAACAACAACTGCAGAGTAGCCAGGAATCAAGGGGTAGTAAAAAACAACAAGTAGGCTTGATAGGGATCGAACCCAGTACCTTTATAGAGTTTGGTTGAGTTATACACTTATTCATTATTTATTAATAAGATATCAACACACACACACCTATAGGGTCAGCAAATATATAGCTTATACTCATTTGCTATATATATATATATATATATATATATAGCAAATGAGTATAAGCTATATATATATATATATATTTGGAAAAGAGCTCTTCATA
>JAOPJI010000142.1:2504494-2524671 GCA_027122695.1 Merluccius productus
CCTTTAAAAAAAAAAAAAGAAGTTGGGAGGGCAAGGTAAAAAAAAAGGGGGGGGTGTGTTTTTTTTGAGCCTTAAGACCCGAGCTCAAGTTTAGCCGGGATCAGCGCATAAAAATTTCCCCCCCCCCCCCCCCCGCTCACCGATGTGTCGGTTGGGCAGCCTCTTCAGCAGGCACGGCTCCTCGTTGCCAGACGGCGCCCGGATGCTGGCGCTCAGAGAGCTCAGATCCGTCTCGGCGATCTTCAGCGAGACGTCGGCCGCCGTGCCGACGTTCAACTGGGACGTCCTGGTGATGGCGTCGTCCCCTGGAACAGGGAAATACTTTCACGGTAAGTGTGAACTCTCTTTTTTTTTGACGGGGCGACAGTTAGAATGATCAGAGTGCATTCTGGGAGAAACGGGTGAAGAAACTCTCCTCACCGGCTATTTTGGCGGTGTAAGGACTGCCGGGGATGTGCTTGTTGTCGAACTTGACGATGATGCTGTAGTCTCCGGGGGCGGTGGGCAGGTAGGACACGGTGCAGGTGCCGTCTTTGTTGTCCTTGCAGGTGATCTCGGCCTTCGAGGGACCCTCCACCGCCAGCGAGAGACCGCCTGTGCAAGAGGAACCGACATGGCGGCCTTTAGCCGACGATGGCGCTTTTCAATCGATCACGTCGTGGACACTAAGCGCGCGTCGGACTTACCTTCTCCGGCGTTCTTGGTGACCACGGTGAAGGTGGCGGCGCGGTTGACCATGCCGTAGCTCAGCCCTGGCCCATAGGCGGTCACTATGCCGCTGTTGATGGCGTCCACATAGAACTGCATTGGGCTTCCTACAGGTCAAGGCAGAGGATTCACATGAGCCATATATTTATTTAGAAAGATATCGCATATCGGTAGACAAGACAATATTCTGGGTTTCTAAAATGTCTACGTCTAAGGTATTGATAAAATAAAAACTGCTTCCTAATATATATATATATGCTTCATATTTTATATATTTTTATATATATATAATTTTATTATGTATTTTAGATTATATGAAATGTCTACGTCTGAGGTATTGATACAATAATAACTGCTTCCTAATATATGCTTCATATTTTATATATTTTTATATATATTATTTTTATACCTATTTGGTAAAAAAAAACTAATAAATATATATATATATATACATTATTTTTATACCTATTTGGAAGTACATATCCTTGAACATGGCAGTACATGTGGAGGTATTGGCCCGATAATGATGTGTTGTTTCCTAACCTGGGATGTGGTTTCCTTCATACTTGATGTCCATCTCATGCAGGCCTCTCTCGGCAGGCTGGTACTTCACAGTGATGGTGCCGTCCTTGTTATCGGTGATGTGCGGACGGGCCGTCTTTCCCGAGGGCATGCGTACTTCCCCTGGAGACAACGCAACACAACAACGCAACAGTACAGTTAGATGGGACACCTGGACCGGGTTTCTTTTGTCTTATTTCTTTTGGAGAAAAAAATCCCCCATTGTTTATGAGAGTGCAGGCCTGGAGGTTGTGACATCGTGTCAGCGATGGCTCTCTCACATGAAGAGAGACATTACTGTCTCTCTTCATGTGTGTGTGTGTGCGCTTGTGTGCGCTTGTGTTAGTGCCTGTGCGTGTGTGTACGTGTGTGTGTGTGTGTGTGTGCGTTCGTGCATGTTTGCATGTGTATTTGCGTGCATGCATGTGTGCATGCCTGTGCCTGTGTGTTTGTGTGTGAGCGCACGGTGGTCTGACCTGTGATCTCCCCTTGATGCGGTGTGAAGGGCACCACCAGGTTGAGTGGGCGGAAGAGCGGGTCCACGCTGTCACGAGGCGCCACCGGCTCGCTTGAAGCCTGCCGAATTTCAACAACATCAAATAAATCCAATTGACTGCCAGCACAGCACAACCGACACGCAGGGGAAAATACAGACGTCAACACGCCAGATCCATACTACTGGACTTCTGTTTATTGATTCATTCAGGACGTGTGCAATTACTTCGTTTGTGGGGGTTGACATATTGGTTATACTTTCATCTACATATCTTTTATTTTTATTTTTTTTATCTAGGACCAAGGCAATATGTAATATGTATGTATGTATGTATGTATATAGGTATGTATGTACAGTATGTATGCATGCCATGTATATATGATTGACCGACTTCCACACTGAAGTCACAAATCCCAAATGTATTTTATATTTCAATTTTAATATGATATTTTATATTTTATTTCTATTATATGTTTTAATATGATATTTTATATTTTATTTCTATAATAGTTTTTATAATTTTAATATAAATATTATATATATATATATATATAATAATATATTAATATTACATTTAATATTTTATTGAAATGATTGATGCGCTCTCCTTCTACTCACCGTGACGTGGAAGGGGCTCTTGGGGATGTTCTGGCCGCCGAAGCGGATGGTGATGACGTACTTCCCCGGCTCCGGCGCCGTGTAGTAGATGTCGAAGGTGCCGTCGTGGTTCTCCACCACGTCCATGTCCAGCTCCACCCCCTCGGGGGTCAGCACCTTGCAGGTCACCTTGCCCTTGCCGGCGGCCTTGGCGTCCACCGTGATCACCGTGTCCTCGGAGGTCTGGAGCCGCTGCAGACCCGCTGCACAGGGAAAGGAAGGAAGGAAGGAAGGAAGGAAGGAAGGAAGCATGTTTTTATGGATTGCCATTTTACTTATTTGTTATTTGCTGAAGGGGAAACAGTATCATGACACAGAATGAAGCCTTTTCTGTTACTTACAAACATTATGGCCTCCAATAGACACTGGAAAAACAAAGAACACAATGATTAGTATGAGCAAATATTCACTTTTCAAATGTGTTTCTGAATGCACTGCTTATTTATTCATGTATTTATGTATTTGTGCTTTCTGCATTAGTTTAATCTGTTGTTTTTAATCTTCCATTTGTTCTTCGTTTTATCGTTTAATCATTTATTCATTTGAGTTTTTATCTCTATCCAAACATTTTATCTTGTACTGAACCTTGTATTTTTGACTTTAAGATATGTATCATTGTAATTACTTGTCTACAATGTCCTTACTGCTGTATTATACATGGCTCACTTGAATAAGAGATCTCTGTCTCAGTGTGATTTTCCCTGTTTAAATAAAGGTAAAATACAAATCAAATAGAGAACTTCACCCCTTGCACCCTCACCTGTGAGCAGACACTTGCTGGCGTCTCCGGTCGGCAGGGACTGGATGCGGTAGGGCGAGTATGGGATCTCGTCTCCTCCATATTTGATGGTGATGGTGTAGTTCCCGGTGGAGTCCGGTACGTAGGACACGGTGTACGTACCGTCCCTGTTGTCCTGGATGGTCGCCTTCTTAGGCTTGCCTTCTGGGTCCTGCAGCCGTGAGGAAGTTCATGGAGAAATGATTCCTTGCCAATAATGACACAGCACAATATTTCATTTTTTTAGTTACTTCCCATGTGGAATTTTTGCTCAGAACTGCACATTAGTTTCTGTGCCATTGTTATTCCTATGTGTGTTCAATAAAGAAAAAAATAATAATAATAATGACTATGTACTAAAAGTCAAGTTAAATCCAGCTGTGCTGTTTTCTACACGTGTCTCCACCAACCAGGATCTGCACGGTGAGCAGCCCTTCCCCGGCGTCGCGGGCGTCGATGGTGAACTCCACGGGAATGCTGGCCGACACTCCCTTGGTGTCCAGCCCGGGTCCGCTGGCCCGCACCTTGCTGGCATCGTGGCCCGGGTTGGCCTTCACCTTGAAGGGACTGGTGGCACAAAGAAGGGAAAATCACAGTTTAACAACGTGCCAGATTTTCTTCACAGCGTCGTTTCTTTCCAGGTCAATGTCTCTGTGTCATACGGGAACAGATTTTGTCACGCGTAGCTGATCTGCAACTGTGTTTCTACGTGTCTTTGTTTTCTATGCCATACCTGTGTGGGACTTCCTGGTCCGAGTATTTGACCGCCACGGTGTATGGCCCGTCCTGGCCTGGCGTGTAATGGACCGTGTGAGTGCCGTCGCCGTTGTTCTTGACACCCACTGGCTCGGCGGTGCCTGTTGAGCCGTACAGACAGGACAGAGATAAACCCACCGCTACACCATACATCTTCTTCCCATACCCTCAAAGCAGAGCACTTTGAAGCTGCTCGTAGGTAAGATTTAAGAGCTATCATTTATCTACAAGTGTAATTCGTTAGAAATGGCCTGAGAGTGAGAATATCCGCTTCAAATTGACAAATCGCGCCTGCCCTCTCTATGAGCCAATTTCGATTTTAGACCACTCCCGGCTCATCTCTTCCCTGATTGGTTCGGGGAAATCCCTGTCAATCACAGGTGTGTGAAATGCAACACTTCTCAATGGCGGAGAAGCATAGGGAGGGAGGGAGCAGGGAGGGAGCAGGGAGGGAGGAGACAGTTATGCGCCTCGCTGACCTGTTGGGCCGTAGAGTTTGACATCCAGCGGTGCCTGGCCGGCCTGGGTGCAGTCCACGGTGAAGTTCTGGGGGACGTGGGCCCTTACGCCGTTGCCCAGGCCCGGCCCGGAGCACTTGACCTTGGTGGGGTCCACCGGGTCACGCACCGGCACCCGGAACGGACTGCCGGGGATGGGGTGGCCGCCGTAGTTGATGTTGACGTCGTAGTCCCCGGGGGTGAAGGGGACGTACTCCACGCTGCAGCTGCCGTCTTTGTTGTCCTTGCAGGACATCTTGGACTCCGAGGCCCCCTCGATGGTCAGGCCCAGGCCCCCGGTACCGGCGCCCCTGCAGGGAAACCCCGCGACAACTTCAGCATGGGAAATCAGCGTCATGGTGACAACTGTACCGCAGACTACCATGCATTAGTATACATTCCACATTTGGACATGCAGAGGGTGGGACCCAAGCAGCACCTGGTCTCCACTGTGAAGCAGTTGGCCTTGTTGGTGATGCCTCCTTCCAGACCGGGTCCGAAGGCCCGCACCCGGGTAGGGTCGCAGCCCTCCATCACAGACACCCTGAAGGGGCTTTTGGGCACGGCCACGTCGTCATAACGCACCTCGATCAGATGCATACCTGCACACACACACACACACACACACACGCCCCACAGAAGTCAGCCTGGTCTCTCGCTTATCAGCAGATCTGTCTGTGTATCTGACTTCAGGGCACTTGTGCTTTGGCAGATCTGATGAATCATAAATGTAGACAAAGTTCCGAACAGGAAGAGTAAACGTCCGTTTATATATCAATGATTCCACCTTCAGCGCCAAAACCATACATCAGCCCTGCATCTGTTTTCCATCCGTTATTCTGTTTGCAGCGTTCGTATTCTGACAGGCCTCTCCGTAGGCCGGCATGCCAGAATGCCAGCTTCAGAAGAGGTGTGATATTAGAGCGAGCATGGCGGTAGAGAAGTGTCTGTGATCTCATTGCTTTGTGTTATAACTCCCTATTAATATCGCCCTATCATTCCTGTCCTCGCTGTGCTGTACTGTGTGTGTGTGTGTGTGTTTGCGTGTGCGTGTGCAAGTGCTCACATCTCACATACCTGACTGGTTAAGAGGTTCTGTTCCAGAAGGGTCTCTCTATTTATAAAACAGGGACCTGACTCTCTCTGTCTCTCTCTCTATCCCCTCTCTCTCTCGCTCTCTCTCTCTCTCTTTCTCTCTCTGTCTTTCTCTCTCTCTCTCTCTCTCTCTCTCTCTCTCTCTCTCTCGCTCTCTCTCTCTGTCTGTCTCTCTCTCTCTCTCTCTCCCTCTCTCTCGCTGTGCCCTCATTGCTCTGCTGCATCATTCTGTATTTATACCCCATCGGCCCCACCTCTCCACCCCCAGCCCACATGTCCCTAATGGCACCCCAGAACAAACACCTGTTGTCAGTGTCTGTCATTAATCCCTCTCTCAATCTGCCAAAAACATAATATCACGGTGTAGAATAAAATGCTATTTTAATCTCCCCTCCCTCGTGTCAATACGGTTAAATCCCTGTTTGCCCTTGATTAATTTCAACGCTAAGTAAATGAAAAGAAAAGAAAAAAAGAGGCGGTGTTAACAGTGTTTGTTTTCTCACCGTCTTCGTAGGGCGTGTACTCCACGCGGTACGTGCCGTCTCCCTTGTCGGTGATGTATGCCTCCGTGTTGCTGCCCGACGGGTTGATCACGTGGACCTTGATGTGATTGCCGCCCGTCTTACTGTTGGTGCGCGTGTCCACGATGAAGTGGGTCGTGACCTCCCTGAGCACACCTGACCCAAGACAACGTAACCATTATTATTTTATTATTAACATAACTGTGAGTAGGGACTAGATCCATTACTTTCGTAGCTAGCGATCAAGCTAGCTAGCTAAGTAAGTAATGGATCTGGTGGACCATGTCAAGTCAAGTCAATTGTATTTGTTTAGCCCACAGTTGGTCTCAAAGGGCTTTACAGGCCAAATCATTATGACCCCCTAACCCTAGCCACCCAAATAGCAGAAGAAGAAACTCCCTTAATTAGCAAGGAAGACATTTGGGGAAGGAACGCAGAGTGGAGATGGTTAGGTGTGCAATGGCTGCCATAATTGACATAGTAGTAGTATTATATTAAGTCAACATTTTAAGTCAACATTTTGCTGGCTAGTGAGCAAGCTGGTTCATACCTAGCTACCAAGCTAGCTAGGTATGCGGGTCAGTGGTTGACGCTTTGAAGTCCAGCCTTACCTCTGGGCTCCACTCCGGGGCCGTAGACCTTCACTCCACTGGTGTCCACAGAGGGCTCCACCTGGATCACCTTGGGACACTGGGGGATGAGGCTGCCGCCGTACTTGATGGTGATGGTGTGGGTGCCGTGGAAGGGCGGGATGTAGGTGACGGAGAAGGTCCCCTCCGCGGTCTTCTGGATGCGCACCTCAGCCTTGGCCCCGGTCTCCGACACTATCTCGATGGTGAGCTCGGCGTCCCCGGCGCGGGTGCAGTCCACGGCGAAGGTGGCCGGCTCCCCGGCCTTGGCCTTCTCCAGGCCGGGCCCGCTGGCCGTCACCTTGCTGGGGTCGAAGGCGGGCCGCACCGCCGCCTTGAAGGGAGAGCCGGGGATGTGCTGCTCGGCAAACAGGACGTTGATGTCGTACTCGCCTGCCACGGGGGGCAGGTAGGTCACCGAGCATGTGCCGTCTCCGTTGTCCTGGCACTCGAGCTTTGCCTCGCAGGGCCCCTCGACCGCCAGGCCAAGGCCCCCGGCTCCGGCTCCCTTGGTGTCGATGGTGAACGCAGCGGGTTTACCCACAATGCCGCCCTGCAGACCTGGGCCATAGGCTCGTACCTGTGATGATGAGGAGTGTTGCAATAGCCTTTTAGATGTGATCTGTTTCAACCATATTGACAAGATTAACACCACAATCATGAAGAGTAGAGCACAGTGGGTGTGGACAGGAGTCAGTCCACCAAGAACAAGACATGTTCTTGGTTTTCTATTCAAAGCAACCTACCTTGGAGGGATCTCCAGGCATCACCCCCTCCACTCCGAAGGGGCTTCCCGCCACTGGGTTTCCATCATAGCTGACCTCCACCTTGTACTGCCCCTCCTCGGGGGGGATGTACTTGACATTGTGAGTGCCACCGGCCTTGTCCGACTCCGTCTTGCATGGGATTGGTCGTCCGGACGGTGAGGTCATCTTCACACCTACGTTCCCCTGGCCTCCAGCGCCCTGGGCGTTGACCGTGAACTCCTGGTCCTTTCCGACCTCCACTTCTACAGGCGACAACAAAAACATCAACCATGTTTGAGTCCAGTGCAGGCTTTTGAAAGCCCTTCAGAGACTGGAGTTGTGATCAAGGGTTTTTTAAATAGATGACTACTCGATGCAGTGTGTTCAGCTATCAGAAATGTCCATAGAACATACAATATTCTGATTATGCAATGTGTCCCCTCTACCAGTTATGTGCCCATATGTTTTCCCTTTGCTTATATTTTGAATGCTTCATTGTCTTCCCATGATGACTGCGTAGTGATTTTTGATTGGTTTATAACAGCAATACTTGAATAACTTACTCGTATCAAGTCCTTCAACTTTGATCTTGCTGAGGTCCAGTGGAGGAGCCACGGAGATGTGGAAGGGGCTCTTGGGAATAGGGTCGCCTCCATGAGTCACTGAAATTGCCATGTTACCCTGGAAACGCAAACAGGGGAAAGAACGAGACAGTTGAACGCCGGAAGAGCAACGTCACCACCACTTCTACCCAACAAATCCAACCCTTTTAGAGAGGCGCTACCTGCTGAAGAGCAGTGTACTTCACGGTGTAGGAGTAATCGTGGTTGTCGATGATCTCAAAGTCACGAACCGCCTCTCCAGCACCAGAAACTGCAAAGTGCACATCTGGCTTGGCCTTGCCCGCTCCCTTGGTGTAAATGGTGAAGTGTGTCGGTGCCCCCACCTCCACTCCTGGAACGAACCATGCACAAGCATATTGTCAGCTTTGCTAAAGGTCATTGTTAAATGTTAAATGTGAGTGCTTTTTCTCGCAGTTTCCCTGGCATCATGATATTTTGGGGAGGAAAGAAGCATGTCTCACCTGTCTTGTTAAGCCCGGGTCCTTCCGCTCTCACCTTGCCGGCATCATGAGAAGGATCCACCTTGACTTTGAATGGACTAACGGGGATTTCCTGAAGTGAATTCACAGAAGCGGAGTTAGGAACAAGGCAAATGATAATAAAGCGATAAGCTCTCTCAGAGATCCTCTCTCTGGTCTTTTATTATTTTGTACAGTGGCCTTTTTTATACCTGGTCAGCAAACAGCACCATTATGGTATAGCGCCCGGGACCCGGTGGAGTGTACTTGACAGTGAAGGTGTCATTGTCATTCTTGATTATGTCAAAGTCGATGTCTGCCTCAGCAGGACCGACCACTCCCGGGGCACACTTGATCCCAATGCTGATATCACCTAGTAGCAAATACGTCACATTATGAAGAGGACATTTATTCAAAAGGGTCAACCTTAATGGCAGGAATATGTAGAGGAGCTCTCCCGACCTAATTGCAAATCACGATTCAATACATAAATTATGGCCTCCTGCAAATGCGCACCGGTACGTTCTACCCTAATGTACACGCATTCATCATCGAGAGGATAGAAAAATGCGGTTGATGGTGCACATCGCCGTCTGGCGGCCTCACCTTGGCCCGCGTCGCTGCAGTCCACGGTGAAGTAAGTCGGCTCGTTGGCCTTGAGGCCGCTCTTCTCCACCCCGGGACCATACACCTTGACCTTGTCCGGGTGACACCCCTCTCCGACCAGCACCTGGCGAGGACACACCGAGCTTTAGAGCAGAAGCAATCAACTGGAGCGCCACTCCTTCATCGGGCGGAGAGCGGTGCATTATCATATTTTATGCATTATTGTAATTAATTACGTGGGAAAGAAATTTAAATTTTGAGTCAGACATTAAAAAGTGTGCGTGGGGGTATGTGCGATTGTGAGACATTAGTGTGTGTGTTGGTGTGTTTGTGTGTGTGTTTGTGTGCACGCATGTGTGTGCGCCTGTGTGTGTATACTGTATGCAAATTGAATCTATGTTCATGTCAATGTTTGTGTGCCTGTGTGTGTGTGTGTGTGTGTGTGTGTTTGTGTGGATGCGCATTTTGTATTGCATCCATGTCAATGTGTGTGTTGGATCGCTGTGTGTGTGTGCGTGTGTGTGTGTATATGCGTGCATGCATACTTCTGTATGTCAGTGTGTGTGTGTGTGTGTGTGTGTGTGTGTGTGTGTGTGTGTGTGTGTGCCGGTGTGTGCGTGTGCATCCACATGTGTGTGGGTGTCTGTTAGGGATAGGAATGGGAATCGATACGATTTTATGGAAACCAATTATCGATTCTGCTTATCGAGCCGATTCTTTATCGATTCCTTTATTGATTCCTGATCAATTTTCGGTGTGGAAAGGTCTACGCAGCCAGAAAGAGGTCCACCAAAATAGCACCTGTGTGATTACTCTTCGGGTGAATAGCGCTAGTCCTGCAGTGCACTGTAAATTCATCAATACTTTGCACAATGTTCCAACCACCCATTTGCTTTATGATGATTGGAAGTAGGCCTACCCTCATACTAGGAAGCCATGCGTCTTCGGAAACCTTTAGTTTACATTGAAGCTCTGCTGTAACAGAGTCAGACTCAGACCTATGAGTGGCTCTGAAAGCCACTGACGTCCACGCAGCAATCCTATCCCTGTCCACGCAGCAATCCGATATTGTAGTTTTGCGTTATTAAAATAACAAATTGAACCGCTTCAAGAATGAAAAGGTAAAAAAGATCAGTTGATAAAAACGCGATTCTGCAGCAGTGGTCTCCGCCGGCTCCGAATCAGACAGGGAAAGATACCCACTGTGAATTTTTTTAATTAACTATTCGAATATTCGTTCGTAAAACGATTATTAAAAGCTTGAAATGATGTATTCGGGCCAGCCCTATACAGTTGTTTGATAAATTGCTATTCAACACATTCTGAGAGGATTTTAATTACTATTTTTATTCTCAATCGTTATCATTTTGGCGCTGGCCAATTTTTTTTTATTACAACTAGCACTGTTGTCATCTATCTTCGTGAAATTCTGATATGATGACTCCTCATCGTTGTCTTGAAATGCCCATACACCACTGTCGTAAAAACATCCCGGCATCAATGAAAGGAACTGATAAGCTCGGAGGCATTTGAATCCGATGGATCGGACAATTTAGAACCGGTTCTCAAATGGAAGCGGTTCTCGATTCCCATCCCTAGTTATGGACCATCTGTGAATGTCCTCCTTACCCTGAAGGGGCTGTTGGGCACGTTGACGTCCCCCCAGCTGATGATAATGGTGTGTTTGATGGGCTTGCTGGGAGTGTACACACACAAGAAGGTCCCATCCCCCTTCTCATTGATCTTGATGTCAATAGTGCAGCCCTCCGCATCCTGCCGCCGATGGAGCACATGTCATCATTACACAAGCCATCCACATTATGTTTCCAATTAGAGAGCTGTCAGGAAGATCGCCTGGGTTCGATCCCCTACCTGCTACGTGTGTTTTCATTACCTGCGCGTAGATTCTGAGGTGGCCCTTTCCTGCCATGCGCGCATCGATGGTGAACTCCGTTGGTTTATTCACAACCACACCGGTAGGCCGGAGTCCGGGACCGAAGGCCTTCACCTGCGATTACAAAGCAAAAACATTGAATGTCTGGGTTGGTTTGTTCTCTGTCCGTGGCCAGCAGGCGGTGTGGTGTGTGACCATTGCGACTAGGCACAGCGGGGGGGGGGGGGGGGCAGGGCTTACTCTCTCGGGGAAGACATCGTTGGCCGCGGGGAGGATGTGGGCCATGAAGGGGCTGTCCTTGATGTCCTGGTCGTCGCAGATGACGTGCACGGCGTAGTCGCCGGGCTCAGTGGGCCAGTAGCGCACATCGCAGGAGCCGTCGCCCTTATCGTCGCATTCGATCTTGGCCTGAGACGGTCCCTCAACGGAGAAGCCTGAACGCGAAGTGAAAATACGATGAGCACTCATCGACGTGGAACATGTCGGACGCCGTCCTCCGGTTAAACGACCATCGGAGACCGTGTAGACTTACCAAGAATTCCCACTTCAGTGCCGATGGCCTCGACCACAAAGTCAGCAGATTTGCCCACCATGCCTGTCTTCAGGCCGGGCCCCCAAGCTCGGACCTTCTGGAAGCCGGCCTCCAAGCCGACCTCCACAACAAATGGACTGCGGAGGGAAAAATAAATAAAAAAAAGCACAACGATGTGAAGTGTGGGAAATGCTGCATAGTGCATTGCTAATGAGCAGCCGGTTGCTACAGTTGAGTTGGCTGGCTGGTAATGCAGTAGAAGCAGCAGCCTTACCTGCGTGGGATGGGCTGGCCTCCCCAGGTGATGGTGACAGTATATTTACCAGGCTTCAGGGGGACATATTCACATTCATACACTCCATCTCCCACATCTCGCACGTTCACTTTCTCCTCAGTGTCACCTAAAGACAAATAATTCCAGCATAAAATGGATGCCTACAGAATGCTTAAGTATCTAGCCTTGGTGGGGGTTGTGTATGTGTGTGTATGTGCGTGTATGTGTGTGTGTGTGTGTGTGTGTGTGTGTGCGTGTGTGTGTGTGCATGTGTGTGTGCGTGTGCACGTGCATGTGTGTGCATGTGTGTGTGTGTGTTGTTATGACCAGAGGGTCGTCACAGTGTGTGTCTGCATTCTGCTTTATCACATGCACGCCTGTGTGCAAGCCTGCAGACATCTGGATTCCAGCAGAGGAGACGGTGTGTTGAGTGTGAGAGAGAGCGAGAGAGCGAGAGAGAGAGAGAGAGAGCAAGAGAGAGAGAGGCAGGAGGAGAGCGTGACTGCATCACTCACCCGGTCCTTTGACTGAAACGTGCAGCTCCCCACTGCCTGCTCCCTTGGTGAACACTTTAAAGTCAGCCACCTCCTTCACTCTGACTCCTTTAGGCTGCAGGCCCCTGCCTGTGGCTCTGCAGGCACTGGGGTTCACTGCTGTAGGAGGTTAGGGGGAACAGTGAAAAAAGACAACATCAGTTAACCAGAGAGATGCTCATGCACAATTAATGGCATCCAACCCGAGCCATCGATCGATGCTGGTGTTAGTTGTGCACAGACTTAGCTTTTATCTCATCTACATAGGGTTCAATTGTAGCCACTGAGCGCAAGGGTAAACTTTGTGGCAGAATAGACTTGCGCTAAAGTTGCAACAGCAAACATAGGCCTATATGCAGCAGCTTAAAAAATATAGAAAACCCCAAGACGCAATAGTAGACATAAAATAAAATAAAATGTTTTATTTTTTTTTATGTAAGGCTACCGCAAGCAATTCAATGGTTGGAAAATCAAACCACTTGAGGTAGACAGATATCGAGCCAGTATTTCAGTCCAAGGCTGCGTATAGTGTATGTCGGCACTCAAGGAGACCTGGACTGCATACACTGAATAATGCAAGCTTGGATGCGAAAAAACTGAGACAACTTTGTGCTACGAAGGACAACAGAAATGTCATACAACATAAATGGCATTTTCAACAAACTAACAAACATACATTTCTGAACATCGCATCAAAATAAAGCGAAACAGTCTTGACGTAAGCATGACCTAACCAAGGTCATCTAAATCACTGGGATGCTGTAGCCTACACAATGCAACTCAGCAGGCCATTGAAGCAGAGCATAATCATCATGTGCACCGGGGCATAGGAAGCATGGGACAGCTCTATCTGCACGGCACTAGCATGGGAACTGGCTGGTGGGGCCCGGCGAGCTTGTCTAAGCGCTTGGGGCGCAGGCTCCACCGAAGCAGACCATACTAACTTGGTCGACCGGGTTTGGGGGCGACTAGAGGCCCCTTGCCGCCCTGTGCTCCAGGAGGGGCGCGCCCTGACTGAGGGACTATTTTCACTGGCACTCCAGTGGGAGGAGCAACGGACGGAGCTAGAAAATCACAAAACAACAAGATAAGAGAGAGAGGGTTATGGATCCGGGCCAGCGGTGCGCTCCCACGGGGGGGTGACAAGGTAATTGCGACAGATCCCCCTTGTGCTGACTCCTGCTGCCTGCTCTGGGGTGACGGTGATGCCGTTTGTCAGCCACGACAATGGATGGCTCACCTTCTGCGATGTTCACAGTGTATGGACTCCTGGGGATCTCCTGGCCAGCGAAGAGCACATGGATGGTGTGCGGGCCCTGCATCATGGGGCGGTAGGTGCAGCGGAAAACGCTGTCACCCTTGTTCTCCAGGATGAGCTCCACCGTGTCTTTCTTGCCCTGCGGGTCGATGATGATGACGCTCACATCGCCATTACCGGCACCTGAACATAAAGGAGAAACATAAAAAATGGCGACAATGCCGAGAGGAGGACAGTGGCTCCTAACCCACTCAAGTGTGGAGGATTTCTATCGGATTACCTTTCTATGTGGTTAGGTGGCTGCGTTTTATATATTCCTTTTACCAGGTTAGTCCCTCGAGATTAAATATCTGTTTTTCAAGAGAGACCCGGCCAAGAAGGGCAATGACAATGGTGGCAGTTCCCTCTGTGTGTTTGAGGTGGCTGTTTTAGAAGATCCTTACCAGCCGTGTAGATGTCAAAGTAGGTGGGTTTGCCCGCCACGTTGCCGTTTGCCTCCAGCCCAGGCCCTCTGGCGTGGACCTTGCTGGGATCCCCCATAGCCTTGGTCACATTCACTGTGTATGGACTCTTGTCAATGTCCTGACCCGCAAACAACACTTTCACCTGTAGGGGAAGAGGTCACGCCAAATTAACTTCATTTATTTGCCGTTAAGTGGTCTCGATTGGAATATCACGCGCTGATGTCACTTCCTACCTTGTGGACACCCTCCACCTTAGGTATGTAGGTGACAGTGTAGGTTCCATTCTTGTTCTTGATGGGTTTCACCTTAGCCTAGAGAACAGGAGAACAAAATTCAAAGCATCCGCAAGCTATCTAATTAAAGGTGCGTGTTTATTTATCGGGGCTGTCTGAGTTTTAGGCGGCAGCTGCTTCAGTCGAAATGATGTCATCTTTCAAAGGTAATCACCTCTTCTTTGTAGCCCTCGGGATCCTCCACGTACACCAGCACCTCCCCACTTCCTGCTTCCTGTGTGTCGACGGTGAACACAGCTGGCTGAAGCACCGTGTTGCCATGAGGCTCAATACCTACATGTGAAGCAGCAGAAATACATTAGGGATGGGGGGGGGGGGACAGTCGGAGACAGAGCAGTACCAGGGGCAATGCAACTATGCACAACTACGACAAAATCAGAGACACCCCCATTTTAGGAAAACAAACCTTGGCTGGCTGGCTTATGTGTATACATGGACATTAAGAATAATGTGTCGTGCTATAAGCATGCTTCCTCCACTGTTTGTGCACGGTGAATGCTCTCAGACACCCACCAGGTCCGTAGGCCTTGGCCTTGTCAGGGAACAGTTGCTTGGACTTCAGGGGAGCTCCAGGCTTCAGCTTAGCCTTGGGGAACTGGGACAGGTAGGTCATGACTGAGTGCTCATCCACATTCGGGTCCACGATCTCCTCTGGAGCAATCACCTAGATAAGCAGCACAAATGCAAGCAGCACAAATTGGGTTGTTATACAATCTACAAAATAATACTCTTATTTACCATGTACATATATATATTTTAAGTGACTAACCCGTAATAAAAATCTGTGTTTACTGCTTACAGGCACTTTATATACAAACACTCTGGTATATGCTAGTTTACATTGGCAGGGAGTGCTATTTCAAAGAAATATGTTAATATAATGCGCACACATCAATGCTCAATGTAAAATGCTGAAGGGAGGAGGGCTTCCTGTGTAAAAAAAATACACAGGAATATTAATTTTAAATATCTAAATATTTATACATTCCGATAAACATACTCAAGAGTGCAAATGGTTAATAAAAACAATCTGGAATAAGAAATAGGACTACATTTTAATAAAAGAATGGTGTATTACTGCCCTGAAAGAAAACCCATACCACATGGAGTACAACATCCAATCTTCTACATAAATTACATTGAATAAAGTTTCACTTTCTACTTATAGTTTACACTTCACTTTCTCTTCACGCCCAGAAACCTTGAGCAATGAGATTAGAGCGGAGAGGGAAGACTTCATTCATTTGATTCCTCCATGCCTGACTCCTGTCTATCGTTCCACTTGCTCCTGTTTCCTCCCTCCTCCTGTCTGTCCCACAGTGGTGTAAAGCCCTGTTCCTCTCCTGGTTATATTTATCACCAGGACAGCAGGGTCGAGGGCTGGTGCCCTCAATAAGCCTGCCAAGGGGATTTAGCCCCAGTCAAACTTCTATCCCCCACATCTCCTTTACAGCC
Source organism: Merluccius productus (assembly GCA_027122695.1). Taxonomy (NCBI): domain Eukaryota; kingdom Metazoa; phylum Chordata; class Actinopteri; order Gadiformes; family Merlucciidae; genus Merluccius; species Merluccius productus. Next base: position 2,520,329 of record JAOPJI010000142.1, read on the forward strand.
CCCGGCCACAATCCAGGCCCCCTGGTCCACTGAGCCATAAAAATATGTTCTAGACTAATCTCAGCAATGTCATACCTCACAAAGAATAGCTATACTGCCCCGTGTTGTCTTGGACCAAAAAAGAGAAATAAGAAACCACATACACTGCAGCTCACTCTACTTAGACAACGTGTGAATTGAAATATTTATGAGAAAGATGATGAATATTTTGTGATACTGGGTTGTTGCTTTTTTTTAGGAAAGCTGCACATTTCCATGCCTGTCTTGTCTCTCTTGTATTTCCATTATTTTTTATCACTTTCATTTTGCAGTTACCAAATTAGACCTTTGGAAATTGGAGGATCTGAACACAAAAATATCAGTTCCATGCTCCCAGTGCCTTCTGCCACTGGTGTACATAAAAAGGATGTTTTTAGTCAAATCAGTTTTTGGTTTGAAGCAGTCAGTCCTGTGATGGTGCATCTTACCTGTGGCACACCCAACCAGTCATCCGCCTGCTGCATGGCTTCCCTGGCATTCTCCACCGGCTGGTTAGGGTCCCAGTCTGCCCAATCAGGACACAGACCTGCCGGGAACAAGGAAGAACACGGCCATTCAATACCCAACCAAATACAAAACGCTGCTCGGTAAGCTATAGGAAGCAACTGAACACAGGCTAATGAAACCCGCCTCAGCAGAGCAATGAGTACTATCCACCATAAGACCGAGTCCATCTGTCATGGCTGCTCATCTCATTACCTGTATCCACTGTGTTACCCCCCCTCCCCCCTTGGTGGTCCACAGCGCTTGATTACCGAGATCGCTCTCTGGTCAAAGTGTTTGTTCAAAAAGAATAACACCAGACGGACCGACCAACACACTTTCACCGAGGCTCAAGTGTTAGCTAGAACGCTCTGGGGATAATGCCTAAATTGGATTAGTGATTCGGGCTGAGTTGTTTACTCGAGAGAGCCAAGAACATGATAGGACACTGTTGTGTGATTAATGCGTGATTGATCGTATAGTTAAAGAGAAGACAAAGAAATCTGTCAGGTGTTTTACAAACGGTTGACTGTACATTTATCTTGGTAAATGTGCCAGTAGCAGTGGTCAGGGGAGGACAGGCCTGGCCTGGCCATGCAATGAATCACCAAAGCAATCAATGTTATTGGCTGTTTGCTGGGAAGAATCTGGTGTCTATATCTCACTTATACTGCAGCAAACATGGACTCTGGGCATTTTAGGCTATGGTCGTGATCACTTCCTCCCTGATTTAGATGTCTAGACTTAATGTTTGAATGATTTTAGTTCATGAAAACAAGGGGACGCAGGCTGTCGTTGTTACAGTAGTCCCAGTAGCAGCTGAGATGGTGACCTTAAGACTACACAGAGCCTTGTATGGTGCGTGCGGCAGAGCCGGTCCTCTGTTCAGACTACTGTTGGCTCCTATAAACAAATAGTTTACGTTTCAAACAACCGTGTCCTTGACTGCCGTCTCTCGGCTTCTCCACCTTCATCTCCGAAAAAGCAGCTAAGCGCTAGCAGAGGATACTCTATACTGCGGGATGAGAGAAGATTGTTAATGTGGCTAACACTGGCAACGTCTCAAGACGAAGACGTCGAAAACTAGACGTCCTCATCTGATAGGTCACTACACTTTTTAGAGGCGGTGCCAAAGCAGCCCCCCCCCTTCCTCCCTCCCTCACCACCTCCTCCCTCACCACCACCAACCCAGCAGAAGGGAAGGAATTGTGTCCAAATTTGGGGGTGTTGCTCAGTGGTGAGGCTATAAACATTAAAGGCGGATCCCTGGGCCGCTGTGTCCAGAGACAGAGCGAGTGAGTGCTTCAGTCATTGTGGAACAGCTGACATTGTGGGATGTCCCGGGGCGTATGCCAGCTGATACTACCTGCTGCTGCTGTCTGGGGTCTCATGGGGATGGGGGTGAGGGATTATGCTGGCTGAAACCCGAATCTGGATGTGTGTGTGTGTGTGTGTGTGTGTGTGCGTGAGCCAGCCAAAGCGACCGATATACATCAGTCATTTAGACAGCACTCGCCACCCCCCTCCCCCTCCCCCACCCCCCTCCCCACGTGCTACGGGGTGATAACAGGCTACCATAGCAACCATAGGAAAAACCCTTGTATACAGCAGTCCCCTTTTAACAAGCACCACCATCATCCCACGAGTCAGCACTTGAAACCTCTGAGTGGTGAGCACTCCAGTTAACACTCCGCTAATGCTAACGCTAACGCCGATGCTAAAGGATACACACACAGTTCAACGGGTTCCTTACCGGGAGCACAGTTGTCCACCAGGGCGCCCAGGGCCTTGCCGTCCCGCCAGTCGCGGTTGAAGTTGTTGATGGGCAGCTGGGGCACCTTGTTCTGGATCCAGCCCAGCAGACGCTGCTTGGGGGTGAGCTTCTTGGCCTCTTCGTCGTCCTCGTCCTCCCACATGGGCATGGAGATGGAGTAGTGCAGGATGAGCGTCCAGATCATGCCCAGGATCAGCTTCAGGTTCCCATCCACGATGGCTTTGCTGTCTACGGAGCGGAAGTAGGGAGGGAAGGAAGGAAGGAAGGAAGGAAGGAGAAGACTTGGGAGTCAATAGAAATAGATAGAAACCGCATCGCGATGCAGACATTGATTGATATGCTTTTTATTTGTCAATGTGCCCTTCAGAGAGTCAGGTCTATATTTACGTTACGGTAATTGGGAAAAAAGAAAAAACGTGGAGAAAAAAAACGAAACATGCCAATATGGCGTGTTGGTGCAATTACAGCGCAGAGCACTAAATTATTTTGTCCTTTGTATTTGTCTCATCAGATTATTTTTATTGCATAGCTCTGAATCAAGCAAACTATGGTGTTAGAGCGAATAAACAATTGTGACTGATTGACTGCTGAGATGACAACCACTACCACCCTCCCCACCCCAAATCTCTCTCTCTCTCTCTCTCTCTCTCTCTCTCTCACTGTCTCTCTCTGTGTCTCTGTCTCTCTCTCTCCCTTTCTCTCTCTCGCTCCCTCCGAGACAGTCCCCTGGCTGAGCGGCCATGACACCCTGTCATCCAGGCATAGTGGAGAGCCGTGGAGAGGGTGACAGCTGGAGATGTGTGGAAACGGAGCACATCTAGCCATAAAACAACACTTGAATTTCAATTACCTGCCGCCCGTCAAACGGCAGGCAGGAGCCACCAAGCCGACATTGATTCGATTTTTGTTTTTTTTCCCCCCTCTTCTTTTTTTTACACCACATGTTCTCAGATCACCGAGCTGTAGCTTTTGCATGATGTACGCATCCAGGCTATGATTAATTCACTGTGATTAAAACACTTCATATCATCTTACAAGTGTGTGAGGAGCTTGTGTGTGCAGTATAGAGGACAGAGAGAGAGGGAGGGAGAGGGGGAGAGAGGGTGAAAGAGAGGTGGAAGAACGACAGAGAGAGAGGGAAGGGGGGGCGGGGGGGCGAGAGAGAGAGGGTGTGAAATAATGATAGAGAGGAGAGAGAGAGAGAGAGAGAGAGAGAGAGAGATCTTTTAGTGAAGAACATCTATGCTGTGTTTCTCTGTGTCAGCAGCAGACTGGTTTGGTGCGATGTGTCACAGGGCGTGTGTGTGTGTGTGTGTGTGTGTGTGACAGGGCAGGCAGGTGTCCCCAGCGTGACAGTGGTGTGGATCCACCAGTCTGCCTCTCTGAGGACAGCTGTTTGGTCAAACTGCCATCTCATAAATAGTCCTTGGTCACAAAAAAAATAGTTGTGCGTATTTTTAGTGTCTTTGATTGCTTGAAATGCAAGGCGGGACTCGATGTACTGCCACTGATACTGGGATTAGATATCGCTACATTTATCATTTAGGGTATCGTATGTATCATAGAATAACAAAAATAACTGATACCGAGATTCTTCTCAATCGTTAAATTATCATAAAAGGAAAAATAATTGTATGTTAATGATTATATTGTAATTGCCCTAACTACCAGTCTAAGATGACAGTGTTCAAGAAAGAACAGTGAACTAATGGATCTGATCCGTTCATAATGAATACTTCATATACACAATATATATACTTCATATTAAGAAGTCAGAATCTGTATCACTAACGTGTCATCGATGAAAGAAATTTAATTCTGCGTCACAGCCGCTGTCAGCGAGAAATGATCTCCGACAGGCAAAGTGTGTGTTGCCCTCCAGTGAGAGCAATTTAGGAGCAGGGGGAGTGACACTCACACACACACGCTGTACGTACACGCTCTCCAACACAATGTAAACACACTCGCCCATCGGCGGGGGGGGGGGGGGGGGGGGGGGGGGGGGGGGGGGGGGGGGGGGGGGGGGGGGGGGGGGGGGGGGGGGGGG
>JAOPJI010000142.1:2592278-2607708 GCA_027122695.1 Merluccius productus
GGGTTAGAGGGGTTAACCTGAGGGTTAGAGGAACGGGTTAACCTGAGGGTTAGAGGGGTTAACCTGAGGGTTAGAGGGGTTAACCTGAGGGTTAGAGGAACGGGTTAACCTGAGGGTTAGAGGGGTTAACCTGAGGGTTAGAGGAGCGTACATTTGCTGTGTGAGGTGAAGAGGGCGCTGCCTGCGCTGATGTTGTGGATGGAGAGGTCTTCGTGGGACAGAGCCGGCCGCTTCTCCACCTCCTTGTACACCACCTGCAGACGACACCCACACACACACACACACTCAATACCCCCGAATGGTTCAGGGCGGAGTCACTTCCTGTTCCTGTCATTCTAACATCAGCGTGTCTATTTATGTCCATCGCAGCACCGGCGTGGTCGATGTATATTTACTTTACTAGCCGTGTCTCTACCGGTGCACTGTGCCGCACCGAAACCGAACGGACCCATAGTTCATGTTATTATGAGCTAACGTTACACCGGTGTTGTTCCTACGGTGACCGAATAAATACACCGATAAATAAAACCAAACATTTCCTGCGTACAAAACGACTTGCATGCTAACATGCTATTCGGTTTGCTAAAACAGTATGTGAGTTTTACTAGCATATCTGAAACCAATAGTACGTAAAGTTCATACTATTTCCGGGGAAATATTACAGTATGCAAGCACTGGACACTACGCACTACGGCATTAATATCCCACAATGCAATGCAGCAGTGACGACAACAAAATGGCGGACAGCGACCAAGGTAGATAAAAGGTTTCACTTACGGTTTTGGGGTTGCTGATGGTGGCTGGGTGCTCAAACTCTGCGATCTTCTTCCAGGTGATGTGGTTTAATATGCGGACCTAACCGGCGGGGGACAGTGTAACGTTAGCCACGTTGACTCACATGAGCTTTTATCAGCCGTGTCCTAACCAGACCCCTATTGTCTTCAAATGACATTTCACCACAAATATGTGAATTCATTTTTTTATCCTTTACCTTTAGACCAGTTTTCACCAGCACATATAAATATACATTACATTACATAACATAACTAGCTAGCATTGTGCATTTATGTTTATGCTAAATACGCATCCATGCACTGAACCAAGGACTACCCCCATGAGTTAGACCTGGGAAACATTCAGAAGGTGGACTGAGAAGAGCGGTGACTTCTACCAGCAGGAAGTTCCCCCTGGTGGCCGTCCACCACATAGACATAATATACGTAGACAACTCATAGACTGACGCTGCCTGTTGGAGCAGACGTATCAGCGCGGCCGCCATCTTGGATGGGTCCCCCGTGCGCCCCCAGTGCATTTATTACTACAATAATAAGCATAACTCCCCGAATTTTTACCTGATTTTCACACGGTTTGGTTTGTTACAAACGGCAGAGATTTAGTTATGATACAGGATGAATTAATAAAAAAAATAATAATAAGAAGAAGAATTATTGTTCAATCTTACTTGTGAACTTGTGGTGTAAATACTGCGCCGTAAGCTGCACAAAATACTGGCATAGCTTGCTCTCCCGTTGACTCCTATGCTAGACTAGAGTGAGGAGACCCAACCAATATGGCGGCGACGCTGGATTACGTTCCAGCACGTCATGAGGCGTCTACGTATATTATGTCTATGGTACAAGAGAGCTTACCTCACTTGCTGCATACGTGTAGAGTACTTTGTCTTTGATGACAAACCACAGCCTCCTCCCTTGCTTCTTGTTGCCCTTTGACCTTTGCAAATAACCACTCATGGAAGAGTTGTCTATGTTGGCGGAGACCTTTTAACCGAGGATGACATGAATGAGACATACACACACATATGCATAACATGGGTGAGCTAAGGTCGCTGTGGTGATAATTTGATTGATGGTGACGGTCACCTCTTTGAGGGCAGCTGGTATCTTCTTGTGTTTTCTGGAGAAGGCAAAGGTAGCTCTGCTTGGGGACAGAGTGGGCGACAGAGCTTTCTCACCTGGTGATGGGAAAGTTCACTTTTAGATTTTAGTTTTTTTTACCTGCCAGAGTGGAAAAATCAATAAGCCACTGGTGGCAGGTGTTCATTTTGGACCCTGGAGACAAAAGTTTGTCGCTATACATATATCGAATTTAACCTCCAGTTCATCGTTATACTATCGCGTTCACACAAGGACATTGTTATGATAAACCAGTGGACGCATTTGTTGTTCATTTAGTTCAGTTAGTGTAATTGAAATTCACATCTAAAATATGAATAGTCTGATCCCATTTAAAAATGTCAGTAATTCAATTAATGAGATTTATGATCTTGAGTTCAACTTACTGCGCTGCTGCTGGAGAACGGGGAAGCACTGATCACAAACACGTGCCAGCTGGTTCTTCAGATACTCCAGACAGTGCTTGCTGGACGAACACGCTTGGCACACCACCTGACGGGAACATTAATCTTAGGTGAGCATTAGATTAATGTGTTCATTACCATTTTACAACAATTACACACGTTTGTTCCTTGAAAGGCCATTCTGCATTTAATTGGGCAACGGATCATGTATTCTGTAAAGTGGATTTTTAAATGTTATGTTTCATTTTTTTTTTTAAACCATTTTTAGACAAATTCTCCATCTTTTCGTGGACTCTCACCTTTCCACATGCGCGACAGTGGTGTCTCCTCCACGTCATGGTGAACTCACATGTGCAGATCATGCACATGGTCGCCCGTGTATCAGGGATCCATATGGGCGCTTTGGACCCCAGAGGGCTGCCGCTGCCCCACTCGTTCTCCTCCATCTGAATGAGAGAAAATAACGATTTGTATCCCCCTTGTTCACATTGCACATCACAAGACAAATGTATTGGTGATGGTCTGACAGACAGAAAAAAAGTGGGATTGTGTGTTTTTTGCAGATGTCCGCATCTTGCCTCCTCTGTGCTCTTGCTGGAGATGAAGCTTATTTTCTTCCTGGTGTGGTCGTTGATCGCCATGGAGATGGCCTGCAGCCAATCGTCCCGTTCCGCGGCAGAACTACATAGAGGAACGACACGGTGATGAGGACAACGCCTCCGGAGGTAGACATTTATAGCACGCATGTTCTATAAGGGAAACCACGGTGGCGTGGAGACGCACGGCTCGTACCTGGCTGACAGGATAAAGGAGCGCTCCACGCTCTCGATGTTCAGCTCGTTCTGGTGGACCTCATGAATCGGTTTGCTAACCTGCAATTAATAGCACCGCGTGTATGATTATCCTCTTCATTTTGCCCAAGATAGATATAGGAATGTATAGGGATGTATAGGGATGCATAGGAATAGTGTGGCGTTGTAAAGTGCTCACCTTCATACCAGCTAAAGACAACATGTTGTTGAGTTTATACTGGCCAGACTGAACCGGAGTGGTGTAGAGCAATGTGTCATTGAACTATGAAAGAGAAGCAGAGGAGCTCAGAATAGACATTTTCCATTCACATATTTAAGTTCAGCGGAAAAAACGACAAACGAGACAATATGAGGAAGCTTAAAATAGAGGTCCCTAAAAAAAAAAAAGTAAGAATTTACCAGAAAGAACATTCTGGGCTGCATAATCTTCCTGGACAGCTTCTTCAAAACGCCCTCTTTCAAAAACACCTGAAACACGATAATTTAAGAGTTCAAACAGAACAACACAATTGTATTGTGCATAAGTATAACCCATGTAAAAGCACCCATTAGGCAAGAGAGGAGACAGAGGCAGGATAGTCTAGTGACTCCCAGCCGAAAGGCTATGGGTTCCAAGTCAAAACCCACATCACTAAAAGCGTCTGCTACGTGACTCAATAGTAATAAGAGCACGCACCCGCCCAGGCTGAACGATCTCATGGTGGCCGTTCAGAATGCACTGAACTTGGATCAGCTTTTGGAAGTTGTCCTGGTGGAAAAACAAACAAAAAAAGTGCGTGCACATCAGCACACAGTCACCGACCACTGTATAGTAATGAGCGGTGTGTTAAGGTAAATATTTGATCACTCACCCCTTGCTTCATGATGTCATTAGCATGGTTAGCCACTTCCTTCACTATGACGAGGGCGGCTGTGTGGACACAGTGAAGGAGGTTGTGCTTCAGAAATGACAAATGCTAAATCGAACTCAATTAAACTCAATTAAACTCAATTAAAATAATGTATATTTATGGGCAATCTGCCTCATTCACCTTGTGTGTCTTTGTAATCTGCCGAGTCAGGGGGCAGCTGTTTAAGATAATCTGGAACATAGGATGACAAGTGTCAAACGGGTCATAGCACCAAGGGAACATGAATAACAGAATAACACGGGGGGGGGGGGGTTACAATGGGACCGTATTGTGTGGGAAATGCTGGGAATGCAATCGGAAATCTGAAATCCCGACCGCGAGGTCTGCAGGTGCTTACATAAGCAGTCATTAAACAGTAGTGAAGGAGGAAACATTCTTCACATTTTCACGCTATAATATCACTCCCCCCTGCCGCCAATCCGTTAGAGTCCAAAAAATGTTAATCTTGGTTAGGGTAAAGCTTGTTATGTCACCAAATCTTTGGGCTGCACTTCAAAAATCGTTGAAGAACAAGAATTACTTTGTTACTTTGACCACTAGATGGCCATGTCACGCCTTTATAATTAAAAATAATAATAACACAAACATTATAATACGTCCTTGACATCCTATTTATAATACGATTTTACCTTTAATTTACCAGAAATACTCAAATACATTATGTGTGAGGAAAACAAAATGGTCCCTCTCAGGTACCTGTGAGCAGCAGTTGATACTGGGGAATCCTTTGCACGGGTTTCAGTAGGTAATGCCTTAGAGCCAGGTTCGCACAGCGGGGACTGGCCTAGAGTAGAAAGCGAAACACACACACAAACACAAACACACAAACACACAATAACCGGGGGTAAATACCTAGCGACATGCCCAGGGGACAATAAGATAACCAAGAGGGAGCGGGAAATAAAGGAAATGGGCTGGGCCCGCCTACCTCGAAACCTCGCACCACCGCACCAAACGCAGGGTTCCTCTTACTCTGCTCTTCCAGTAGAGCCACATTCTTGTCGAACTCGCGGATGTATGTGGAGTACATCTTCAGATAGGGCCCTTTCTTAACAAAGATGTCTGCCAGCTGGGCATTCTCATCCCTATGAAGAGACCAAATCCATTCATGCGTTTTATATTAGCATTGGCATTTTGTATATTATCCTCTAGCATGTTGGTCGTTTTTAAGAGATAAATAATTGTCAAAATGTATTTTCTTAGGAATCAAATCACCCAATGACTTCATGGAGAGAGAGAGAGAAAAAAAACCTTAGATGTACTATCGTCATGGCAACGATCAATGCACAATTTGTATGTTCGTTCATGTACCATTTGTGGACTCTCTGCTCCAGCTCCCGCAGCAGGTCTTGGTTCAGCTCGTAGAGCTGAGGGAGGTTGTACAGAATCTGATTCAGGAGCCGCTCTTCGATCACAGGCTTCCCCGCCTGGCGAGAAGCCTTGGAGACGGCCTCGCGGAAATCCTTAGAGAACAAGACACACAAAAACCACATTAAGGAACAAGACACACAAACCGCAAACATGAAAACCCCCATGTGATTTATGCTTACCTTTATCCAAGGAAACTCAACAGAAAATAAAATTTGAGTCTGTGATTACGACCAAAGGACAGATTGACAAGGTAAAAATAAATGGGCCAAGTAAATTAGGGCTTTGTGTAAATTCACTGGGCTAGTCAACCATAGAGATTCCTGCCACATTGTCTCACACTGAACTCAAACTAAACAAACAAAGACGACAGAAATGACTCACAAGAGGCTTTATACAACAGTATAAACCATGGCCTTTCATTGTTTTTTGCAATGTCAGCACGGACATTAATGACTATTATCTCAAGGACACCAGAAACCAGAAACACATGAGGAGTCTGGGGGAGAGGGGGGTGGCCGGTCCCACCGCCTCTTTTTCTGATGACGGTGAGGTATTTTGTGGTTTACGGGGATGCGGGTCTAAGAAACTGCTTACATAGGCCAGTGGACATTTCTGGTGGGGTAAATATCTTACCTCCTACAGAGCTGATAGTGGCATAGTAGTCTTACAAGTCAGACTTTATATGAATATCTAAAATCTGATGGTGGACTCTAATCTGGGTGAACAGGGTATTTCACTTTCTTTTCCTTCATATTTGTTTTGGCAAATCGTGTTCTGATCTGTAAGCGCTTAATTGGCTTTACACACTTGGCCAGCAGTAGTAAACTTTAGGGTAGTGCTGTTTTAAATCAACACCGTGTCGACTGGCCACGGTACAACTACACCTATTTCTTCTCCTGAAGCTTCTGAAAGCTTCATCCGTGAGCGTGCATCCTAAGCTAGTTCGACACGTAGGCATCCGAGAAAGAGTACCATGACTTCATGCATAATCTCTCCATAGTAAGGAGTCTTCATAACCAACTTATTTATAACACGTGGTTGACTTCCTTCTCCATATGACTCATATTAAAGATCATCATAGACAGTCAAGCATAAACTCCTCACAGCAATGTCTATTCACGTCTATCCTGTTCAATGTTGTTCCATTCTTTGTAGACATTAACATCAACTTTATCTTTCATATGACTGGGCAACTTAATAATAATACGTTATATGCTGGTTTTGAAGAGTATAGGTCAAAGGCTGAAGTTTCCTTTTTTTCTGTGCTTACAAAAATGACTAAAATTGGCGGTTGAGCTTGATAAACAATCAAAATCCTGAGAGTCTGGTGAGAGAACCACAAGGAATGTGAGTGGGGCCGGTGGGGCAGAGGGGAGCCGGGGGTCCACCAGCGTCTGGGTGTGGGCCCTCCCATGTAGCACCGTAACCACGCACATATGGTGAACCTCGACCCACAAAGCCCACCTCCACATGACAGAAAAGTACCACAATAATTAGTAACTCTGGTCTGTCAGCGTATACACTTCTGTTGTCACCGAAATCAGCGTGTGTGTGTGTGTGTGTGTGTGTGGGGGGGGGGGGTTATATAAAAAAAGTTTTCAAAGAGGTGGGTTATATATATATGGTCGCAAAAACAAAGCTCTGCATTAGATTATTATTACGCGTCTCTGATCTCTGCACATATGAGCTGCTGATTTCACAGAACTTGTTTTGTAATGTGTTGAATATACTGTAAGTCACATAAACAAGGACATTGGAAATAAATGATACTTACAATATGGAGAAGCTTAATGACATCCACAAACCTGTGAAAAGGAAAAAAAAACACAAGGTGAAAAAAGTTTTTCTTTAAATGCATCATGGAGATAAGGCATAGATAAGGCAATGTTATGTCAACTGCAGAGCACTTACACATTCTCAGAACTCTTGATCTCCATTGCGATGTGATGTATCTTGTTCTTCTTGCGCCTGCATTCATCCTGACACGGGTACAATTAAGCAATAAGCCGCATGAAGCAGTGTGCCTGAAACCCCCTAGCTGGTTTTATTCAACGGTTACTAAAATGGTTACTATAGACTAGCTAGTAAGATTTCACTAAATAAACACACAGCAACAGCAAAATGCGATCATGTATTGAAAACATCATTCATTTTTCCGCCAAGCAATATAGTTCCTCGAGACAGCAACACGGTTGCCGAGTCACACAGGCTAGCATACAGGCTTTAACATACATGGTGCATTAATACCAAAAGTATTTTAGTTTGTACATTTTTAGTTCATTTTAGTACAGCTTCGAGCCAATCGGAATCGAGGACGGGAACCATCTGCTTTATAAAGACCAGTTTCCTTAGAGCCCGTTGCATTGCACCGTGGAGGATGCTTGGTAAGTGGACTATAGGGGGCCGAATACTGCAATGGTCGCTAGAGGGTTCAAAACCCAGCCGAAAGGCAGCAGGTCCGTTCCCCATTGTCTGCGGCCTTTTAACCTGAAGACATCCTGGAGTGAAATGTCTAACTCCCATACCTGCAGCTTACCGACTTCTATTTTAATTAAAAAGCATCTCCTAAAATTACTCAATAGTTAATGGCTTTTACTTGATCTGTTCAACCAAGTCAAAGTGTCAGGAAAGCATTTTCTACTATGCAGGAATAACCAACAAGAACGGAGGAGATGGGATTAAATAATAAATGATGATCAATTCCTCCTCACCTCCTTCTCGGCTGCTGACTCGAGGACGTCTTTACTCGAGGAGGAGCTCCTGTCGTCCTCTTCGTCTGAGCTCTGAGCCATAATGATGTCATCATCGTCTGAGGAGCCTTCTTCCACCCGAGCCACTTCCGCCTCAAAAGAGCTTCTAGTGAGAGATTAATGATCGAATGGAGAGAAGTCAGAGAGGCCAAGCGTGTGTTGGTTGGTTCAGGTGGACACATGTACACAAGACAGTTGGTTTTAAATGTAAGGACCAAAACATGACAGTATGTATGCTATTCAAAGGGACCAAAAAAGGGATGAATTTGGAATAAAAAGATGACTTGGGGCAGTAGAGTGCATTTCATAGTAGTAATGAAATGCAAAAAAAAAAAATAGTCAAGCTGAATTTGAACATTTCCTGTTCAGAGACAGAGATTACAAGACCAGAGGAAACGGCTATGGGAGGAGGTACAACCATGTACACTATATTACGATCGGTAGTCCTGTCACAAAGCACACAGGACCCACTCCAAAGGTCAACAAAGTAGTTCAGCCAAGGGATGGACACACCTTGATTAGACAGCTTATATATATATAAAAGAAAGATAATACAGCGTACAGTGAAAGACTCACTATAAAAACAGTGAGATGATATAAATGACCGAAACGCACAAACAAGAGCCCAAACGAGATTTAGGCCATGGGTTCAGCAGCAGATCTGTTAAGCCGGCGTGTCTACGGGGGGGGGCTGCACCGCCACTGTGGCCGGTTCAGCTAACACCGCTTACTACGGGAGCTCGGTGTGACCCTGTGTGTGGGTTGGTGCTGCATGTGAATGTTAACATGTGATTCCTGTAGCGTGAAGGAAAGAGCCTGTGAGATGTTAAGCCGCCACAAACAGCACTATTTCACAAACTATAATCGTGAGATCAGTATTTTTGTGCACGTAGACATCCCTAAACCATGTGTGTGTCAGTTATTTTATCCATATGTTAAAAAGGTAAATAACTATTGTTGAAAAGTGAGTTGGTTTTGCTCATTGAACACATTTTGCTCATGTACTGTCAGTCAAGAATGTCCACTAATGGTATTCTCTTAGAATCAGATAAATGAAAAAGCACGTTAGTCCTGCATCAGGTCGGACAGGAGCCTGGACGAACAACAAAGAGACTTTGACTAATTACAGACGGCGTCCACACAGCACAGTGCTGCCTCAGGGCCGGTGTGTGTGTGTGTGTGTGTCGTTTCCATGAGCACCCTATTTTACACACTCACAGTTGTGCGCGTAATGAGTAATCCCTCATGATTGCTTATATACAATCCAGTCAACATGATTATAAAGAACTGTGTGCCAGCCGCCACCAGGCCACGCGGCGCTGTGCCCATCGTATGACGTCTCACGCCTCCTCCTTGAATATTTAAAAAACATACCTGACATTTTCACCTCCTCACTTCCCCTTTCAGAGAAACGCACAAAGCCCTCTGTCAACAGGTTAATCTCCAGCTAGTACTCTTGCAAAATACACCTCACCGCACAAGTGGGAAGTCAAAGTTATTGAGGCATAAAACCCATACACACATTCTCGGCCTGGTGGACCCACGCCAACGCCACACACACACACACACACACACACACACACACACACACACCATCAGGTGAAAGGCAGAGAGGGACGGAACTGACGGACAGACAGACGGACCTCTCACTGCTACTGTGTTGTCTGAAGTCTCCCACGTATGGTTCCTGTTCCTCATAAATGTTGTCCTCGTCGTCGTCGTCGTCATGGCGCCCGGCGGGGGACGTGCCCCCCCCCACCCGTATGTTGACGTAGTCCGATATCTCCTCGTAGTAGGGGATGTTCTCGTACACGCCGTCGTCGTCTCCCGCGCCCAGGTGGAACTCGTCTCCGTCCACGCTTTGCTCCGCGGTGACGTGCGCGGGGAAGGACTCCGGGGCCAGAAAGCCGCACCGCTCCCGGGCCTGGACCTGCCCCGGGTCCCCGTCCACGCTCTGCTCCGACGCGGCCGACGCGGCGTCCCGGAGGCCCTGCTGCCCCCCTTTGGTGATCAGTCTGGGCAGCATCTTGAGCTTCAGGTCCAGGAGCTTCCGGAACGAGTGTCTCTTCTGTCCCTCGGAGCGCACCACGTCCACGGCCGTGAAGGACTTGGCCCTCTGCTTGGAGGAGGAGCCTCGCGAGGCCTTGGATGGCGCGAGGGCCGCCGGGGACGGAGGGAAGCTCGGTCCCGGTTTCCCCGGGACCGCCGGGGGCAACGGGAGCTGCCGCGCGGCGGCTCTCCCGTTTAGAGAGTCGTCCGAGTGCGAGAGGTCGCGCTTCCTCTGATCCGCCGAGCGTTTCCCTTCCTCCACATCCTCGGAGGACCCCCACGTCGTCCGCGTGAGGTCCATGGGGGCGCTGTATCTGTGGGGCTTCTTGGGAGCGACCTTTGCGCTTTGAGCCGGCTCCGGCCGGCTCCCGCCGCCGCCGCCCTCCGTGGCCGCGGACGAGTTACCGCCGCCGCTGGGGACCGGCTGGCTCTTGGAAGGCAAGAGACGGCTGTGGTCAGTGCGATCCGACTCCTCGAACTCTGGGTTCCCCTCGCCTTCCTCCTCCTCCTCCTCCTGGTCCACAGAGAACTCCATTTCATAGATGACATCGCCCCAGTCGAGCTCCTCCTCGTCCACGTCCTGCGGGAGGGGGCAAGGAGCAGGTGTGGACAGAAAGGGCTTCTTCCTGGGCGGAGGAGCCGGCGGAGGGCAGCCGCTCCTCCCGGGCGGACAGAGCTGCTCCTGGGCGCCGCTGACAGACTTGCTCTGCCCCGGGACAGGTGCGGCAACAGACAGCGACGGGCCGCTCTTCCTCTCCGCTGGCCCCGTCACCTCTTGGACGCGTGCTTCCCTCCCCACCCTCCTCTCCTCCGGCTCCTCTGCCATCATTTCCTGGCAGGTGAGGTGGGCCGCCTTCCTGGGTTTCCTTTGCGCGGGAACAGGGAGGGGCTCACCCCTGCCAGGCTTGGGCGGCTGCTGGGGCGGTCGAGGCCCGGAGTCGGCCAAAAGTACGCAGACGCCATTAGCCTTGTTGGTCTGCGTTCTGTGAGGCAGGGGACGTCCGTTGGTCGCCGCAGCGGAGCCGCGGCCATCTTTGTTTGGGTTTTTATTGAGGGATTCCGTCGGTGTGATCCCGACAGCCGACGGGTCCCGGACGGAGGAGAGCTGGGCGCTGGCGGCGGCGGCCGGCTGAGGAGAGGCGTTGACCGTTTTGTTCTTATTGGCGTCGGCCGTGTTACCTTGCCTAAAGCCAGCTCTGGCGACAGGTTTCTGGCCCTTGGTTTCCGCCGGTCTGCCCGTGTCCCTGGCGTTGTTCACGACACACTGGCAATTCTGCTGGCTACACAGGCAGATGGGGATGATGTAGTCCCAGTCCGGCTTCTTGTTCTCCTGCTGCACTCCATTGCTGGAGTTCAGGAGGCCTATAGTCCTCGGCGCGCCGGTGTTGGCCGACAGGGTAGTCGGCTGGCCGGTCGGAGAGCACGGCCTTAACTGCACGGCGCCGGTGAGTTTAGGGAGGGTGGGTTTGGGCGCCAGCGCCGGTTTCACCTTCTTGTGGGTGCCGGGCGAAGGGTGAGGAAGGACATTTCTTCTGGGGTGAGGAGACGTCCCTGCCCTCTGGGTTTGGATCAGCTTTGGTTTAGGGGCCAACGGCGGCTTCTCCATACCTGCGAGAGAGAAGAACGTATGCGATGAGCGGCGCGATATATCCTGTGTGTTTAACATGGGCATGCACACACAAGGGACCATAAAAGGTCCATAAAAGGTCAACGTAAAGCATGCATAACCTTTTTATGTGTGTAAGAATATTTCAAATTCCTTTCCAGTATTGTGGCCGATTTCAAACGCCCCCATTAGACATATCTATTCTGTTGTTCATTAGGAGACATCCTGAACAACATGAGGCTCAAGTATTCGCAATGTAGAAAACCTGTTAAGTTGGCACGTCACCTGGCATTTCCTCTTCGCATGCTTTGACATTAATCTGGTCATTTAGTCATTCAGCCGAGAGAGGGGGGGGATGAAATGAGGATGTTTTAATGGTGAAGAGGGGATCTATATATGACTGTCCATCCCCACCAAGCACCAAGGGTTACAGACGCCATACATACCATACATAAAGTTGTAAACAAGGACAAATGTCCCCCCCAAAACCACACTTGGATAAGCAGAATAAATATTTTGGGTGACATTAACTGCCAACTTCAATAATGTCACCATTCATTTTCATGCTAAATGAAACATGAGTTTTTGTTTGCCATAATCACACATTTTTGGCAAACTTAATTAGCCACAGTGGGCCTACCGGTCCTACAGACTCCCAGTTGAATAAGCAAACTGGGATACAATAAACAGGAGACACAGACTCATGTTTTACAAGGATCACTGTAGGACTACTTGTTTAAATCCACGCCTAGAAAACAAACCGCGTCTGTTAAAGCGCATGATTGAAGCCGCACTCCGGCTGTACAGACACGTTTGTCTTAACGATGGCAGACACTGTCAATATTTACACCTAGGCTCAGGCTGCCGTAATGGTGAGGTGCCGTGAGGACGAGACGACTCACCTGAGGACGGCGGCTTGGGATACATTGCCTCAACAAGGACGTCTTCAAGGAAAACCGGAGAACGGGTCGGAAAATCAATTCATCGGGAACGACAACATGGTCTAAGGTCAAATTGTCTCCTAGACAGACTATCCTCCACTGGTTTTGGGTTTTGCGTGTGAGCGCAGCGGATGACTAGCAGTACACACACATGTAATCCCAGCGTCCCTCCGCTCCGCACGGCGCCTCCCACGGCGCGCCTGTAGTTACAGCCGCGCACCGCTAGAGGTCTCCACGGGTCAACAACATGGGTAGTGTGAAGGCCAAGGTAATAAGGAAACAAAGTTCATTTTGGTTTTATTTGCATTTGAAAGAAAAGAAAAAAAGGCCATTCACAAAATAGAGAAATAAAAAATCATAGCACACATTGGGATTTCACATATTTCCAGACAAACAACCTAATGCGTCACATGCGCCAAATTAACTCCTTTTTTCCCACATTTTATGATTTCAACATCGTTCAATTTCGTCACCACCAGAAACAATGAGTGATGTGAATGAATGATTCGATTACTTAAGATTCCACCTCATCACAACCGTCACACACTGTGTTTGACCTGTGTTTGACTTCAACAGCTCTAGTGTAGAGCAGACATGACATGACATGGTGGTCGCTTAGTGTTTGGCCAGAGGAATATGTGAAACGGCAGGACTGCGTTTGAACTTTCTCCCCTCCTGCTGGGGTGTCTTCACTTCATCTTGATGGCCTCTCCTGTCCGGAGCACACAGAGTGCCACACAAAAAGGTCAGCTTATCAGAGGTTGAACAATGACACTATTAAACACATAATACAGAACATGGATGATCACAAATACATCAGCTTATTTTATATTGAGAAAAAAAAAAAACAATAACACGATTAAACACTTTAATAAATATTATGAATGTTATTCGTGTCATCATATTCAAAATGCACATTATTCTCAACAAACATAATACAATATTTTCTGTACATCTATTGATTTCCCCTGTACCTCGGTCGCGTTGAGCTGCCGTCCAGCGAGGACATGGTCGATATCTGCTGGGACTCTTGAGCGGTCAGCGAGTCTGCAGCCATAGGACTCTTCAGCTTAGCACTGTGAAAGGAGAGACCTGATGAACAAGGAGGCCCGCTCCACGTCTCCACACGTAGGCTGTATCAGCCTGCTGCGAGGGCATAGCAAGTGTACAGTGCACACAGCAGAACGTATACAGGAGCAGTAGAAGAAAGACTTCAGTTAAAAAGAGATAACGAATGAGAATAATGAGAATAAAACCAAACCCATATAGAGAAATATGTACAGAGAATAGGTACGTGCTACAACACTGAAACTAAACATATGTGCGTATAACTGACCATTATTCAAGTTTCTCAAGTGTCCAAGTGACCCGAGTGACTTCCATATGTGCTACGACGTGATTGAAACTATGTTTATATATTATGGTCATCGTACCCAAACTTGTAGTCTGCCGGGAGGCTCAGGCCCAGTTTGTAGTCCTGCCTGCTGGTGGAGACCTGCCGCTGGAGGTCCCTGACGGAGCAGCGGGGGCCAGCGGAGATGTGGTCGGCGAACAGCAGCTTCCCTCCGACGTACATCTGCGGACAAAAATAACACGATTGCCTTATTTTCACCGTTCATGATTTTAATTTTCTTTTAAAGTTTCTAGATTTCTAAAAAAGTGTGAAAAAATAAGAAATTGTTTGCTTTGGAAAGCCAAAAGGAGAACACGATATGTGTATGTGTTTATATAATGTGCCTCTTGTTGTATTATATACACATATACACACACATTAATACACACAGTCACACACACACACACACACACAATAAGGCTGATTGTTATTTGTGAGGCTTTTTTTCTCAGCAATCATATGGTTTATATGTCACTCTGCTCGCTCCGCAGAGTGACATGTGTCAATTGCAACAAATGTGTCACAAGGGGAACCAGTGTATCCTGTTAATCACCAATGTGGCTTTTTTTCAATATCCCCTGTCAAAGTGTATCACGTTTCCCCTATTGCGCTGAGCTGACTCTCAATTGAACTCCATCACGTAGCTCGGGGAAAATGTGTGTAAACCATTTTTATCTATATGAATAAACTGTATAATGTTGGCAGTGTGTTGCACGCATATGTTTGTATGTAATGTGTATCCGGTATTGTCCGTATGTATATTTAGACTTTTCTTGAGTCTGCAAACCAGCTTTTCACAATCAGTGGTCGCAATCAAATGTTTTTTAATCTTGAATCAATCAGTAAAGTCGTAGCTGCTGTAGTTAAGACATGCGGTCGCCCTCACAAAAATTGGAAGAAATAGAAGAGACTGTATTGCACAATTTCACTGTAGTGCCCATAACCCCCCCCCCCCCTTTACATTATAACTAACTAACTTTTAAGGGAGCTGCGCTACCCTCTAGTGGCACCCGTGCATATGATCATGCGCATAAATCAACAGACAGTTGCTGCTGTTAAAGCTGCAGATGGCGAATCCTAACCAGCAGCATGCCAGGAGACACGTTGTGCCTGAGCTGCAGCAGACTCCTCCTGGCTGAGCTGGTCCTCCCTGCGGACACCTCGTACCGCACCAGGCGGAACGGGTCCATCTGACACTGGGACCGACCGAGAGAGAGAGAGAGAGAGAGAGAGAGAGAGAGAGAGAGAGAGAGAGAGAGAGAGAGAGAGAGAGAGAGAGA
>JAOPJI010000142.1:2683908-2696408 GCA_027122695.1 Merluccius productus
AGCAAATGAAGGAGAAACAGTATAGACAAAGAAAATATCTAAAGAGGGAGGGAGGGAGCGAGGGAGAGAGAGAGAGAGAGAGAGAGAGAGAGAGCGAGAGAGAGAGAGAGAGAGAGAGAGAGAGAGAGAGAGAAATGGGTTACAGACAGGGATGGAAAGTGGGATAGGGAAGGAGGGCAGATTCAAGGAATGGAAAAGTAATGTAAGACAAAAAAGCGGGAGTAGTAGCGAATGAAAGAGCTGCTGTTATTACCTGCATGACTGGACACTGGAGACGAAAGATAGAGGGCGATGGCGGGGAGGAGATAGCACCAGTAGCAAAATGGGGGAAAAAGGTAAAAAGAAGAGAGGACAATGTGAAGTTGATATAGGGAGCAGAGCGAGAAGGAGAAAGAGCTACGTTGAATGAATGAGTAATTAACTACACGAGTAGACAGAAAGGAGACAGAGAGAAGAGGGCTATGAGATGGAGGGGAGCGGTTATCATGCCTCTCGACGCATTACGAAACATTCGGATGCAGTCATAAGTAAGGAACTTGAGCACTGAAAACACAGTCGGCCTAGCAGCGGCAGCAGTCTATCAGCCAAAACCGATCCGGGGCTAAAGGAAGGACGATGTGCACGCATCGTCGTATTAGTTCTGCAGTGGCTCGGCTAATTAGTTGTTGTCCGCCGGTTGTTCTGCATAGACGGCGGAAAAGTGCAATAAAAACAGAACAGGCTCGTAAAAGCGTGTGCAGCCGGATAACGGCGGGCAGACCTTTTTGTACAGTCTGACGAGGAATTAGGGCGCGGAGCTAAAAACACTGCTAGGAAGGCACCCAGTGGTACCGGAGCAGCAGGGATGGACGAGGAATGGCAAAGCGCAGCATTAGCAAAGCGCTTGATCAGCGTTGTGCTAATGGACTTCTAAGGAGTCAGAGCCCTCCAAGACTTCTAATTGACTATGTCATCTGCATGCCATTTACATACCGTCACCCGCGGCAACCGGAGGGTAGGTGCTGAGAGGGCGTGTGTTTGTTCCTGTCTGCTTTTGGGAGTGCAGTGTAAACACTGTGAGAGTGAACCATTAATCATGTGTTTAACCCCATCAAGAACTAAACACACACACCCACACGCACATACACACACACACACACACACACATCACAGACCGCCCACATGCACACACACACGCACGCACGCACACACACGCACAAAGAAGAGAACGTGATTGGAGACCAGTGAGATGAGAATGAGGAAAGAGTTATCGACGCAGAGGGAAACAGACACAGAACAGAATATCTGTTGCCAGTGATTATATTTTCATTTCATTCTCACCACCATCTGGGTACACGTGTTGAACCCCCCCGCCCGAAATGTTTTTTTTAAAATTATGTATAATTCTGCTAATTGCATTAAATTATGTCGGCTACACTGCGGTTGTTATGATCCAGGTTATCATGCAGAAGACTCGCTGCGGTTCTTAATGTGTTAATGTGCAAAATGAAAAATATTAAAGCACATGAGGCGATATATTCATGTAAAGTGAAACTGATTAAAAGCACAAGACATACTTTACTATAATACTTAATAATAAAAGTTTTATAGGTGATATTCACAAAGTGTAAGCTGTCACACTTTTTGTCTTCATTTTCGTTATTAGCTAAACACAAATGACACACTAATCTCCCTTGATAAGGTTTGAATAGATTCACTAAACGCCATTTTCTTACATAACATGAACAAACATCAATTATTAATAATACATAAACTTATCCTATCTGCAGGAGTAGATAAGAAATTACATTAGAAGCAATCTAAATACACTACTAAATATGTTCTAAGTTATTAATACACAGCATGTATTCGGCAGCGAGAGATAAAAGGAGACAAACAGATAAAAGGGTAAATAAGGTGAGGCAGAATTACCGAAATGAGGGGAAGAACCTGCTATCGGCAGCCTAAAAAGAGAAACGAAATCCCAGCTCATCCCATTCCTGCACTAATCTGCCAACAAAGAAACGATGATGCAGGGAATAATGGGATTAGCCGACAGAAAGCAGTGCGAGCACAGGGACACACACCTAGTATACATACATACCGTGATCTGCTGGAAAGAAGAATGCCCAAAATGTTGGCATCATAGACGATATCACGTCTACCAAGGTTACAATTACAATTAATTAGTAGTTCTATAGTAGATGCATTTCAAGGGCCCCTATTTGACCACCACCATGTGACCTAGCCTTTACAAGCCAATTTACTGTGTCTAGTCACCCTTCCGGTGAAATCAGAAATTGGGAGGGTCCATCCTGATGTAGGATGGATAGATCAGCCTACCAGTCATTACAGCCCACTGGCTGTCTTGAGCTAGTCAGAGCCCTTTTAATAGGATGAAAGTGTGCGTGTGCTTTTATATGAAGTGGAGCTCATGTTTTTGTACATTTGTGTATATGCTTATAGCCAGTGAGGGGGTAATCAGATCATTTGCAGGCTTTCATGATTCAACATGGTTTTCACTGTGTGAGGAGGATTACGAGGCAGGGGGGCAAGGCGAGAGGAGCAAAGACACTGGATCAAGCGAGAGTGAAGTGAAAATAGAAAAAAGAAAGCAAATGTCAGTCACAGCTTTAATTAAGAGTGAGCGAGGCAGACAGATGGTTTACACAGAAAGAAAAATAACATTTTATTTATTTATTTACGTATCCCTCCACCCCCTCCGTCACTTATTCATGCGGCAACACATGGGCCTGTGGTGTCTATCCCAACTTTCAAACACGTGACAAACAATGATAAGCAGACTCTATACCTGTCATAGGGAAAGAATAGAAACACAATGGCAAAAATAATTTGCCATTGTATTCAAGGAAAAGTGGAAGACGAAAAGTATTTAATAAACTAATTTTGGTGAGATGATGTGAACAAAGAGAAGGTAGACAAGGTAGGTGTCTCATTGTTTCCCCTAATGACTGCCTACCTGTTGTTTGGATGTGTCACTGCTGTCTTCAGCTGCCTCAGTGCCTCTCCGCTTCCTGGTCTCCTAGCTGTCTAGAGGTCACTTCCCGTCAAACGGTGTGAAGAGAATTATGTCCTGTTATGTGTGTGCGTGTGTGTGTGTGCACATGCGTGTGTGTGTATGCGCACACGTGTGTTTGTGTGTGTGTGTGTTTGAGAGCATGTGTGCATGCTCACATAAGTGTCAGCCAGCCATTTAAATGTAGCGAAAGAAACTGTGAGTGAAGCAAAGGGCAAGCAGGGAGGGTTGATTAAATGTCGCAGAACCACACCCACACACACTGACAGACAGACAGACAGACACACACACACACACACATGCATGCACACACGCAAACACTTTAATGCACGTTTGCAGATTTAAGAGCCAGGCTGATTAAATGTGGTGACACTGTGAGACACTCCTGTGCACATCCACACACACACACACACACACACACACACACACACACACACACTGGCAGAGTGAGGCTGATTAAATGTGTTGGTATTAAACGCACACAGCTTTCTCACTTCAAAGTGGAGCAGAACCCAGCGGCACACAACACAGCATAGCTTGTTATAGCAACGCATGCTTATCCGCATAGACACACATTAGCTCACGCACGCCCCCACATGCATATGTTGGAGACATATCATGCATACCTTGGCCCCTTGACACTAAATGTACCCGGGTGTGGACACGGGGGGGCATTAATCTATATGTCTGTGTGTCTATCTATATATCTAAACACACGCACACACACACACACACACACAGGCACAGGCACAAGTGCACGCGCGCGCACACACACACACACACGCAAAGCCCATCTTAAAAGTTAATTAGCTTTTGACACAAAGGAGAGGTGAGTGGGGAGAAGAGACGGAGGGGAGGAAGGAGGGAGGGAGGGAGGGAGGAGGAGACAGAAGAGGGCCGAGGTGAGGAGAGGAGACAGAAGGGGAGCGGATGGGTATAGGAGAGAGGGCGGAGAGGAGAATAGAGGTGAGATGAGGAGAGGAGAGAGAGCGGGAGATAAGCGTTGAGGAGAGAAGCGATGAGAAGCGAGCAGAGAGAGGAGGAGGAGGAGGACGAGTCTCACCACAGCACTTCCCTGGCAAGCAGTAAGAGACAGTGGGCCGGTTAGTGACAGGTCAAATCCCAAAGCACTTGAGCCCTGCTGAGTGTGCTGCGGCAAAATTGAAATCACCTGGCGTCGTTACGTCAGTAAAGCCCATAGGCCCCTGCGTTGTGCGGCGCAAGTCTCACCCCTCTCCACGCCCCTCTTTATCCGGCCCACCGTTTAGCAAGCAGTATAAGGACATAGCACCGGGAAGTAGAGGGAACTGAATCGAATAGATTCGGTTGTCCTGTGTGCGAGCCACGCGCGGCCAGGGCGGTTTATTGGGCCATGGTTATGAGCGGACACGTGGCGTTGGGGCAGGGTGCCTGTTCCTTCTGCTGTTTGGTCTGAATCCCCAGCTGCTCTTACCGGCCGGCGCTCGGTCTGTCCCCCATACCTTTTAGTGCCCCCCCACCTTTTGCGACACGTGGAGGGGATGTTCATCTCCTCGCATGATCATCGTCCTGACATTTCTACCGCGTTTCACTTTATAATTCAGTCTGAGGCTTTTTTGCCGAGACTAGGTGGGGTCTGCTTCCACCTAAACCAATCGCAGAGCGGATAAAGATTCGGCAAGTGACGTTGCTCTCTGTTCGCTGCTCTCTCACGTTTCTTTGAAAACCACTTCGATAGCAGAATCCATAGATTTTTTTAAAGATACTAACAGCAGAATCCAACCTTTTTGCTACGGGAGTCCCATGTTGTTTTCTGTATATGATATTTAGTGACAAAATATGTTATATTTTATAATATTAAATAAATATTGCTAAATTTCCCTGGAGAAAATAATATAATAATGCTAATATAGAGGGAGCTGAACCTGTAACCTGAGTCTATTCCCCTCGGAGACCGACTCCCCAGCTCTCAATTTGCCAATCAGACGGGCTGCTTTGGCGACGGAGCAAGCGACCAATCAGCAGCGCTGCGGGGGGTGTAACTGATGGACTGGTCTCATATAGCTGTGCTGTGCCAGCGCTGGAGAAAGGTCTTGCTCTACTCATTATCATTCTGGCGTAGGGGGAAGAAATGCTCCCGTCTTGTTTGGATTTCTTTAACCAATCACAATCGCCTTGGGTGGCGCTAAGCCCAGGATGCAGCAACGGTGCCCTTGCAGGTATAAGCCCGCCCAGAGCCGGCCATTGGGGGACTATTTCAGTCACCCAATGGCAGGCTTGAGTGGCCTTATACCAACAACCTACATCCGTTAAGACTACACATGGACAGACAGGAACTAGTGATGCAAGCTCTATCCTGTTAAAGTACGTATAACTTGTGTCACACCTCACAACAACAGTGTCAGTCAGTGAGTCACAGATACAAGTATGCTGTCGGTTACCTACACACACACACACGCAACACACAACACATGCGTACACACACACACACATCTAACCACACACACACACAGCAGGTGGTATCAAACACTCACGGGTGACTAACAAGCCGCCTGTCAATCAAAACCCTATTTATATTGATTCACCATTTGGTTTAGTCTGGTCCAACTATAGGCCACATAAATCAGCCATCTAGCGCCGCATAGTTAAACATCTATCTGTTTCATTGCCTGGGTACAGGCGACTGTGAAGATTTACCACAACAATAAAAGCCACAACTCTCACTATTTCAATTGATTACGTTTTGGAGTTTTCTTGTCGTGAGCGATTCTGAATTTCACCTGCAAGAGACAAGTAGTCAAAAGTTGAGCATGAAGACTTGTAAAACCACTGGCTGGTCCTCAGTTAGCTTCAGTCCAAGACGGTACCTCATAAAAAAATAAGGGGTGTAAACAATCTGAAATATACTTCACCCTTTCATTTTTAATGAAACTGCAGTTTTGAGTTGGGATAGAATGTGTGTGTGTGTGTGTGTGTGTGTGTGTGTGTGTGTTACTCCCTGTAACTGACCAAGTAAGAAACGGGGTCCAATGGCCACACAGTATCAGATATGAGCCTTAATGAGTTAAGAGAGCGATCATTTGCACCGTGTAAATCCTGCCTTGAAGACTCTCAAAGTGGTGGTCTGCCAGCTAACCGCTCGCCCGCATCCCAAATTAAGAGGCTCCACTAATGTAAGCCTTTGTAACGGTTCTAAGTGAGTTGTGATATCATCTCCAACGATGGGGTGATAATAATGTGGAAACGCTGAAGTCCTCGTTGACTTGGCAAACCGCCAGCCAACTGCCCCGGCGGCATAAAGAAACGACGACGCACACACACTCACGCTCTTGATCATTTTATTTGTGTTATTGTGGCATCTATGACTTCCATAATGACCAGAGTGATATGATGATGATGATGATGATGATGATGATGATGATGATGATGATGATGATGATGATGATGATGATGATGATCCTCCATGCTGTGTTGTTGTGTTGTTTCTTCTAGTGGGGGCCGGATGCCAGCGGGGAGGGCAGGAGAGAAGAGCACTGGAGGACTGACTTGTGAGTTATCTCCTATTCCTCTGAGTCTTCACTTGGCCCTCAGATCCCCCCCCCATCACTGACCATCTGTTCCCGCCCTGACTGACAAGCAGATGACATGCAGATGAACCAAGAAATAAACCTGCTGCAACGAGGGAGACATTCTAGCGGATAGCGAAAATATTAAAAAAATAATAATAATTATGGAGGATTAAGATTGAATGTCAAGGGAGGGAGTGAAACAGATGGAGGAATTTAAAATGTTAGATTATAACGAATGAGATTTAGGTGGACAAAACTTGCTTTCTATCTGCCATAGTCTTAGTCTAGTCCTACATAGACTATTTGGGAAAATACTATAGTAAATACTGGTATACTCAAATACTCAAGTGGTAGAGATGATCTTATGTCTTTTGTTTCCATCTTCAATAACATTTGCTAAAAAGTTATATTGCAATATATGAAAAGACAGGAGGAGAGCAAAAGCTGAAGCATCATAAAATACATTTTTAAAGTCATCAGATTTATTTAGAGGACAGCTTTATCAAAACGATCCTATCAGAGATAAGCGGTTCGTCTAGCCAATCAGGACAGTTGCCAGAGAGACTTGATTGAATGATACCGCCTGTGGCTGAGAGTTATTGCAATCGTGTGTGTGTGGGTGTGTGTGTGCGTGTGCATGTGTGTGTGTGTGGGTGGGTGAGTGGGTGTGCGTGTGTGTGGGTGTGAGTGCATGTGTGTGCAATAGCAGAGTAACATCATTTTTATTCGCAATCAACGCTCATTCGGATCTCTCTATATCTTTAAATAACGTTTTATATATCTACCGTCGCCACATTGTGTTGATGGTACAGCTGTGGTGATTTTGTGCTTCGCTAATGTAAAACGTCCGGGTTGCATTATAGAAACCTTTTTATTTTGTAGTATTTTAAGTCTAATTCAGCATGCGCGACTTAGCTAGCTAGCCCTATCAGCACTATCCAACCTGTAGAATGAGAGTTTGAAAATGCTACTTTGACCAAAGGCACAACGGATGCTTTGCAGTAGATCCAGTTCTGTTCAACAACTGGAGGTTTCTCTATTGAAATGATCCATCTTGGTTATGGCGAAGATGGACTATTTTCTTTGAAGCTTAAAGCCACAGCTGTAGCAAAACTGCAATGTGACGATTCTTACTTGTGGCTTTCCCTTTGACAATTTCTTTGTGTGTACCACACAACGCAAAACCAATTTCACGCTTTGAATGTTTCACAGGCAGCAGGTAAAAAGGCTACACTAGTGAAATATTGATATGACCAGATGCCATTCATTATTTTGAAATCGATTGTCGGCAGAACCATAGATCACACAGTCGATACCTATAGTGTTGTTTACACAAACAGAAACAAGATAGTATAACTGCAATGTCCTGCCTATAACATAAAAGTGTTTAAATTGAGCTTTCTATATTCTTGTACTTTAGAGCAGTTTACAAGGGTGTGTTTTGGTCATTACTTTCATCCTTCATGCTACAACGATCTAAAAGGAGAAACACAAAATGGCCCCCGGAAAAATGCCTGAAACGGCTGATTGAAGAACCTTTGGTGTCAAGGATGATCATATCAAGTCTAGGATGATCATATGACTACATGTACCAGTTGGCCTTTATGCCGTGGGCAGCAAATCAATAATGTCATGTGCCCACTTTTCCAGAGGTAAAATAAGTTGCTTTTTTGTGCTTAATGCAATTTTTTGGTACGAAATTTTACTCGATATTTGCCAGAGTAACAGTACAACTATAGCCTTTACTGCAGTGCTTTCCGCAACCCAGAACAATAATATTAAATCAAATAAATGTCATGTCATTCCTGATAAAAGTCTTACTTATTACAGGACTGATAGATAGCTTTTTGTTTAGAAAGTAATCAAATATCCATCAAATCAAAGTAATCAACTTTTTTTTAATTTTCCTTCATAAGCTGCAAATATAAAAACATATTTACTGTAAAATACAAGACTGCATTTACATTTACATTTAGGGCATTTAGCAGACGCTTTTGTCCAAAGCGACTTACAGTAAGTACAGTTGTCAGAAGAAAGTGCAACAATATATCCCTGTCAGTGCAGTAAGGATGTCACTAGAACAAGTTTCAAGCACTTCCAATTGCTTAGTTAACCCAATGCTAGTGTGACCTACAGCTCAGGAGAGCATCAAAGCACGCAGGAAACAGGTTGAGACTGATAATATATAATTTATTTTTCAATCCAGGTAGCATAAGATCAATAAAACCACAGTTTATTCATTCCAATTGTACAACTTCAAAAGGTATAAAAATGCTAAAACCACTAGACTATTTTCACAGCAATGATGTTGAATAGGGCACTCAACAGACTCCAGGCCTACAATCTAAGAGAAAAAGGCAAATCCGGACAGTTAGGCTACCTCACAAAAACAAAGTAACACACAAAAGGAAACAAAAAGGAAATCAACTAGTGATCCACAACAATGCAAAAATGGCAGAAGCTAAAGTAATACAAAGACACGCAAATCAAAACAAAACAAATCTAACCACAGCACACCACTGAGAGTGAGGAGCCCTGCTTGACACTTATGGTGCAGGAGTTAGTTAGGCCTGGGGCTGCAGCCAGTTCACAGTGTAGATAAATAAAATAAAGGGTAGCAAGATGGCACTCAGCATAAAGAAAACAACGGAAATGAACCAAAACAAAACAGTGGCTATTATCACTATCAGCACAGTCGTTCCTAAAACTGATGCAACCATGATTAGTACAATACAGCCATACGCTGTGACTGAAGTATGTATAAACTTTTAAAGAGTTTGTACCTGCTCCATCATGGCAACAGGATTACCGTGTACTCCAGAACCCCTACATAAACCTCCCAGGTCCCAGCCCAACCTCCGTTTGGATGCAGCTTACGCTGTATTACCTGACAATACAAGGAATACAGAAAACACTAGTCTTCGGTTGCATATCACTCAGTCATCCGCGTTACTATGCCGTCAGTCTACAAACATTAGTTGCGTTAAGAATACTCAACTATGGCAGCTACAATAAAGTTCTGTCTGCTCGATCATGCAACACATACCTATACAGCCCACGGATGCTACCAGCGGCAGCTCTACTCAACCAGCACAGGTCTTGCCCTGAGTCATTAGCAACGCCAACGAGAACAAACGATACTTCGCCTCGGGCGTGAGACTTTATTGGTCATGTGATTGTCAATGTACAAAGGCCCCTCCCCAAGTCAGCGCCAAGTGAGTCTAAAGTCACTTGCGGAAGCTGGCGAGCAACTCTGCAGTCCTGACATCGGCAGGAAGCTCGTTCCACCATTGCAGCACCAAAACAGAGAGTTTGGACTTAGCTCTTAGCGATGGTGGTACCAGCCTGGCCAGCTGAGGTAGTTGAGTGGAGTGCTGTAGTTGGGGTGTGGGGTCTGACTAGTGCTTGGAGGTAGGTCGGGGCGGTTCCATTGACAGCCTTGTGGGTCAGTACCATTGTCTTGAATATGATGCGAGCTGCTACAGGGAGCCGGTGGAGGTCGCTGAAGAGGGGGGTCACATGGGAGAATTTTAGTAGGTGGAACACAAGTCGTGCTGCAGCGAACTGGATAGACTGCAAAAGTTTGAGGCCAGGAGCAACTTGCAGTAGTCAAGTTGGGAGATGACGAGTGCTTGGACCAAGAGCTGTGCTGCTTCCTTTGTGAGGAAGGGCCGGATCCTGCGGATGGTTTTTTTTGACAGCTGACATTCTGAGATGTGAGTTGCAATCAGGTCAGTCAGAGGAGTGGAAAGAGAGGAATAGTTGAGTGTCATCCACGTAGCCGTGAAGAGGAGAGGAGAAACCATGTGATGTGATTACAGAGCCTAAAGATCTAGTATATAGGGACAACAGAAGCGGTCCTAGTACTGAGCCTTGAGGGATGCCGGTGTCAAGGGAGCAGGGTTTGGACAAGGAGCCATTACATGTGACCTGGTAAGTGCTATTCATTAGGTAAGATGTGAACCAGGATAGCGCAGTCACTGATGCCGAGTTCAGCGAGAGTGGCGCGGAGGATCTGGTGGTTCACAGTGTCAAATGCCACAGACATGTCAAGGAGAATGAGAACCGATGAGAGGGACGAGGCTCTGGCGGGACTCAGTGAAGTGTGCAGGTTTGAAACCTGACTGATGGGGATCAAGCAGGTTGTTTTCTGAGAGATAGGAGGACAGTTGGCCCGGTCTGTAGTTCCGGATGTCAGCGATGTCAAGGATAGGTTTCTTAAGGAGTGGCTTGACTAGCAGTCTTGAAGGACGCTGGAATAAGTCCTGAAGTGAGGGAGGAGTTGATGAGTGTGGTGAGGAATGGCAGGATGTCGCTCGAGGTGGCTTGGAAAAGAGAGAAGGGGGCAGGTTATGGTCTGTAGACATCTTCAGAGGAGAGAGGGGTAAAGCGGGTGAGGCCAACAGAGGTGGGAGTAGTGGGAGGGAGGATAGCGGTAGGGGTAAAAGAGTAGCTGATGGCCTTCACCTTCTGAGTAAAGTATGTTACAAAGTCATCAGCTGTGAGGGAGGAAGGGAGGGGAGGGGAGGGAGGGATGAGGATAGAAGAGAACATGTTTGGAAAACAGTTTCCTGGGGTTGGAGGCAGAGGAGTTGATCTTGATCCGGTAGAAGGTATATTTGGCTGCTGACACAGTAGAGGTGAGTGAGAGGAGGTGAAGGTAGCGAGAGAGATCATCAGCACAGTCTGATCTCTTCCATTTTCTCTCAGCTGCTCGTAGCTCTGTTCTACAAGCCCGCAGAGATTCGGACAGCCAAGGGGGAGGAGGAGAAGATCACGCTGGTCTGGAGGTAAGGGGACAAAGGGAGTCCAAGGAGAGGGGAGGGAGGATAGCAGAGTGGAGGAGGCTTCCTCAGTGGACAGAAGAGATAATTGTTCTGGAAATGGTAGTGATGAGAGAACAGTTGAGGCGAGAGTAGAGGGAGAGAGAGATTTCAGGTTATGGCGGGAGGTGACAATATGAGGAGTAGGGAGGAGGGAGGTGGGGGACTTCAAAGGGAGAGAGAAAGCAACAAAATGATGGTCAGACATGGGGAGCGGGGTAATGGGTGACTTTAAAAGCCATTCCTTGTTAGCAATTTGATGTGTTGTGCTGGAAAGGGTACACACATTTGTGGATAATCACATTTGCATGGCATTCTGCGTGTTAGTGTTTATGGTTGTGACAAGTAGTTTCAGTTAAATCTTTTTATACCCCCATCAGGATTATTTTATTGCTGCAGTTAAAACTGTTTTATGTTCTGCACGTAAGTATTTTCCTCTGCAGTATGACACGCCGATAAATCATGGTCTCATTCAATGGCATCCAATACAGACAATACAATACTGACATCCCTTAAGGGTACGGACCAACCTTTCAACATATGACAAATTAATAGGATCCTTTTACAGGTCTTTGACCTTGTTTTCAGAGGTCCTCCGTCCTACTGCTTGTTCACTATACTCCAGTAGTTGCTATAGAATGATTGTTGGAACGTATCTATGGTTTCACACGGTCTTCAGCAGATCACCACATGAATGACGTCAAATGACACAATTTCATCATGTAGAGTAACTGTAACTAGCAGTGTTTCACCAGAGATGGTGCTCTTTCTGAGGGTTACAGTGTGTGTTTCACAGATGATTGAAGAAAGTCAATAAATACATATAAAATAAATCTAAATCTGTATGTCGCAACATTGGATAATGTTAAAATGTATGTAGTATGGATGAGGCAGGTATACACGGCTTCACAGTAACAGTCACAGTCCGTAAGATGAAGTGGGACTCGGACATAAAGCCACATAGTTCAGTCAAGTATTGTGGCCTTGCTGTTGAGCACATGGCAGACAGCTGTTACAGATGGGAATTTGGGATGAATTCTGCATATAAAATAAAGCAGAAAATACAAATACAAACTATAATGTATAAATAGCATAGAGTGGCAGAACAAAAAC
>JAOPJI010000142.1:2738522-2753862 GCA_027122695.1 Merluccius productus
GGGGTGGCTTGCAAGGAAAAAAGCTTCATGGCTCCCCCAAAAAACAACACCCCCCCCCCCCCCCCCCCCCTCACCCTCCCATCTCATCCCTCCCCCACCCCGGCCTAGGAGTCACTGGTGTGAAAGTAAGAGGCCCATGCTCTAGTTAGCCACGCACGCACACACACGCACACACACACGCACTGTGTGTAGAATTGTGTGTGTGTGTGTGTGAGTGTGGTTTTTGGCACTGGATTAAAAAAATTCAACCTTTACAGTCTGGTTACCAAAGAGGACACTAATCTAACTAAGCCGTCATCATGACATCATGACTCCGATGCAGTCACAGGTCTACCAAGTGTGCCCCTGCCATGAACACGCGCTTCGCATCGAGGGTCGAAAGCTCCGCATTTCCGCAGGGCCCTCAAACCCATAATGGTCGATTACAGCGGCTAGCTATAGAGATGAAAGGTTACTCTATTCATCTTTAAATGTCTCTTTATTCAGCGGGTGTTGGCTCTGGCCACCCGACACGACCCAAGGTTCAAAGTGAATTACAACATGCCAGCTAATTCATCTTTCATTTTATTTTATAAGGCTGTGATCAGTCAAAATATCAACATTTGAATAGAAATACACGCAATACAAATATGTTATAGCCTAGCCTATATTGTTTTTTTGCGCGTGATTGTATGTTTCATGATGGACATGAGTCACCCTGCAGCCACCGCAGACACAACTGCACTTCATAGAATATGAAAAGTGCTCTCTTTAATGAGCCAGACGTTGAAAACAGCGTTGCACTCATGGACCGGTCGAACTTACTTGTAACTTATGGTAGGTCATTAAATACAAGTAAGCCAACATTCAAACACCCCAACCGCCATGTGGAGCAACATAAATATACAAGACATAATGTGAAACATGTGACAGTACATCCTTCATTCACTTCACAGTACAAGCAAAGCCTAATCCTGTGACAGTTTACATCTCACAAGTTTCATAGATCACATGGGAGTTTGTCATTCTGGAATTTGTATACATTTGTCAGCAACATTAACCTATTGCAATTTTCAATCACACCTATTAGATGTAAATTCAATTACAAACCGCACACGGTTCCCTAGATATGTTTTTACAACAAGGCAAGAGACAGTATTCTACAATAAAAAGGCAAATGTTTTTAGACAGAAAGCCTTTCATGAATACTAAATGAAGTCCTTCCACTCTCGGCCGACGGGGCGAGCGTGGTTCCTGTCCTCCTTCCAGCTCTAATGAGACCTGCTCCGCCTGAGGACCTGCTGGTGTTTCCTCTGGGCCAGCTCGTCGCTCCCCCTCTTCCCACGCCGCCCCGCCCCGTCCCTACGACTCATGTTTATCTGTGACAAGTTGCCGGCGATGCGGATTTGTGTGCGTAAAAAAATGGCGCAATTAAAATAAAACAACCCACGCTTCGTGGTTCGTCTACTACTTCCTCTGTCTTGTTGTGACACCGATGTTTTAAGAATACACTATTCACCGAGACGAGTTCCAATCTGCTGTCAGACGGTCTGTAAGTACGCGGCGGTGAAGCGGCGCTGCTGAGTGCCGCTTGCAGACAGTGGAGGATTGAAGTGGGAGTGACATTTTAATCAGGGATGTTACCAGAAAGAAGTAAAAAAATGAAATATTATTGTCCTTTTCTTGTCTTCTTAAAGCACTTTCACTGATGAGGCACGACAATAACCACATGTGCAAACAATTCAACATAATATTACTCACAAAAGAAAGACGTAATACTCTAAAAGAGGAAAATACTAGCTAGCAAACAAAAGCTAGCTAGCTAACACAAAAAAAGCATTTAGATGGTGAGAGTAACATATGAGAGCTTCACAACGTTCTGTTCAGACGAATACAATTATACTTTGTTTTGACCGAATTTTAAGATTTCTGTCGGTTTTGGCAACCTCTGATTGACATATTTCAATACTACTACCACTGCTACTACTACTACTACTAATACTACTTTGCGGCACAAAATCAATAGTAGGCCTACCGGTAATAAGGGTAAATTCATTCAACATTAGTTAATGCAGTAATAAGCATTAACTAACAGTTAATTAACAGTTAACTAATGTGTCTAGCAATCATTTACTAGTGGTGAATGATTGCTACACTGTCTGTGTGGTCAGCATCACACATGTGAGCTGCTGCAGCGTAGTGAGGCAGCCGTGAGGCAACTATTAAATAATGGATAAATTAATACCTTAATTAACATGAACGGCATTAGTAAATGATTACTAGACACATTAGTTAACTAATGCTTATTACTGCGTTAGTGAGTGTACCCTTATTGTAAAGAGTACCTGACGTAGCATTACAGATAATTAAAAGGCATAAGTAGTGAACCAAATATTCTGACTTGATACAAATACCTCATTACATTTTTTATTAATCAATAAAATGCCCTCATTTAAAGCGCAAAATATTCTCAAAGTCATCCTTTGCGGCACTTATATGGCAGACCTAACCGCGTGCTTTATTATTGTACGTTAAGGGAGACATCAGACCTCCTATAGTTGAGCTGGTGCCACTGCAATAAAGCAGACACCAAACTGACCGGAGCGGAAGCTAAATGGACATTTGGAGTATGGTATATAGGGAGTAGTGACCTTAAAAACCACCCACCTTAAAGGTACAAAAAGTAGACAGTAGACATTAATGTCTTCTACGATGTCTATAAGGCAAAAGGGAGTCTTTGCTGGCAAATGGATGTGCCAAGTATTATACTTTATAAATTATATATTCTGAGAGAAAGAGAGAGAGAGAGAGACGTGTCATTTCCATGGCCTGCTACTTGTATCCCTGGCGCTGTCCTTGACAGACGTGGAGGAACTCAGTCTGCTGCGAGCGCTGGACACCTTGGACTGACCACTGCTGCTCGACATGCGGCTGGATAAACGACCTAGAGACAAAGACAGAGAGACAGCGAGAGAGAGAGAGAGAGAGTGACACACACACACACAGACAGACATAGAGGGAGATAGAGAGAGAGTGAGCAGGTTTCCAGTAAAGTAGGGCACAACACATTTAAAAGATGATTGTGGTTAATAAAAAATTGAATAATAATTACATTACATATACCTAGTCGATGCTTTCATTCAAAGCCTCTTACAAAACCATGAATGCATGCACACATTTTTTGCAGCACTACACAGCCCATTTTGTTATGGTGTGCCATGGCTCGTTTTAACCACCAGGGGACAGCAGAGGGGTGAGTGAGTGGTTCTTACTGTTGGGGCCGCTGGGGAGCAGATTCTCCTCCAGCTGCTGTTGGATCCTATCCAGGTCTTCGCACGTGAACCGCCACTTCCTTTCCCCGGCTGACTGCGATGGCGTCGTCGGTGACGGGAGCTGTGACGCGTCGCATCGCTTCCTCCTTCCGCCGGGCGTCGCGGAGGACGGCTGGCAGGCCACCGGCAGCGGGCCGGTCAGCATCCCCTCTCCGAACTTCTGACCGATCACCTTAAGGCCTGGGTCCGGGAATGGGGGAATTATCAGTCCACAGACCACTTTGAATCTATTAGAATTCGTTTTTCACCAATCAATGTGAGGTTTTAATTAAATTTAGGTGGCAGGATGGCGTAGTCGTGGCTCTGGTGTGCAAACACCCAGTCCAAAAGGTCCTGGGTCCCATACCACACTCAACCAGGTGAGCAACACCGGACCAAAGATTGAGGAGGACGCAGTGGTGGAACTCACCTCCAGACAGCATGAACAGATTCTCGAACCCTCGCTCGCACATGACTGTGGCTGCTTGGCTGGCTATCCTCTCGTCTTCGTCGTACACGATGATGATCTTGCCGGCTGCGTTTTTCTATCGCGCCACGTTAAGGCCAAACAAGTCGATCAGGGATACTACTTGAGACACACACAGGAAATCAACCTAAGCTTCAAACTGATTGATACAAATGTATTCTGAAAGTGGCTAAGAGGACTGATCAGTTGACAAACAAGCCACTATAGTTGTGCTTCGTTTTTCGGGAGGAGAGGAAGGATACGTATTCCAGGACTTCCTTGGTGTAAGGGTTCATGGTTCTGGACAGCAAGGCGATGGGATGACTGTACGCTGTGGGGGGAGACCAAAACATTCAAATAACAAATGCGACACATTAGACAGACACATCTCATCTGCTAAGCTAAACTGACTTTAATTTTCGACCTCCATCTCACACTCATTCATACATGATTCACTCCGAAGTCCCAAATCTACAAATCGAGATCATTTGGTCTCATTAGACCTATTTAGAAATCATCCTATTTGATAGGACGATTTCTGGTGATTATTATTACAAGCACTTCACAAACTTGTGACATCACAAGTGGGAGTGTCCACTCAGATGTATGATAGAAAGATCTACTCCCTGCTCATACACCTTTGTGGACACTCGCACTCCGACTCTGTAGCTGTAGTATGTCAGTCGCAGCACTCTGTTCTCTAACATCTGGGAATCCCAGGTTTGTCTCCACCTACCGCTAATGATGTGGCACTGGTCGTACTGGTCTTTGTCCCGCGTGTCCAGCAGCAGGTAGGGGCAGTCTGCGTATGGGCGCTCGGCCCACCTCGGGCTTGCCCCCGGGGTCAAACCCCCCGTCTTGCTCCCGTTCCTGGCCAGGTCCCGCCCCCCCCCGCCCCCGATCACACTGTTGGGGGGGGGGGGGGGGTGGGTTAAAGGTGAAAGGTAAAAATAAACCATCTTACATTGAGCTTGAAATACATACATCAGTATTCTGCTGAGGCCTGCCTGTGTGCACAAAGGGTTCACATATGCAAGTTCTTCAAATATCCTCTGTGCTTGTTAATCGATTTCAAAATATAAATGTGCGTAGTCATCAGAATCTCTCTCATATAATATATATATATATATATATATATATATTTATATGTATATATATCTGTGTGTGTGTGTACCTCTGCAGTGTGGACCTGGGGGGACAGTGGGCGTCGCCTGCCTCTTGGCTATGGTCCAGGATGTTGAGGGCTGTGGGCGTGGCCTGCGGGGAGCCGTCCGACAGCTCGGCGAGAGGCCCAAGCTCCGTCTCAGACAACACCGAGAGGCAGTCTGGAGGATCACAGCAGGACAGGCGTCAACACTGTCCAGTTGACACCTGTGGGTTTGATCCCAGCCCAATCTGTTCAGCATCCTTGAGCAAGACGCCCTTCTCAAATGGTCTAGCCTCACGTCAACAATTAGGGATGAACCCCAATGAAAGAGGACACCATTGAAACATGAATTACCATTGAAACTTAACACTGAGCAATAAGGATAATGCAGTTTTCCTTTCTGGACATTTGGGCACTGGACATTTTATGTAGGGTGTCCAGGCTTACAGCTCATGCTCCCGTTGGGGGAGTAGTTATTGGTTTTTACTTTACTTTCAATGTGACTTGCATTGTGAAACTTAAAAAGGTCAAATATTGAATTGTGTACCTTCTGGACGGGGTGATTCTTCACCGTTTACATCCTCGTTCAGGTCTGATATAGAAGCCACCTGGAGAACCTGAGGTTAGAAATATGGAGCAGGAAACGTAAGGAAAGGATAAAAATAAAGACTTGGAAGACTGAAACTTTGCTCAAGATAAGTTGGAAACTCAGAGTTGATTATTGACCAATCACAACAGTAGTAGGGAGATGGAGATTTGACGGAACAAGCATAGAAAATCAAGAACGATGATGTTATTGAAAGCTAATTGTAATAAACAATGCCAAAAAACTGCAGTGGACTCCACCACGGCTGTGGACTAATGTCCAAAATTCAGTTGGACATGAATTATTTAACGAACTGTAAAAGGATCTCTTGTATCCGTTTCCTGTGACCCATGAAAACACCTACAAGGGTTAACACAGCAGTGGACAAACTAAATACATGTCACATTATTATTAAGACTTATCTTACTAACCAACTGTGCAAATGTTGTCACTTTTAGGCGTTTGAAGATTTCATCTTTACGGTAGCGGTAATCTGAGAGAAAGGAAAACAGTTTTGTCAGGGGAAAAAGTGAGAAGATGTCAGAGATACTACCACAGTCCTGACATCAGACAACGATTTCCAGGAGCAACGTCTACTATCTGTACTGTAATATCCAGACTCCTATAGCAGGACACAATCAAAGCACACGTGTGGCTGTAGCACTTCAACTGGACTTACTTTTCTTAATGTCCTCCAGTCTTTCCATGTACTTGGACAGACTGCATCCTGATCGAGAAAATAATATCGCTCAAACAATCTGAATGACTGAATAACATCACCAACATCACTGCAGATGACAGCGTATACGTTTACCTGTGTCCAGTCTGGTTCGGACGTGCTGATATCTGGGGTTTTGCGGTATCCTTTTCTTCAGATACTGGGTAGAGGAACATGTTTGTATTATAATGTTGACGTGTTCAGTGTAATGGACAGGAGCCTGCTAAGCCCCCCCAGGTAGCCCTGCAGTGTAGGGTGACCACCAGACGTGGGGGGGCTGGAGCTGCCCCCGGAAATGGCATTCATATACATGAACATACTTTTAAGTGCCAAAGGTGCTAGCTTGCTGATAGTTGGTCAATAGTCTCTTGGTGTCTATCTGTTAGGCTGTGACGGGCTATCCACTGTATACCATCAGCATAATGGTATATATGATCGATCATAATCAATAGGCTATCAATGCCATACAAAACGGTTCCCTATTAGATTAGCCTACTGTTATTTGGGGGCTGGTAGTAAACCACTTGGTCATGTACTGCCCAATCTTACACTACACTACTACTACTACATGTAGGCCTACCATGTAACTTAGTAGAGCCTGTAACAGGCTCAATGTCAATATGTCCCCCCTTTAAAAAAAATATTATTTCAGAAATATAACCATGAGATATTGTGGCTGGACATACGGACCTCTAAACTACAGACGTTAACAGACTTTAACCGGACTTGAGGTGACGGTTGTGTGTTGCCATAGACGTGGTGGTGATGATGTGACGCCGACCTGCGGCTAGCCCCTGTTAGCACGTATAAAACACCTATAAACCCCATATAAACACGTATAAAACACACACAATTATCCACTTTTCGTTGTGTTACCTCCGTGTTCCCGATGCTCCGCTTGGACGACATCTCTCCTCCGGGTCGAAGAAGGGATAAACATTAACATTAACGTTAACGTTAACGTCGTCCCGTCCCCCCCCTCAGAGTTGAACAAACTTGCCGCTGATTGATCGAGGCCAGGCCGCGGGCCAATCACAGACGCCGATACTGCCGCGTCGCCGTTAACCATTGGCGTTCTGATTCGCGGGCTGGTTGCCTAGCAGCGGAGGACGCCGATCCTCGACGCCGCCGTCACGACGAGGCGGCGTCTATATTGATATTGATATTGATATTGATATTGATATTGATATTGATATTTATATCGTTGAGGGATGAACGCGAAGTTAATCTCGCGGTTTACCGTTTAGCGTCGCAGTATTCGCCGGTATTTCAAGTCCCGATTCATCGGCGATCCACCAGCAATGTCTGCCGGTTCAAACCGCCCACGTCTCCCGGTCATCATGGCTGTATCAGGATAATAACGGCTTATAACGATATCATAATCATCCTCCCTGGAGTCGTGTGTGTGTGAGCAGCGGGCACGATGGCGTCGGTGATGGTGAGTATGTTGAGTAAAGTATTGTCCTCCCCTCTGATGACTGCTTGCTAGTTAGCTAGTTGTCTAGCTCCACTGGTGCTGCTGCTAGCTGAGCCACATTATCCCCCATAACGGTGTTACAACCTTTGCTAGCGATATGAACTCACTGTTAACGACATGGTTATGAACAGTTCCTCCTCTCGGAGGTGAGTGTTGACGGTGTGTGTCCGTGTGCAGGAGGACCCCAACCTGGACGGACACCTCAGGGGTCACACCCAGGCTGTGACCTGTGCAGCCTTCAACCCCGACGGCACACAGCTGGGTACCGTTCCCCTCCAGCCTCCATGCTGTCACTGAGATCAGCATGGTTGTTCTGTCTGTTTTAGTCTTATAGACTTGTTACATTTCACAGTCTGTCCCTCTCCACTGCACAACACACGTGGGAATCATATATATGTTATATATAAATATGTTTCTAATGAATAGCTGTTTCTGTTCATATTTGAAGTTGATTTAAGTTGTGTGTGTGTGTAGACTGAGACTGAGAGTAATCTTTCTATGAGCGTTGCCCATCCCGATTCTTCTCCTTTTTAATGGGCAACATCCCCGCCGCACGTCTTGTCTCTCCGTCTCGTCTGCAGCCACCGGGTCGGCGGACAGGAGCCTGATGGTGTGGAGCCTGGCGCCCAGAGGCCGGGCCGTGCGCTTCCTGGGCCACCGGGCGCCACTCACGGACGTCCAGTACTCCCCAGCAGGGGACCTGGTCGCCACCTCCTCCAAAGACGCCACGGTCAGGCTGTGGACGCCGTGCATGTAAGGCTCCTATTTGTCCGGATGGGTTTGTTTGTATTTAACTTCTTGGGTCGTGCAGCAGTTTCTCCAGGGTTGATTGTCTTCTGCTAACTGTAAATGTAACATGGTAAGATATAGTTTATTAATCCCAGATGGGAAATCAGGGGAATAATAATATATACAACCCACAGAGGAATTATTATTCTGACCTTGATCCTCACAAGGCTTCAGCAGTGGTGCTGAACATCAAGAAAGTTCTGCTGTTGTTTTCTTGATTCTCACTCCCTGACTGTGCTTCTTTGTCACGGGAAACCGATCAAATCCAAAATGTTTTACTGAAAATCTGTGTTAAAACTCTCACTTTATGAACCTTTGACGTCCACCTCTGCACATGCAGAACATACAGTAGGCTCAAGTCATTTGGCAAAAACGTTGATCCGGTGCGACGTCCCACCACTAGACCATCGAGTTGGTGTTCTGTCATTGGTTGGCACTGGAGAATTGTGTGTGTGTGCATCTCTTTTCCCAGCGAAGGAGCGTCTGAAGTGTACAGAGCGCACGTGGCGGCCGTGCGCAGCGTTAGCTTCTCGTGCGACGGCCAGCATCTGGTGACGGCGTCCGACGACGGGGAGCTCAAGGTGTGGAATATCTCACGCCGGCGCCTCCTCTACTCCCTCCCACAGCACACCAGTGGTGTCCGCTGTGCCAGGTAAGCACAACTTGCTGGATGAGGGGATGATGGACACTGACTGACTGACTGACTGACTGACTGACTGACTGACTGACTGACTGGTCGCTGCTCAGGATTGTGAAGGTATAGGACACCATGTGTTGTATTCTTTTGTTCATTGTTTTATCGTATGTTTTACGATGTAAAGCACATTGAATTGAGAAGTCTATCTCTATCTCTATCTCCATCCGTGTCTATCTGTCTATCTGTCTGTCTCTGTGTCTCTCTCTCTGCAGGTTCTCTCCAGACGGTCGTCTCATAGCTTCCTGTGGGGACGATGGTGCGGTGAGGTTATGGGATGCGACCAGCGGACAGTGTATCAACTGCTTCACGGACTGTGGAGGGTAGGAATGGATTCGAGCCTAGTCCCTTTTTACAAAGTATAATCACTAATGTGTAATCATGTGTAAACGTGTTTCCTTATCGGTTTCCTGGAACTCGTTTTAGTGTATTGCTTATTCCAATAATATTTTTATTTTTATTTTGGGAAGATGAGATGAAGATTGAGATGAGATGACCATGGCCAAACCATGGCAGTCAACCAGTGTGTGCAGTCATACATCCGTATTTCTTAAAAAACAAGAAGCCCTTACAGCAATGTTTTATGATCTGATCAGGTTTCAATGAGGGCTGGGCAATATATTAATATTATATCAAAATGGTGATAATATAGACTAGATATCTTCTTAGAATTTGGATATCGTAATACCGTGATATGGCATAATTTTTTTCCTGGTTCCTGGTCACACAGGAGTATACAAAAATAGGCTTTACCATGTGGTTATTTTACAAAGACTATATAGACTATTTATGAAATTACCAGAAAACATGCTATATCTTGATATATATATTTTACGAGATATTAAATGATCTATATCGGGATAGAAGAATATTTTGCCTTATCGCTCAGCTCTGATTTCAATCTTTCCTTCCCAGTTCAGCAGTGTTTGTGGACTTCAACTCCAGCGGGACGTGTGCAGCGGCGTCCGGAGAGGACAGCTCCCTGAGGGTCTGGGACCTGAGGACCAGCAAGCTCACACACCTCTACCAAGGTTGGCCCTGGTGGTGGTCACACCTTCAAACCATGCTGAACCACCTTCCTATCTTTTTGTTAGATTGTATCTGAGCTTGCAGCTTTTCTCGAGAGCGGCTCATCCAAACAGCTTCACACTCAACACTGCGTCTTCTTGGGTCCTCAGCAATACACCCGCCAAGTGTGAAGTTGATCGGATGAGCGGTTGTCGAGAAAATCGAAAGACAGCGAGACAAGACTACTTCAGTGATAGTTAGATATTGATTATATTTTTTGTGGGATCTCACTTTCACTGACTGTTATTGAGTTCTATAGTCTTCAATGTTGTTTTTGTTCAATGTCAATGTCTCATGTTATGTGGACAAGCTGACTACAGCGTTTCAGCCAGTGGGGATCCCTTTTTAAGAAAGAGTGACACAGTGAACTGTGTCTTAGTTTGTGTATGTTTGTGTCTTAGTGTGGTTTTTATTTTCTGTAGTTCACAGTGCGGTGGTCAATTGCTTTTCCTTCCACCCGTCCAACAACTATCTGATTAGCGGCTCCAGCGACGGCACTGTCAAGATGGCAGACCTGCTGGAGGGCCGAATCATGTACACCCTCCACGGACACAAGGTGGCGCTAAAACCCCACATCTTACACCCGTTGTAACTTCAAATGCCTGTCATAAGTAACTAGACCTAAAGTTATTTTATCCATTGAAATACATTTAAATCAACGCCTTCTGGAAAAAAGCTAATTTGACTTTGGTCATTTGTGTGCGTCTAGTCTGTGGCTTACCGGATGTAGGTTGTTGGTATAAGCCTGCCTAAACCTGCCATTGGGTGACTGTTGTCGCCTAATGGCAGGCTCTGGACGGGCTTATACCTTATATTCCTCCACCTTCCGCCATCTGCCACTGTTCCTGCATCCTTGGTTTAGCGCCACCCAAGACAATTGTGATTGTGAAAGTGTGTTTTGCCTCTCGCATATATATGCTTTTAATGTTGTCTAGAAAGTGTATTTCTTTTGTTGTCGTTGGCACTTTATTTAGAATAGACTTTTTTGCATTAGTTTTTGTGAGGTTTCTACAAATGTCAAGATGGAAAGAATATGTGGCTTTTATTTTTGAAGAACTGTTACCTCTCTTGATCTAATGATGCCACTGGTGAGTGTACAAGTAGTTTGTAGTTGCTAATATCTGATGTAAGGGGTTTGTAGATCATCAAACCACTTGCCAATCAATCTATCGAGTGGTCTCATTCATGTTAAACTGGAGTATCACACATTATGCCGCATAACAAGATGTACTGACAAGCGGTTGTTCTGTTGTTTTCAGGGCTCTGTGCTCACGTCAGTCTTCTCAAGGTCTGGGGAGGAGTTCGTCTCTGGCGGCGCGGACGGCCAGGTGGGCCTCACAGAGTCACACACCAGCTGCCTTTCAATTCTTCTCCTGCCTCATGCTTGTTCACTGTGTCGTCGAGGAGATAACAGCGAACGTCCGCTCCCTGTTGACGATCTATAGGCCAATCGCAACCTTCAGACTTCATAGCCAGTCATGTTTTGTTATACGTGGGGAGTCTCACAAAGCAGACTTTAGATAATAATCTGAAGTCTGATTTGTGAGACTACCCATGTATGCAGGGGAGGATTGTGGCAGACAGCTGAAATCTAGGGTGAACGGGGTGTTTCACATTCTTTCGCTTCATATCTGTTTCGACCAATCATGTTGGGGGCGGGGATCTGCAAGAGCGTAATTTACAGCAGTAGTAAACTGTAAAAAAGTCTGTAAAGGTTTCAAATCAACATGGTGTAGACTGGCCACTGCAGAATCTCTTGAAGAAAGAGATCAGGGAACGCACCCAAGAAGACCTCCTCCTCCTTCGCCCCTCACACTCCCTAACGTCTCTCCCCAGGTGTTGCTGTGGAGGACCAACTTGGACAGCAGACTCTACCGGGACGTCCTGCGTGGGCACAGCCGCAGGAGCGTGGCAGACCTCTCTCCCCGCCTGGCACACCTCCATCCTGCGGTAGCCCACCTCCGCCAGCCGCTGCCCGCCACCATAGAGGTCAGTCAGCCCAGCCAATCACCCAGAATTCATTTAGGTTTGGTTAACATTTAACATCATTTTGTCGATAAAGTATTCATTTTATAATAATCCATGAAACAAACATTTGAATTCCTGAAGCATCAAGCAGCAAATGTTTGGTATTTGTACTTGATAAATGAGGTAAACACAATTTATCGATTTATGAAAAGATTATTCAATTAATTTCCTGTCGATTGACTAATCAATTCATCGACCAATCGTTGCAGCCCTAGTGTAT
The DNA here is from genome assembly GCA_027122695.1 of Merluccius productus. NCBI lineage: Eukaryota > Metazoa > Chordata > Actinopteri > Gadiformes > Merlucciidae > Merluccius > Merluccius productus. The sequence goes on from JAOPJI010000142.1 coordinate 2,751,006, forward strand.
TTAGTCATCACAAGCCATCTTAAAATGTAGCCGCTTTGTGACACCACACACAAATACCTTCCTCTGTGTTTGACCTTAATATGATTATTCAGCCTTCATCGAGCTGAAGGTGTGCATAGAAACATACTGACGGTCTCTCCCTCCCTCTCTCTCTCCTTCCCTCCCACCCTCCCTCCCTCCCTCCCTGCAGATCGGTCCCACGCTGGTGGACACCGTCACCCATGACCGCCACATTGTAGACCAGACCTTCCACGCCCACGCGGTAAGTCACGGTACACACAGAGCTAGATCCCCTCTGTCCTGCTGTCAGCCACCCTGCTGTCCGGCTGCATCACCTCAGCACTACTCTACCATTCACTATTTCAGCAGACGCTTTTATCCAAAGCCCCTCGCAATGAATTTAGATGCATGTCATTAAGGAGCAGGTAGAATGAGCCGTGTGCGAGAGGGCCGCTGGTGACGTCGGCATCTTGTGGCTGTTGGGGTTTTGAACCCAGAACGTTTCCACAGATGTCTTCTTTACCACTAACCACTACACTGTGCTACCAGAAGTTATGCCTTTTTAATGTTGGGTTCTGTAGCAGTCATGTTTTGCTTCGTTGCTGCGTTGAGCCGTACGGCCACCAGGGGGCGGTGGGGACCTGTCTATTCCATGCTGTGGTGTTTTTTTCTGAATGGTGCCAACACTGTTGACAATGGAGCACCTTGCTTCACTTCATAAAATGACTTTATGATAGGCATGATGTCTGTGTCGCATTGTGATGCTTGAAACGTATTATTCAAATAAAGTGAGGGCAGGATAGCGTCGTGGCTAGCTAGGGTGTTTGACTGCCAGCCGAAAGGTACTCAGTTAGATCCCCAATGTCCACAGCCCTACCTGTAAGACTCACCTCTACCTGATCCTAAAAATTACCTGTATCTGAATTTAGTGTGAGTCACTTTGGATAAAAGCGTTTGCGAAATGACTATAATATTATTATACTATAGTATTATGTATAATTTATATTATTATTATATTTATTTTAATTTTTTATTTTAATTTTTTTATTTTATTTTGTTTCTTATGCTTGTCCTTTTGATGTAAACTCATCGTCATTGAAAATGAGGGAAACCTCAATGCCTTACGAGTGTAAATAAAGGTTTGAAATTGAAATTGAAATTGAAATATAGCAATATATCACAATTTTAATCAGCAAATGCAGCTGCCTTCAATAAATGACCCATGCACACATAAAGATAAAATACAATCTTATAGTTTTGACCTTTGACCCGCGATGTGGCGCTGCAGCCCCAGCCACCCTTCAGAGCTGCGGTCGCTACGTCGGTGTTCACCTATCAGCTCTTCTAACCCGGTTCTGGACCCTGAACAGTGGAGCGGTACCCGGCACGTTGAAATCATTTCCGCCATTCTTTTTTCCTTTAATCCATGTGCTATCCTCTTTTCCTGCTGCAGGATTGGGCAGCAAGCCAAAGGGGGAGTGGCCTAGCATAGCCACAGATCCGATGGCTCTTTATTTACAACCGTCATACCATTCACAACGATTTACCACCGTCTGTCATCGCTGCCTCGGTGTACCCGAATGGACACATACCTCATAGTCAGTTTCAATACCCTACATATTTTATGTAGAGCTTATTTTAACAGTGATACGTTTAATTTTTTTGAATGCCAGAATATGTTTTGCTAAAAAAAACATTAGCATGGCTAGGCTTTGTTGCCCCCATCAAGTTATTATCAAATGAGTCGCTGCATTCTCGTTTCATTTCATTTCAAACCTATATTTAAACTCAAAGCACCATTGAGGTTGACCTCACTTACAATGACGTCGAGTTACCGACACGTAAAAAATAAATAGGACAAAACACAGACGGTTTCAAGTTGTCCATAGGTGAGCAGAGAGAGTATTGATTTTTAGCGTGTGTGGAAGATCACACATTTTTAGGCACTAAAATAAAAAGCTGACTTTCTAAATTCAGACAGTGCTTTGAGTCACTTGAGCGAGTTGGTCGGGGTCCAGAGTTTATTTCGGCCGCGTGTCTGGCCGCGCACACATGCGAGGTAAGTCAGACGCGATGAGATCAAACGCCTCGCCGTCGCCCCCCCCCCCCGGCTCGGAAGGAGGAGCTCGACGCGGGTCCTAACCAGCGACGTGTTGTGCGCTGCTTAAAAAAACACCAGAACAACAACAGCGGCGAAGAAGATTGAGTTTTCCCTCCGTTCCCTTCGGGGCAGACATCTGAATGGACGCACACATCCAGGTCTTTCCTGCTGTCATGTGACTGGCTAATCTAATTAAGTCTGGCTCAAGTTATTCCCCCTCAACTGATGATTCCCAGAAACTGCAGTACGGTATCCATGTAACGTGGTCTCTATAATAACGATGCTAATAATAATAATACTAATGATGTCGTCACGACCTAAGCCAATCACAGGAGCGCCGCCGCGCCGATTAAACCCGCCATTTAATTGCATTATTGAGACATGGTTGAACGGCTATACGTGTGCACCATTCCCATCCAGTTAATCTGTCTCTGTCTGTGTGTGTGTGTCTGTGTGTGTGTGTGCGCGTGTGTGTGTGTGTGTGTGCACGCTTCACTGGCGTGGGAAATATACATTTACGAAATAATAAGATATATGAGGTAAAATACAGTAACAAATCAAACGACGTATATGTGTGTGTGTGTGTGTATGTGTGTGTGTGTGTGTGTGTCTCTCCCTGTCTCTCTCTCTCTCTCGCTGTCTCCTTCACTGAGGGCTTGTCCTTGCTCGGGTCCCGCTGCCAGTTCCTTCATCATTGCTGTGTGATTGCGCTCCATGCAGAGAGGGGGGGGGGGGGGGGGGAAAACACGGCCCGGC
>JAOPJI010000142.1:2771176-2785989 GCA_027122695.1 Merluccius productus
AGTTAGTTCTAAGTCACACGTTCATTTGAAAGAGAAATGGTGCCTGCCAAAGTTTTGTTGAGCAATAGCTGTCGTCTGTATTTAATTCTAGTGTATCCAGATGTGTATTGTCTAGTATTGCTTTTTGATTAGCTAAAGCGAGCAACAATAACATTACATGGTTCACTTTATGGATAAACCAGGGAGAACGCCATACTGTATGCGGTATCTGCTCTCCAAATGATCTACAATGTTTACATTCCCAACAATACGAAGGTGCCAACAATAGCAATACAATGAATGGTTGTAATTATATGAATATTATGATGATATTATTGAATGGGTCGCAGAGCGTATGCCAAGCCCATGAGTTAACTAATGTTTCAATGTTAATTCATGTTTTAATGGCGTACTATTTCATTGAGTTCAGCCCCAATTTTTGCAGCTCTTTGTTCGTTTTTAACAGTACATGAAAGCATTGTTGACTACTGCAATATTGGTAAATACATTTTTTATGTTTGGGTTGTGACATAATGACTAATGACACATGTGTGTCCTGAGGCTAGACCAGTTGAGAACCACTAGTCTAGAGCATTCAAACCTCAAACCGAGAGTCGGGGCCCAGCACCGGGACCTGGAGCAGTGGCTGGGCCGCACTCCAACAAAATAGTTGTATTGTACTATTGACTGTTTAAACCAGCGCTTCATGTTTTTGGATGTGTGCGCAAAATACTCATTGACCCATCAGACCATGGAATTTGCAGTCAACAAATCAAATTTCACATCACTCTGAAAGCTGACAACCACTTAAATGTTGACTTGAATGGGCGTTGTTCTGGTGGGACACTAGTCATGTTCAAACAAACGCATGTACACTGATTTAAGACCATCCATCTCACACAACCTACATAATGGGTTGAGCTATCCCCCCATGGCGGGATTGTCTAGTGCTCCCTGTTGTCAAATATCGGTATGCTATATCTGACATCTGTAGCCTATGTCATGATCTTAATCCTCCAACAGGTAGCACCCTAAAAGAGTGGCTTCACACCGCCAAACTAAAGTGTATCATGCAATAAATGGTTAAATCTGTGCTGTATATATTCACGGTTATTTGTGTAGGTCTACATTGGCCCCAGAGGCGGAGGGTCAAGCTCTACTGGGCCCTGGCTAGACCAGACTTGGTCCCTTCCCTTGCAGTAGATCATAGTACCACCCATGACGCTTTCATGGGGTCGTCATCATGAGAACTGGCTTTTTAATAAATAAATAAAAAATCGAAACTAAAAAGCAAGGAGAGAGACCAATCGGTTGCCAGGTGCACATTCCACACATTTCTCTGCGGTTTTGCAACCCATACGGAGAACCCTGGTTTGGGGAACTACCCGGGTTCCTCAGACGCACCAGTGATTTACGTGGCCCTCCCCTCACCCCTTGCTCTTTTCTGTGCCAGGTTGGCAGCCGACTAGTCATCCAGACCACGGGGATCCTGATGATCATCCTGGGAATCTTCGGCAAGTTTGGAGCGATTTTCATCACCATTCCAGAGCCTGTTATCGGAGGCATGTTCCTGGTTATGTTTGGAATGATTGCAGCTGTGGGAATATCCAACCTCCAGGTAGATATTTAATACATAAATAATTGGAATAGTTAGATCGCGCCTGCTACTCTGGTGTTGAATGCGTCAAACGAAAACCGCCTGACACTTTCTGGGAATGAGGCGCAGGCCACGCCATATAAACATGGAAGCTGCGGGCTTTAATAAATGACGGCCTTATATTCCTCTGTAAGATATTTCCATGTTTTCGAATCAGCAGGTTATGGTGAACTCTTCAGTGCTGTTTACGTTAAAGGTTTCTCTCTGTTTGAACAGTGTTTAGACTTTATTTGGACTCCTCCAGTCACAATAGGATTGTCCATATTCAAACAGTGATGTTAAGTGTTGAGTGTGAGAACAGAACCGATAACACCTAGCTTGACTTGCAGCCAGTCCAAGATATATACGTCTGTTATTTTCTAACAGCATCAACACATGTGAATGTTTCAGTTGAAACATATTTGAATGGCAACCTGCTGTAGGTGGGCATTACTCCAGGCATTATATGACATGACCCCCACACAAATTGCAACCGAAACTCTTTGAACTGTGCTGTTCATATATATCAAGTCAGTGATGCCGCAATTGTAGTCTATCTCAACAGATAACAGGTTGGGGTGAGAGGCTTCCAGTAGAGTTGAACAAACCAAATGATTGTTTTGCTTAAGAGTCAATAAGTGTAGTTGTTTTAGAAAGTGCTTGCTCTTTCTCTGGCCCCTTACTCTGTTAACCTCTCGGTCTGCCCCCTTTAAAGTGTATTCATATTCTTTGGGCATTTAGGAATACGTCCCGGTTGCATTCTTTCCCACATTTTTCCTCTTTCCACTGCCCACTTGCATTCTCTCTCTCTCTCCCTTTCTAACTTTCTCCGTCTGACCATCGCCGTCTACTATCACTATGTTTATTAGTGGTAGGCCTATAAATAAGCAAGTAGTATGAATAAAATCACTACCAGTTTACGCAACATTATTATTACTGCTACTACTACTACCGATCGTGGTGGTGTTTTTGATTAATATTATTATTATTTTGTCATTATGTATATATAAATGTGTATATATATATTGTCATTACTACACATGTATTGTCGTTATTGTATTGTTTCATATTATCATCCCTCTCTCTGCCACATGCAGTACGTTGATCTGAACTCGTCCCGGAACCTCCTCATTCTGGGCTTTTCAACATTCAGCGGCCTGGTGCTGCCCACCTGGTTCAACTCTAACCCCGGCGTCATCGACACAGGTATGAGTTTTCTACCTGAGGCTAAGGTGTATTCCTCAAGTCATGCAGTCTGTCTGTAGACACTGACAGAGCTCCAACAACTTCTGGTGGTGCACCTCAGCAGAAGTTGAGACTTTTCATTGGGACTTTTAGAGATTTCTCTCAGTCGGCCTTTCTGTTGAATCCCACATGCAGGTGCAAGAGGTTCAGTTGGCTCATGTATATGTTCCAAAATATAAACGTCCTCAAAATATATACATCACAAAATATATAATCCACGCAATATATAATAAAATATACAGTATATCATTCATAGATTTATCTGAAATAGAGGTCTTCACAGGTCTACGCGAAACCTAGGATCTGAGACCTAAGTCCCGGGTCTGTTTATCGTTATGCATAATACCCGAGTGGATCTGAGAAGAGCCGTGATCAGTGCTGATCACGAGAGAAACACATGGAAGTGCTGTGGAACATGCGTGATGGTTAGGCTGACCATTAGGATCAGATTACAGGGGCAGGAAATGAGGTGAAACAGGGAATAAAACGTTGGGCAGCACCAGCAAGTTGAGTCGGAGCGAAGGAAAGGGTCCATTAGGGTTCGGGTCTGTTATTTTGGACCTGCGAAGACCTCTACTGATTGAAATTGATTGATTGAAATGTTACAGACATGATCGGGTACCTTGTCAATCCATACTAATCATGGTATTCTAGTGTCCGATGCAGACAGTGCCAGCTAGTGGCTATGTTGTGTGAGCATAGACACTGTGTGAACAACATTAGTCATTAACAACAACTTTTAATCCAATAACATTAATCCAACAAATAACCCTATCTCCCATAAGTCTGTTTTTACTTTCTTCAAACAGATAAGCCAATTAATGGTTTGGACTAATTATAAGTCTCACCTTCGATTCGCCCAGTCCTTACAAAATGCCCCCCGCAGTCCCCAATCTCATGCAGACATCAGACTTTGATCTCGGGAGTCATGTGATGCGCGAGCCTCACAGGAACAGCCTGTAATCCAAAGTTCAGGTCTGTCTTCAGTAGGACTTGTCTGGCTCCCAGAGGTCAACGGCAGCTTACCACTCAATCCTCTTGACTCGACCCGCTGCTACTCGCTGTAATCTGCCCGGCTCAAGGCACTCTTTACCCCGTCTTACTCCCTCTATGCTCCAGTGTCAGAAATTAAAAACCCCACTTTCATTTAACACCCCTGTAATACAATCGAAACATTGATTGGTATGTTCTGCAATGTATTTTGTTAGTTGTTTTTTGAAGCCGTTTGTTGTTGTCTGTTTAGCTACCTTGTTATACGCCTCATTAGTCCCTGCTTCACTATGACTATTAAACAATATAAAGAACCCTAATTAGTCCAATGTGAGAGAGCCAGACACAGCAAACAGGCCTTTATCTGGTCTTCCTTCAAACTTCGATATGCACCTACTGTGTGTTGGCCTCACATACATGACAACAATGTAAACATATTATCGCTGCTTCTCAATTTTAGGTTTGCCATGAAAATGATATTATTTCAATAACATCAATCACCCCTTCCCTATATCTCAGACCTTTTGTCTTTATGAGCCAGACTAGGTGTTTATTATCCTCTGGCAGAGTTGCCAGTCAGTCAATACTGAAGGAAGTAGTGCTTTCTGTCATGGAGATGTCATTTGTCTTTACCCTATTTGGATTTTCGCCCTTCTTATATATCTTTATCTCTCTTTTGAAGGAGTAAAAGAGCTGGACCAAGTTATTTTGGTGCTTTTTACCACACACATGTTCATTGGAGGTTTCCTTGGATTCGTTTTGGACAACACCATTCCAGGTACACACAACACCAGCAGCATTAACACCCTCCCGATGTAGCTTTCTCCCTGCAGCCATTACAAATGTATCATATTAATAATATAACCCGCCTATCACTTTAAACAACTTGGTAAGGTGAAGGCACATCACTTCCTCTCCACAACCAAATGCATGATCTGGGACAAAGCTAGTACCGAGATTTTCCCACCATAATTCTCCGCGGACAAAATCCCATGGTTGATTGAGCCATGGGGTTAGGATTATAGATGTTATTCTTTAAACACTTCATTGTTAACACATAAGTTATACCATGCAAGTTTAAATCATGAAAACAATTTAAAACAACCAAATGGAAACAAATGGACTGTTGTTGCTGGTTGTTTCCTGGTCGTAGGAAGTGAAAAGGAGCGGGGGATAAGGAGCTGGCGTAAGAAGGTCCAAGCAGACGGACAGGGCCACGCGGTCAACCAGTCCTGTTACGACATCCCCTTCTGTAACGCCATCTTCCAGCGCTTTAAATGCTTCCAGTACCTGCCTTTCCTCCCCTCCTACCGAAAAAACTTTGAAGTAAGCCTACAGTGACAGGGCAACTTTTCAACGTGGAGCTGATCATCAATCTCATGCAAAAGCAGACTTCCTCTCTTCTGTGCATCAACATGTTCCACGGCTTTTGACCTTTGGTAGCACACTGCACAGAAAAGAGGGGAAATGGGATAGTATGTTGTGAATTATGACAAATTTGGCATAATTTGTCTGTTATATGGTCAAAAAGCATGCCTATATTCCACTGCTGTTAATGCTTTGGAGATCAATTTGAATTTAAACAGCTGACACTTTCCCTTCATCCCGAGAGAACTCGTATCCGGGCATACATTCTCAACTTTTAGTCTATCCTAACCATTGTTAGCTAAATGGAACACAAACAAAATAATAAGCATGTAACAAGAGTTATGTATTCATAACTGTGCACGTGCACATGCACAGCAATAGTAATCTTTTTCACTTCATGTTATCTACACAAACTGTATATCATGAAAGCTGAGAATCCACTGATTCAAGTCAAAACCATATTACTCTGTGACCAAAACTCGCTGAACTAGGGGCCAAAAACCATCCAAGACCAAACATTACTTATTCTAGTTACAAGTTACAACCAAACTAGTATTCTAGTTACAACCAAAAATGATGTCTCCCCTTTGTTGTTTTTGTCATCAAAGTTGTGTTTGATCAAACCACCATGAACCGATAATCCAGTGTTTGGGCACCATTTTGAAATTGCAATGTATAGTGGCTAAGAGAGGGTTGCCAACTGGTGGCCGTATGGGGCAATTGCGATGGTTTGGCTTGGTGTCATTCAATTGTATTCGCCCTGACCTTTCAATAGAGGGGTCCAATATAACAATGGGTTCTTGAGATATCCACCTGTTGGTGTTTCATCACATTGCATTACCTACCTCTACTAAAACCTCTCTATCTTTGCTGTACTTCACTTTATTGGCAACAAATCCTGGCATTCATGAGATGTTGTACTATGGCTACCAACTGATAATGCTCTAAAAAATTATATTTATTTCAGGCGGAAATGAAACCTTCCATTTATACTGTGTTCTAGCTTTATTCACACTGACCCAGTAGCGTCCACATTGATTGTTTCACTTGCACATCAACCTCACAGGTGTTATCTTTCTTTTGGTACCAATAACATATAGTACATATTATAGCCCTTGTAGTTGTGGAGATATACTTTATTTACTTTGGGTATGGCAAAAACAGACCTGGAAAGAGGCCTAGTGATAGTGATAATTTAGCACTTAGCAATTTGTAAAATTCTGTAATAAGAGCTCTTAGGCCTTGGAGCCAAGTTCAGCACCGACCAAAATATATATGTTATTCACTATGAGATGTTTGCACTAGAATACCTAGGGTGTGTACATCCTATTTACAAAGAAATATATTCCTGGACCTGCGACAACGAGAATGTCTACGTTTAAAATATCGGTCTCTTCTAATGCTTTCCGGTTGTTCTCAAGGGAGAAAAGGGATTAATTTATACATACAACAGTCCTGAAATACAAATACTTTTAGTCAAGCTAGTTTTAGAAAATATATAAATCATAAATCATTGAAGCATTAAATCAACTTTTTATATTTATCAAAGAGCAGAACATATTTAAATGTGTACAAAATTACGTGATAATTATACCATTATGATACCTGATGTCCTGATATTAAAACTTTCTTTGCTAACTTGATCTCAGTATACAATATGTATTTTTTTTATGTCTTCAATTAGTAACTTTTTTCTTAACTTTGCTTTTGAATATTTAAAAAAATCTAACAAAATTCATATCTATCTGTAACATCTCTGTCCTGTTTACAGGAGGAGGCAGTTAGCTACTGAAATAGTAATTCATAAAAGAGAAAATACACAGTCAAGGCAAGACTGGGGACAACAATGTAAATGTCCTAATTTATGTTTTAATTTGTTAGAAATTAGGGATTAATTTGTTAAGCAGACAATTTACACCAATTTCAGCTGACATTTTTCTTGAACTGTTTGAAGCTAACATTGTGAACATTTGTGTTACTAAGGTTACCATCTACTGTGACTGATGTTATAATAATACATTTACTTTATAGATTGTATTACTGTATATGCGTAAATACTGAACCTTCTCTGTTCTATGTAACTACTTGCAGATTTTTTAAAAATGTTTTTTTCTTATTTGGATTTGTCCTGCTGTAGCTCATTAAATATGTCCTTTATAAAAATGTCCTTTTCATGGCCCACCATTATCATTACCATGTCTAAAAAGTGAGATGATTGAAATGTGTATGTGTGCACTGTTGATCAATACACCAATCCCCCTTTCAGTCTCTCAATGTACTCATGAGCAACCATGACTGAATAATCTAGGTGGTGTTTAAATAGCATTAGCTAGGTAGCCCAAATCCTGCCTTGCCACCTGCTTTAAATCTATCTTCATTTCTTTTTTTGAGATAGCGAGATAGTTAAAATAGTTTAAATCTGATAAACACAGCCAAGCCAAGAACGTGTAGAAAACATTTTGCATGTGGCTTGGCAGTGAAATTCATATCGTGGGCCAATTAAATGGCTGCCTTAGGTTCTCCTTATTCCCCAGAGGGGAGCTTAACCTTAGCAAACAACAGACATGTCACTCTGAATCATGTAACTTTAACATCAGGTTGAAGATGTGGTTATTTGTGGAAATGATTTTGTATTGAAAAGATTTGCTGCATCACTCACACTTAAAAATAAACACAATTGTTTGATAGTTTTAGCGAGTACTTCAGTTGTAAAAGAATTGGCCTTGTTAATGCATTCCAAACCCCCAATAAACAGCTAGCTACTACACACAGTGTTGGCAGCTTTCCACTGTGGTGAGAAGCAACCAATTAAAATAATAAATAATGTACATGCGGTATGCACACACATACTTTATATATGTGCATACATATGTACATGTATGTACATGTATGTTGTACATGTTAATGCTTTTTTAGAATAATGGAACATAATCAACATGACATGTTTGCTCTGCTTTCACAGAATCCCAACCCCGGCCCCACCAAACTTCACTGACTTAAATGAAGAAACAATGGGCAACATTTTCTTTCTTCATGGTACTGTATGCAGTATGCTGGACTGAACATACAGTAATACGCATACCTCTAACACATAACACAAATGGCAAACTGATTGGTTGGTATGAATAACTCTGCTTGGTGCAGGTAAGTTAAAGGGACACTATTTAACCACCAGGCTGAATAGTCATTACAAGCCATTTCAAAACCTATCCACTGGTGACTTCACAAGTGGGATTGTCCAACCACATTCTTTTTGATTTGTTTAACCTTTATTTATCCGGGGAAACACATTGAGATTTATCTCTTTTGCAAGGGTGACCTGGCCAAGAGGGTCACCACAGCACAGGGTAAAGTACAGCAAAATAGCATACAGCAGAACATACAACATCTGCAACACAGAAGAACAAAAAGACAAATGGAAGATTCAAGTGCCAAATGTTTCAGGAGGTTTCTATAATCAGAAAAGGATTGAGATGAGATCAGTCAGTTTGAAGTATTTTTGCAGCTTGTTCCAGGTCCCTGGGGCTCCATAGGAAAAGGCTGATCTTGGTCCTGACACTGTGTATGATGGATAGATAATTTCCCTGGTCACCTCCTTGGTGGACTGTACCAGTGTAGGCTGGAGTTGATCTATCCTATCTACATCTGGCTGGACAAATACCTTAGAACGACATTTAACTAACTCTATCGGAGAAGCTGTTAGGTACCCCCCTGACATGAATTCATTTGGAGGAAATCTGGAGGAAACCCAGGAGAACACAGGAAGAACTGTGAGTGCATACATTTTTAGCATGGGTGGTCCCAGTGGGAGCCGAACCCCTAACCCTGGTAGTGTTAATGCTGAGCTGGACAGGACCACATTCTGCTGTGAGGCATCAGTGCTAACACTGTGTAACCACGAAAGCCAACATGCCACCATGTGTCAATGGGCACCATTTTCCATGGTTGGCACAGGCCTATTTAACATTCAATATTTTGTCATCCGTCCATGTTCCATTGTAGAAGTAAGCATTTAGCAGAACAGAACACACCAGGTTACGCACAAACTAAAACAAGGTTATGGCCATCATGGTAACGGTAGAAGAGTGGTAGCAGCTGCATTCAAAAGCGTCACTTTCTGTTAGATAGCTGGAAGTGTGGGGTGATAAAAGTTGATCAATGCGGAAATAATGTTTGCCAATAATGATGTATAAAATAATGATATAGATTGTGTTCTGCAGTTCATGTTTCAGCTGTGTATGTGGGGCGTTGGATTTATAACTATGTTTACGCCTTCTCCTCCAAGAAATAGAGGGGGGGAAAAGTGTTTAAATCATGGGTGTCAATGTTTCGACAAAACAGGAAGGACAAGGGCTGAGCCGTAGGACTTCCTGAACAACAGGCCAGCATTCTTGCCATGCCGTTTAAGCCGTAGGAGCATGTCTGCGATGATCAGATGAAAGAGGAGAGATATTTTAGACTTAACTAAATAAGTGAGGGCCCTGAGTCATTTAGATTTGAAGATGAGCTGATGTATGGGGCTCAAATTAGCGTCATCATTTGCAAGAAGAGCAAAAAAAAACGAATCTTCAAAACCTGGATTGGAAAGGTTGCTATCAGTTTTGCAAATATGTACAAAGGTGTTGAGACCCTCTAGTGCCAGGTTTAAAGGTTCGCAACTTACACATTTGAAAATACCAACGCTAGTACTTCAAAAGCTGAAACATAAACCTGATTGGTTGCCAATAGACATTTGAAGGTGATAAATTCTTACACCTAGGCCATCTGTTAAGAATGAACAGCTGGACTTCCAAGCTAGCCTCGTATGCTTTGTCATGAATCAACGAGAACCTGAATCTTATACAAGCAGAGAATCCAGTACATAACAAGTTATGCTAAAAAAAAAAGATTTCCAACAAAAATATTTTTTAATATCTTTCAATCTTTGTTTCAATCATCTGCCTCAACATCCTCACATCTACAATGGCACTGTAGTCCAGTCCCTGACTGTCATTCTAATTGATGAAGACATCAAATCAAATGTATTTATGTAGAGCACATTTAAAAACGACCAGCGTTGACCAAAGTGCTGTACCATTTCTGAAGAGGTTCATAGTATACACAACATACACAGGAACATAAAGGCAGATAAACCTGATGAACCAGCAAAATAACTTAATAGTCCAAATTCCAGGTCCCACTTAAAACATCACGCATTTCAAGGCAAATTACACACATTTACGTTTCCAGACCAAAAGACTGATAAGTCCATTACGACTATTAAGTAGTAACTTGCGCACCCAGTTACGCAGGATTATCAAGCTGTTGTGTATTTCCATATTATGGAAATACACAACAGCTCAAGAATCCTGCGAGAAGTTGAAATAACCATTTAGAGGATTCCCTGACAGGTAACCGTCACACATTAAGAAATTACAGCCCATTCGGTATGTAATTTTTCCCATTGTTAGTCCTGCGTCCCTGTATTAATTGTTCATTTATCTCTTGTTATATGCCAAATACCATCATTTTGGAGTAAAATCCCTGACTTTTCTCTTCTCGTAAGACGGTTTCAAATGTTTGATGACTCATCCTGCACTCAGGGGCGTTTACGAATTTTGTGTCCAATTAAAATGCTTTCTCGGGGTCAAATTTCACCGACATGAGAAGGTGGTGGCTAGAAATCCTCCACAACAGAGAGCAGGCTGTTGTCATGGCTTTCCATGTTGAGCTGCTAGCTACAGTCAAGCTGGAGGCACATACAGCGCTATTGGCTACTGTAAACACCGATCAATATTTGAGGCAAGCCCCTCCCTAGCTTCATGTTTTCAATGGAAATGCGTAAATATGCGCAATCAAATAGCACTAACTTCTGTTTCACGGGGCCTTTAAGGCTTCATAAGAGAAAGCTTTGAAGATTATCTGGAATCAGGTTTAAGGATTTAGACCGCTTGATCATCTGCTGATACTGCAAATCTTATCTTCATTCTGGACATTTTTTTTCAACGTTTTAATAATGATTAACCATTTTGTGGTGGTTCAGTTGAAAAGAATGTGGTGGTTTAGAGAAAAAACTAAATTAAATAATGTTCCTGATTTATTGCATCTTTTTTTTATCCAAGTCATTTGAACACTCCTGAAGTATAAACTCCTTAAAAACATGATGTTCAAGAGTTACATTTTTGAGTTAAGGGGAAACCGGGGACCCAAACTTCCCATCTGAGCTTAGTAATGTATTATCTTAAAACTCTCAAACAGTTGACATGTTTGTGCATATTGGACAGTGATTGGTCAGAAATATGTTTTTGAAAGCTAATTGAAATGAAGATGGAATTCAAATTAACTCTACTCAACGGATAATGAGAAAATCATGTACCCTAAAATGTGCACATTGTAATAGACAAAGCTATATTATGATATGACCTAAATATTCATCCATATATTAAGGTATAATACAGAGACTATCCCATCTTCTGAACATCCATATCTATATCCCAATATCCCACCTCCTGGTGTGTTCTTTCATTTGTCATTCTATGAGCGTTACCAGATCAAATGGAGGGCAACACACGGTGAACAGCATGTGTGAAGAAAGAAAAATGCAACCCTTGTGGGTCAAAAGATTCAAGCCAGACCCGCTCGCTTGACAGCGAGTCAAGCGATTGAACTGGTGTGCATGCACCATCAACACACTGCGAGTAGGACAAGAGCAGGACAAGATTACCAGGACTGTCTAGCCTCCAGCAGCGAAGCAAGCAGGTGGCAAATATCTAAGGTGATGGCCCCGTCCTTAATCAGGATTTGGTTTTATTAGCAGATGCGGTTCATTAAGAGAGGAGCCACCGTCGAACCTTCGAGCAGCAGCATGTCCTGGAGGTGTGGAAGTACTGAGGGAGCGTCTGGGGAGGCTTGGTCTGGTGGCTCCCCTCTGAGACAGGACTCGTCCCGGCATTTGGCTATGATTGTGCTTCAGGTCTTTGCCCCGCCGGCGGTATAGCGCAACAAACAGTCTATTTCCGTCCATCCAGGGCCCAGTTTAATTCACAATCCCTGACCAGGATTTGGGTCAGTGATTCTGTTAGTCTTATGAGTTATTCACTTCAAGTATACAATCGAGCACACGTGCGCCAACACGACTGACTCACCCATTTACAATTGAATTTATGATGTATTGATGAACTTTACAATATGAAACATTGAATGCTACTCATTGAGCTTAAGCCTGGTTTTGTTGTCTCCCATCTTGCCTTCCCCCTAAGCTCCTTTCTAGGGCTTAAGCTCAGAGGACACCATATTGAATTAGTCCCGGTGCCCAGGAGGCTGGCAGCTGATGGTTTTTTAGGGACTAATTAGGCCAGGATGCTTGCGCTATCTCCCATCTAGTCTGGCCTCCACAGGGCACTGCTGGCCCTGAGAAGAATGCAGCCCAACCCCACCGATTCCTCTCGTTGCCTACATGTCGTATCCCACGTCAGGGCACCTTAACGAGGGCCTCCTGGGGGGAGATCCTCAGCCGAGCCCCGGAAAAGAGGTGCACAATACAAACGGCAGTGTTTCGGTCGGGTATTAAGAGTGGCAGACACTGTAATCCAATAGAAGAGAGGTTCCTGGCTGAGGCGGGTCAGGCGGGTCCGAACCCGTGCCAGAAGGGACAGACACAAATAAAAAAACAGCTAAATGTCAAACTATTACAGCCATTAGCATTCAACTGGCCAATGCAATTAGTGTATCACTCCACCGGTTCTTCCGGTGGGGAAATACAATTGACTCAACTGAAGCATGAAAAACGAATTCATTCATTCATTAATTCACTCATGGTACTCCACAGTAGTTACCTTCAAGAAGAGTATTTCACCGTGTGTTGGTAATGTTGATATTAATTCAGAAAGTTCTTGTAACTTAGCCACACTTTACACTATATACTTGTTTTATGTGGTAGCTGCAGACTAGCCGTGCCATATCACTGGTTAATCATAGACTGTAGTTATACTGTTATTTACTGATGCCAGACACAAAATCATAGTTTATGTGTGTGTGTGTGTGTGTGTGTGTTTGAGGCTGATGTAAAGCACCTGTTGATTGGATTCCCAAATATCAGCAGAAGTTCAAGGACAAGCAGTGGAGAAAAAAGACCAGCGCCACTTCCTACTCAGTCAACATGTGTGTGTTTACATCAGTATGTGTGTGTGTGTGTCTCTTGGGGGTATTGCACAGAACTAGGATAAAGAAGTCCAGGATAATTGAGCAAGCGCGGCTTGAACTAGTCTGCTCGGCGCATCCTGGCTTAATCGGTTGCACGATTGCCGAGCCAGGATAAAAAGGCGCGGCTATGTCAAGTCGGATGAAGATAGCTGGGATAAGCGGCATGCTTGAATAGACCTCGCGATCGCTCACAGAATCACCGATCGGAACATGGATAAAAGTCGCGTTTCATACGTCACGGCCGCTGAACAACTCCTCATTGGATACCCGACCCAAGCCCGACGGGGCCCGACGGGGCCCGACTGAACCCGACGGGCTGGGTCGGGTTCGGACAGATATTTAGAAATTATGCTCGGGTTCGGGTCGGGCTCGGTCACGTCTATGCGATTTGAAATTTGAAACAGCTTATTATGCATGGTAGGCAATGGGCCTGTTTCACATGTTGCCAAGGTTCGATTGTGTGATTAAAATACATTTTATAAATAGGACATAACCTAACAGCCGTATTTCTGCGAACGGAACATGCTCGTGTAGCAGTATAGATCTGAAATAGACACTACTGGTATT
Organism: Merluccius productus; assembly: GCA_027122695.1. Classification (NCBI taxonomy): domain Eukaryota; kingdom Metazoa; phylum Chordata; class Actinopteri; order Gadiformes; family Merlucciidae; genus Merluccius; species Merluccius productus. The sequence goes on from JAOPJI010000142.1 coordinate 2,785,143, forward strand.
TAGCGCCAGGTGGCCGTCATCAGGTGGGCCACTATAAAAGCTGCCATCCTTCCTGGCTATTCCCCTTCCTGGCCCTGGAGCATTACTTCCCGGTCGGCAGTTGTTTTGGCCTGACAGGTGTGGCTGCCCGCTGCTTCACCTCTCTGGTCTCCCTGTTTTGTGCGTGCTCACTGCATTTGTATTTGTTATAGGGCAGCCGTGTGTGTGTTTCTTCAAGTGTCCCGTATGTGCGGCGACGTATTTTGCGTGGTAAGTGTCCTCCCTTTCTCACCATGGTAGTCGATGCTGTCTGAGGGCTAACGCTAGTGTGGTCACAGGTAAATGCCAGTGGTGGCCGCTCCTGTCTCTCTCCCTCCTCCAGTGCAAGTGGGTCTGTGTCCCTAAACAGGTGTGTGTCTATATATATATATATATAAACTATAGAAGAGTATTTACTGTTAAAAATAGCAATATTAATAGTCTGTGTCCCTAAACAGGTGTAGCAGCAATCAGCTGGTCCCTGCTGCTTTGTCTTTGCTTCGTCTCGGTCTCGTCGCTGCGGCAGCTTTGTCTTGCCGTCGCAGCCTGGATTAAAGTCATAGTAAAGTGGCTTTGTGTCGCTGTTCCCTGTTCTGCCTGGCGCCCACGGCTTGCACCATGTCCCAGGGCAGTTTTATTAAAAGCTCCATCTGCAAACCTGAATGTTTTAACTGGGACTTGGTCCCTGTGTGCGTGTGTATTTCAATCAGGAGAGACTAAAAGGATGAAGAGACGAATAAATGCGAAGAATTATGTTTATTGTGTATAACTTTGGCGCTTAGACACCAGGGAGTAGATCAGCGTAGCGGATAGATCTAGGATGAGACGC
>JAOPJI010000142.1:2821373-2835710 GCA_027122695.1 Merluccius productus
CCACCGTCTTTTGAGGTTTAAACTGATTTAAATACCCAGCTTCTATTAGATCAGTACACGTGGTCAATTTGTACAGGAGGCACATTAAGTTAGTCGCTAATTAATGCTACACAGACTAGGAATGATATCACTCCACATGCTCCCACAACACCAGCATGTTGTCGATGTGATTATTCACCAATAAGACCCATTAATCGATTAATAATTGGCAAGAATTGAAATTAGCAGATAGGATCAGTTTTCTTACCTGGCTGCACTCTGGTGGCCTGAAGGAAATAGCGGAGCGCTCTCTGGTAGTTGTTTTGGTTCTCTAGCGCATGGCCAACATTGTTCCACAGTTTGGCATTATTCTTGTTCACCTGAAGTGACAGAAGAGAAGACAACGATATTCAATAGGTCTATATTTTCAAACGTTAGTTATACTTTCAGCTCCAGTGTGGGCATACTGGCAAGGTAGCTAAAGATATTTGGACCCCATTTAAGCCAAGATAGACCGGCAACGTGGGCCAAGTTTTCCAACATACCTTTAGTGCAGAAGTGAACAGCGTGTACTCAGATTCCCAATCCCAGTTCCGGTTGAAGGTCTTCACTGCATGTGTAGCGAGGAGCACCCCGATGACCAACCAGGAAATCTTCTTCAGTTGTCTGGAGAAGAGAAATAGCTTTCATGCCATCCAACCAATTATCATTACCTCCCCTTGTTGACTTGACTTTGTTTGCATTAGCATTCACTAGCCTGAATATATTCTAACATGTTAAAATGTGCTGAATGTAAGCCAACATCTCTGACACACCTGAGCCACATACAATACGTTATATGCATCGCCCTTTCTCTGAGGAACCATGGTTACGTGAACAAATCCAGGAATTCCCATTATTTGCCCTTTTGCAGCACTTACAGTACGTCCAGTAAAGTGGACTTTGGACAACACTCACCCTTTGCGTGAGATGATCCTGAAACCATGCGCTACTAGCACACAGAAGCCCATGCTGGGGACGTAGAGCACCCTCTCAGCCACCACGAAACCCACTGGGAAGAAGAGGTTGGACGCGGGCACGAAGGGCAGCACAATCAAGGAGAGGGCCTGAGAGAGTCACCGAGAGACAGAGACAGACCAAGAGAGAGAGAGAGAGAGAAAAAAAACCATTTGATTTGATTGCACATACGTACTACATTAGGAAAAACCCAATGTTATGTGAAACCAGGATGTGAAGAGAGGAGATAAAATCCCTGTGTGGTGTAAAGGGGGCGTGGCTTGGTGTCGCGGACCAACGCAGTTGTGGGTGGTGAGCTTAATGAGTGAAGCCCATGGCTGATGTGCTCTCCCCCTATAGTGAGACCGGGTCCTGGCCCGTCGCAGTGAGACAGAGGCAGCGATCCTGAGAGCCATCCATTTTGAGTTTCCCGAAATCGGGCAGGTTGTGATGCCAGGGAATAAAAAGACGATTGAATTACAACCCGCATCCTCCTCGCTCCTTCTAGCAGAACCCGTGACAGCCTACCTGGCTACACCCTGGTATGTAAACTTCACAATGCCATTTGTGAAGAAACATTGTGCATCAGTTGTGCATCACAATGTTTTGTTTTACTGCTTATCTTGATGAATGAAAGCCAACTTACTACTCGCAGGCACAGCATTTAAATGTGGACATTCCTAAAGTGTTAGATTTTAGATAAGTAAATTCACTTCCTTTTCACAAGACGCATTAGGACAATGGAAAGTGCATTCTTTACTTCAGGAACTGTTGGTCTGTGGAGGAGTTGTTGATTGACTGATACATGAGCGAAGGGAGGTTAATTAATGCTAAAGGCCAACACCTATATTGGTTCCTGACCAACTCCTCAGGAACAGTGGGGGGGGGGGGGGGTGGTATCAACAGAATGAAGGTGAAATCAAATTAACTTGCAGGAATTAGTAATAGTTAAAAGGCACACAGACCAGCTGGTCTGTGAAGGGTCTGTTGTCTGATTGATACATTAAGAAGGAGGCCATTTAATGTTAAGCCCAACACCTCTATTGGCCTCCAGAGAGGAAGTGAAGACACCAACCGGCCGGCGCCAGGACAACTACCTCTCCCTCAACGTTAGTTGAGACACCTCCCCATCCACCGTGGTGATGCTGAGGTTGAAAGGGTCGGTGTGCACGAGGCCCACAAGCTTCTAAAGGTGCACCAGGGAGACCCTGCTGACGGGCCGCATCACCTGGTAGGGGAGCTGTTCTGCCTACAGCCGCAGGTCGCAGTACATGGAAACAGACCCCCCAAGGGGCCATTCAGGATATCCTTCACCAGCGGTGCCAAAGGAAGGCTCACAGCATCATCAAGGACCGCAACCACCCTGCACGCACCCTGCTCCTCGATACCGCCGCACGGCTGCACGTACCACCAGCCTCAGCGACAGTGTTCACCACCAGGCCACTCAAATCATTAAACTCCACATTGCATATCTGCTGTGTGCAAAAATGCACCAAAATGCATCAACCATGAATGCTGCTGTTGTACCAGGACTGATACATCAACACTGTGCTCATTCTCATTTAAATATATTAACAGTGTTTTTTATCTAATTTATTATTATTATTATTATTATTATTATTATTATTATTATTATTATTATTATTATTATTATTCTATTTTATCTTCGTAGGATTAGTGCTGTTATTGAGACTAATACTGAGCTGACCCGTTTCTCTGGTACTACACATTTCAACTTACTCAGTGTATCCATAACTCCAAAATTAAAGATTGAATTACCTTAGTAGCTCACATTGCACAACTTCAAGCCGGAGTGTACAGAGCATAAAGGACACTAATCTTCCTATTGATCCAGGGGAATAAAGACTTGAATTGAACAGGTACTTCATGTTTTGAATCACAAATATTATGGCATGACAAAAACAACAATGGATTGCAATACGTTTTGTAAATACATACTTGCTGTTACCATAATAATTTGAACGGCTATAATGACACTGTGCTGGCAAGGGTTCTGCTAAGCTCTGAAAACACATCTCGAACTTGTTGAACAACATTAGTACAACGATAACTTATGCTGGGACAGACTAAATTAATTCAGCCCCGATTCCAGCGTGATTTTGCAATTGCAGACAATCTTTCAGCGTCGCAGGTGATTATGAACGTCGGGACGTCGGATCCGTCGTACCCCGTGTAGGGTGACACGGTCAAAATCTTGCGATGTGATCTACAACGCCCCGACGCAAAGACTAGCATGTTTGATTTTTTTTTTACCATTGTCGTGTACACTGACACTGATTAATTAAATATTGACCCGTCCTCCCTGATCCCGGGTGAACTTGGCGCTAGGTCGTGAAGACGCAATGCGTCACGGGTGTAGCGAGCCCCGTCTCCAGCCCAAGTCACGGAAAGATTTAATAATTGCCTAATTTGACATGGTGACTATCGTGAAAGACAAACATGTAATATGGTCTGATTGAAATGATGGAAATAAGTTAATGAATTAATTTAAACAAAGATTACAGGGATTGATTAACTGTTATTATAATAACTTAGAAAATCACAAGGCAATAACTGGTGCCAGCTGTTTAGTAGATCTGAATTATTGTTTTTTTAAAAGGAAATGCAGACACTTTATACATCTACAATACGAGTATTTGGTCTTCATGGAGACACTGCTGTGGGCCAACCAGCTGTGGCATACTAGTGCTCGTAGTACAAGCTTGTCTGGTATCCCTAGCAGAAGGCTGGGCTGGCTTGGGATGACCAATCAATATGGTTATAAAGTCTTTGAATCGATAACTTACATGCTGATAACAAATGACTTTCATCTTTCAAAGACAAATAGTTAAATTGCTGGGAGCGATTGAGTACACATTAATTTCTTGTGTTTCCAGGAATTGCCCGGAAACATGTCGTTTATAATAGTCCATAAGCATTATACATATGGATAATAGTTCTGTTATATTTACCATTATATTAAAAGCAGGGCCTTACATAATTACTTTTTTGTTTCACTGTCAACATCCAAAAGGAAACTACCACAAGTGCCCACACTCACAACTCATCGGTATTTTGAGTTGTGGAAAGCCTGAGCGGGCATCACTGTTCATTGAAATATTGATACCACAATTGGCCCATCCCCAAAGTACTCCCACAATCTCACATGCCATCTGCAGGATCGGTCCTGACCTCTCCCACTGAAATCCTGTTTCACTTGGAAATGCGTCATATCGCAGAAGCATCGATGTCCCCAATCAAGCCTTGCAGTTCTTCCGGTGGGTAATTTGCTCCATCGTAGTTAATAACCTAGAAATATCTAAACCACACGATACCACAGGGAACACTTAAAGCTGCAACAGCCAAAATACAAGGCTTGCCAATATGTTCTTCCTAATGTTTTGATGTTGGGATACTGTTATGGAAAAATATCATTAGTGGAAGTGTTTTTGTGTGAGTTTACTGACCTCTGAGGAGGCCACGGGACTGTTACACAACCAACCTTGCTTCTGCCACCAGCACCAAACCAAACAGTCGCTTCCAATTCATTCCTCTGCTGCCTGGGAGCCTTTTTCATATCCTCCCATTTTACTTTTTGTAGAGACGTGTAGTGTTACATCCAATGCAAGAAGTATATCTGTGCTTTTTATTTGACATATATATTTACATAATGCATGATGATAGATATGCACATGCCCATATCTGGAGCGCATACCTGGGGGTCTTAATGAAGGAGGAATGTATTGAACTGAGTTAATGGCTGAAATGTCAACGTAATGCTGTCAAACTAACAGCCCAGCGTTTAAAAGCCAATGACCACCAAATACATCTTCAAAAGGATTTCTTTTTTTTTACTACACTAACGTTAGCCAAACCCATTGGAGTGCGGCTGCTCGGCAAACCTATTGGTGTGGGATGTAATGTTCACCATGCATTCTCCTAATACAACAAGGTTGTTTGTTTTCGTTCTTCTCGCATGCACTTCACGTCATTTGTCAAGTCTACTTGCCAGATCCCATGAAATAGCTGCCATTCTGGAAAACAAAGTGAGGCCATTTAAGGCCCTGGCCATCTCCAAGGCAATTCCCCAAAACAGAGTCACTGAGTCTGTTGCAAACCACGCATCAAGCACCAAACTCCTGGCATGTTCTGATATGCTCTGGCACCGCCGCACTAGAAGGCTTTCTGTCGACATTTGCTGTCCCCCCCCTACAACAATAGATTTCGACTTCATTGTCGAGTGCAAGTGTTAAGAAGAACGTATGACCCAGACTAATTTATCACGAGTCCACACCCAGTCGGTCGTGAAGAAACCACACATATCACACCGGACCACGGTTCATTCCGGCAACTCCCCCATCAGGTCGCTGTTAGTAAAGAACAAAAAGAAAACGTGCAAAACATATTTCACTCCCGCTGCGTCAAAATCGCCAGCAACCCATGACGACATTATGGACACTGTCCTGCACGTAACCCACATCACACTTCTTCCAAGGATGTTGCTGTGATCATGACTGAACGCCTGACCACCCCATCTGACAACTACCAGCTTGCTCACCAGCCGGCACCTCATTACCGTGGACAATACTCATTTTCCTTTTTTTAATTTTAAATTGTACTTAAAAGGTTTGCTTGTAATACTACTATGCATGTCAATTATGGCACCCATTGCACTCCTAACCATCCCTGGAAGGAGGGATCCCCCACTCTGCAGTCCTTCTCAAGGTTTCTTCCTTTCTAGTTAAGGGTGAGTTTTTTCTTGCCCTTTGGGGGGGCTGGTGTTAGGGGGTGTCATACATGTATGGCCTGTTAAGCCCTTTGCGAGAGTAACTGTGATGAAGGGCTGTACACATAAAATTGACTTGACCTGTCGTTTACGTTGTGGTGTGCTTTTTTTAACATCGTTTTTCATAGTTTTTCATTTCTACCAAATACCGACGGACAATAAAGAAACGTGAACGGGAAAGGTGGCTCACCATGATAACCGTTTTGGCGGAGCTGTGGCTGTAGCGCAGGCTGTGGTAGGCCAGCAGGCCCAGCAGAGCGTAAAAGGCCAGGGTGGCCAGGTTGCGGGCATCCAGGAAGGAGTCCACCAGGGGAATGGTGCCCATGGTCCAGTCGCAGCAGAGCTCAGAGGGGTGGAGGAGAAGCCAGGCGTTGACGGGAAGGAGATAGTTGAACGTCAGCTGTTTCGTGGGAGTTGGGCTGACTGCCGCCGGATTATCAAATCTATAGAGAAGAGGGGGGGGGGGCAGGGTTTGGGGTAGTCAAAACAACAGCGTTTGTAGCTTAGATGAGGGGACCAGCATAGTGATAAAAATGTGATAATAAAACCATTGCTCAGGTAAAAAAAATGATATGGGAAATGGGGCTATAGAACATTATCTGAGTGGAAAAGTATGAAACAACATAAATGCCTCATCTCAGAGGAACTTATTATATTATATTATAATCCAACTTTAAAGTGGGCATAAAAAAACAACAACGATTGACAGCAGTAAACATAGCCTTACAAACATATGCACAACATACATCTCACGCCAGCATCCCAGAGGAGGAAAGCCTCTTCAGCCTTTTCCCCAGCATTCCCCGGATTGGGATCAACAGCTCAGATGGTTCCTCAGAGCAGAGTTAAGCTGCTCTGTTTGCTAACATACCACAGACTAAACAGTTCTGGGCTTACCATATGAAAGATGACTTCTTCTCATCGATAACAATCACTGCTCTGGAAATGTGATGTGAAAATGCCACTCTGGGCCATTGTTATGGCTCACCCATTTTTTTTGTTTTTTTAATCGCACTAATTCTGTGATACAATCTGGAGACAGCCTTGGGATTACTACTCGGGGATTAGGGCATCTAGGCCAACCTCAAGGCACTTGATCTTTGAGATCAAATGTCCTTGGGTTGTCTCTGTGGGGATAAAGACCACTAGATTTGTCTATGGTGTAGGCTTAGCATGAGTTAATGTTCGTGCTTCAGTATAGCTGGAGCAGAACATTGTCTGATTACTGTAAACATCATCAGCATGCAAAGTTTCTCGGGTGTCTTCGAAGAAAAAACAAAAACAAAAAGAGATCTCTCAAAAATACACAAATGATACACATATTATGTTTATCTTTAGGTTATGGATTTAAAGGAAAAACATTAGATCATATATTTATATCACTCTAGAAGAAGAGACTTTGAATATGTCCTCTTGAGTAGAATCCAATGCAAATACACAAGGTAATTGGGCTGGTGAGTCCACTAAACCGATACGGACTACACAGGGAGGTGAGGAGGGCTTTCACAAACGCAGATCTGTTTAAAGACGTTATATAAACCATTACAGAATTTGGGTTGAGTACTGAGGCAAAATCGTATAATGTGTTTATATAACCCTGCGATCCATTTATTATCAAACGATGACCCTTTGGTTAGCGACTCGTCAGCAGCCACATGCATGCTCCCCGTGCACGGATAACATGCGGCAGCTGTGCCGTGTTATGCTTTCGTCCTGTTTGTTTGCAGGAAGCTTATGAATTTTAAATAATTAGGTTGTAAGGGGAGCAATAGGGCCTTTAAGGTTACTAGGGGAATAACCATTCGACTCAACTCGCACTAAACCATCTTTAGTTTACATTCAGGTAAACATCTCAGGATTATTTTCACCAATGTGTCAAGTCTAGTCAATGTTATTTGTATAGATGTTAACCAGTTATAGTCTCAAAGGGCTTCACAAGCCACATTATACGACACCCCCCTAACCCTAAGCTCTCTAAAGGAAAGGAACAAAATATATATCGAGGGAAACATTGGGAAGCAACGCAGAAAGGGAAGGTTAGAAGGCAATAGTTGCCATAATGGGCACATATAATGGTGGCATAACAATCAAAACGCCCGATGCAAGTATACTACTTCCAAGTATACTTCCAGTCGATTTGTTATTTTAGCTTTGTTAAAGGTAGCTTGGGCTGGAGCGAGGGTGATGTCAGCAGGGCTCAACGGAAGTCAATGAGAGAAAGCAAAATAAACGGGTATAAAACTAAAACTGTCGAATCTCAACAAGTCCAGTCAAAGTAAAAGACATCGGAAATCTGTTTAGAAGTACAAAGATCAAAATGTGATGATTTGTTAAATATTTGAACAATATTTGAAGGTTAGAAATTGACCGAGTTGTGAAGTCTGAAGTGGTTGAAGTCTCATAAAAATGGTCAGACGACTTCATTATCATTTTTGATGTTTAAAAGTTGGTAGTGCTTGATTCCAAGCCAAGATGAACATTTTAAAGTTTGAATGGAGTCTATAGGTGAAAAATTGTGCGAGAAGATAGGTGTCAAAGTTTGTAGAGAATAAGAAAAAAAGAAAACCTCAAACCTAAATAAAACCTAGGAAGAACAATAGTTGAGCGATGCCTTGCAGCTTTCACCTAATAAAAGTTATTTAAAAAAAAAAGAAGTAATGCCAGCTCTGCGTTTCTTTATATCTAATTGAGAAACATACACAGAGGTGAAGGCAGATTCACTAAACTCCAGGATGTAGGCAACTCCACACACCAAGGCCAGGTTTACAGTAGTGGCCGACATTAGACGGCTCTGTGCTAATATGCAACACAGAGCAAATGTTTGTCTGAGCAATGTGACCACCAGACATCACGTGGTGGAATCTCATCTTTTCAAATCAGATTTGGATCACTTGCGTATGCGGCTCTAGATCCGGCACATATCTGACCTCTGGCCATGGGACCGCAATGTGAACAGTCAGATCAAACGGGCTGGCTCCGAGTATGAATACCGAATTGAGCATTAGTGTCCGTCAGTGTGAACACAGCGTTGTATTTACTATGGAGAAGCAGACACTCTAACCCAACACGACCCATGGTGATATATGGGACCCCTCAAAAAAATGACATCGGACTCCGTAACGAGTACCGAGTCTTGACACAACACTGAAAGGGATTTGGACTTAAGCAGACACTGTTATCCAAAGTGACTTACAAGGAATTCAGCCAATAAAGAGCAAGTAGGGGTTAGGGCAGTATTTCTCAAATGGGGGCATGCGCACCCCTAGAGGTATTTTGAAGGATTGCAGGGGGTACTTGGAAGATTTAAAAAAAAAAAAAGTGATATGAACAATTGTAAAATAATGCACCTTCATAAAATGTTGAATCTGAATAGCACCTAAATCAAATGAAGTCCATCTGAATACCAACATAGAAGTAAATCTTTCCAATGAATGACAAAAACCATAAGTGAAGCACAAGCCCATGTTTCTCACCAGAAGTATTCGTACCACCCATTTAATGTTCATGTTGACACCAAACAACACGCACATTCATTATTTATATTAATTTCAATTGTTTTCAGTTGTGTGCTGGTAATTGGAGTACCTGGCTGAAAACAAATCTTTGTGGTAGAGGTGGTACATTAGTAAAAAAAATAGTTAGAGAACCACCGGGATAGGACATCTTGCTCAAGGAGCACCTACAGCTAGTCTGTGGACATTGGTGATGAACCCTGCACGCTTCGGCTAGGAGACAAACACCCTAAACCACACTATGCACCTGCACAGACACACAGAACACAGGTGTGTTTATGAGGGGACCTACCTGGTGAAAACGGGGAGCTGGGACTGGATCACCTGGACACGGACGATTACCAGCAGGAGGGTGCTAATGACGAGGACCATGAGCTTGAGGAGGGTCTGTAGGACTGTGTAGGGGAAGCAGGCTTTATCTCGAAGCACCTGCAGAAAGGTGTCCATCAGCATGGGCAGTGTGAACTGTGGGGAACAGATAACATAGCAGAGAGGGTGGAGGGAGATTTGTTATTGGCATTGTTAAACGAAAACCAAACCGCCTAAAGCAAACATGGGACCGATCCGATTCCAAATTTGGTATCAGTCGCCGATAACGATGTAATTCACATATTTGATATCGGGCCGATGTACCCATCCAGGTTACATTTCATAGCTTGCGCTGGACCATGAACCCACCATAACATAACATGAGACAGTGCTAGCGAGTAGATATTTATTTCCCTACACAGTTCTTGCACTTTTATTGAATTGAATAAATATTTGAAAACCTTACAGTTGTATGTTTCTATATTTTTGGCTCTTTTAATAAGCGATGTGTGGTTTAATACAGCCTCATATAACCTTACACATAATACCAATAATACCAATAATAATAATAATCCAGACAAAAGAGCTCCGATATCGGAATCAGTATTCATGTATCGGAACTGAAAAAATTGGTGCATCTACTTATTTTACATCGTAGAGCTATGGATTGATCACGGTCCAAATCTCAAATTAAAAACGCACAACGTTGTAAAAACGTAGCATAGGATGTAAATATGGACTCAAATTGCCCCCATGGTGACGTTCAAATGTTCCAGGAACAGTTCCAACTACAAAGGTTCCCCGTTATATTTCCTCTCCTGCAACTGTCATCGCCTCATTACAAGGATGGTTCAAACGAGGTCAGGGAAGTGGAGGGGTGTGATTATTTAGGGAAGTCGTTTGGGCTCAATGAGAGGCCACTATGGAGCGAATGGAGGTAGAGATCCCACCCGTTGAGCCAATCATATGAAAACAAACGATTCAACTCTTTGATTCTGCGTGGATTAACACTCCCCATCATATCAAAGGGGAATTGTAAATGTACAAAAGTGCTTGGTTGACAGATCGAGAACCCCGACCCGCAATCAGTGGCAGTCCTGGCAATTTGGGTGCCTAAGGCGAACATAGCATAGATCAGTGCGATTATCGACGGGGGGGTGGGGTGGGGGCGCAATCGTAATCCACCCCGGACCTACGACCGACGGGGAGCCGCGATCGCAATACAGCCTGGACCGACGACCGATGCAGGGGGGGGGCCCCCTGCTGATTGGGGGGCCTAAGGCAATCGCCTAGTCCGTCTTAATGGTAGGACCGCCACTGCCCGCAATGAACTCAGCCAAGGTCGTCCACGCAGACCTAAACATCAAACATGCTATTAGCTGGCAAGGTGTTCTTTGGTGTGTGGCCTAGACTCAATTATCTAGCTGCAAGGTGCCCTTTCATTTCTGCTCTAAAGATATCACGTAATCATTTAAAAGAGGGAGGGGGCGGGGGGGGGTTGCGCACAGTGATGGGGAAGCATTTCCCAATGAGCCCGAGCTGGACCGAGAATGTCAGATGTGTAACGAACTCTGTGTTGACTCGGCCAAGAAATACATAACAAACCCTTTAACAGGAAGAGGAAATAGAGGGCAGCGTTAAACAGGAAAAGGAAAAGGTCGCTTGGTGACAGGCACGCGATGCTCCCGAGGAAGGGGTGAAGACCAGAGGGTGGTCAGGGAGACCACACAGAACTATGAGGACAAAATGTGGGCCTCATCTGATCCAGGGAATCGGATCAGATGCAATCAACATAATGACATGCTTTCGACAACAATAAGCAATTTTGTTGGGGCTGTGACATAATAAGCTGGAATGAAAATGACCCGGAAATTTGGAAGAAATGTGCTAGCGCTCATACAGGGCAATATGTCCTGGCAGGGCTCTACTACACCAAGCCCATTTTGCTCGCACAGGCGATTACAAATAGAGCTGTGCCAAAAATAACTACTCACACAAATGTAAAATATGAGGATTTCTTTGAATTGTTGTGTGAATGTGATGCTTAAGTGCTATAAATAAAAATCAATAATTGGTTATACATACATGTGTGATCACACATTGGATGTATTCATTGTTAATGAACGTTAGTTTAGTGCTTTTACAGTTGACCTAGTTTTAAAGACATTATAGCAACCGCATATTGTGCTGTGTATTCCCATGTATTATGCATTATGAATGGCCTTGTTGCTTTGGTCCATTGAGAAGTTTGTCCTTCTTAGACTGACCATTTCCTATTGTTACATAAATAATAAAATAGTGTGGATGTGAGGGGTTATGTGTGCAGGAGTGTTGCTGCTGCGGTAGTAGTGTTGGGTGTGTGTGGTGTGTATGAGAAGCCTCACCCCCTGGGCGACGAACACCTCATGGACACAGCAGATGCCCACCACAGTGATGCCCTGCTCCTTGCACAGCGTAGCTGCAGCCACCAGGACCACCGTCACGCCAATCGGTGTCCACACTGCAAGACAGGAAGGACAAAAGCCATGTCAGTGTACGAGATAGAGGAACTCATTACAAAATGTGTGAATTCACCACAATGTGTCTTCCCATTTGAAAAAAAATCAAGAAAAATTCAAATGGCAGAAAGTGGTGTTTTTCCATACACATGCTGGCTTGGTTTGACTCGGCACGTTAGCCCAGCATGGCAGGGATTTGCATCTCCATGACAACAGAGCTACCCACGTGAAGGTGTGTCTTTAACAGATGAAAGACCGGCTCAACTTGAGTCATCTGATCGAATCTGCGTTCCATACCCATCCGACTTCACCGCAACCCACTTGGAGGCGGGTCGTGTGGGCTTTGGCCCAACTCCAGATGTGGTCCATCTCTGGCATGACTCGGCACGACTCGGCGCAACATGGCTAAACTCGGCGCGGCCAAAAGTGCAAATGGAAAAGTGCCATAGAAGGAAGTTTGACTCTGTTTCGCCCCAAGAAGCCAAGTAATGAATACTCCTAGATGTGTCCCAATAAAGGCTCCGATTCTGGTTGCTCTATTCATTCCAACGCATTTCCATTGGCTGTCAGTCACCGATATGAAAATGTCATTGGTTGTGTTTGATTAGTAGCATGACTGTAGCGGATACATCATATGGTATGACAGTGTCGTTTCACGTGTTATACAAAACAGGAGGCATCGTTGGTAATATCCAAAAGTCTAAGCCAAAACGGAAAAGCTCCATGGTCTCATTGAACAGGAGTTGGCAAATAAGTTTGGCCCCCGGGGGCCACATTTTTTCTATGCTATTGAATGGCGGGCCAGAACATAAGAAGAAGCAAAAGCTCAAATTAAGACATTGGAGTTAAAAAGCAGGTTACTGCCAGTTACCAACATGGGCATCATGATAACTGACCAGGGAGGTTAACAATGACTTGCTAACCACTGCTGAGAATTTGATCAATAAACAAAATATTAGGCATTAATTCATTTTTAAAGGTTCCCAATGCAATATAACGACGCATAGCCCTCATGCCAGGGATTAAAGCCGAATCTATAGTCGCTGTGATGTGCAGTTGGTGAAGTGTGTGGACATCCCACGCCACGGCCATGGCGTTTATAGTCCTGCACGTAGGCAAATATTATGGTTTAGATGACACCAGCAGGAACAGATCACATGTTTAAACAACACATGAATACACCAACATCATCATCATCATCATCATCATCATCACACAAGGAACTCGCCCAACAGGCTTCGGGCCTCTCCCTGCTACACAGGGGGTACTGATACACCGCATCTGAAGACTAAACAAAATAATTTACGAGTCACTCTACTCAGAGGTTGTTTGAAATTATGAAGAGCCAGTATGAAATGTTTCGTAGTATGAATGAATTACGATGAGAAGAGGTGCCCTCAAAATGATCAAATATGAGGTTTGAAACGAAAGAGAGAAAGGATCACTTGTTTTAGTACATTTCCATATACTTCAATGTAATGACCCTCAGTTACTGTTTGGAATTATATTTTGAAATCATAAATATCGGTATGTTTACCGATATCATGCAAGATTACCCATAATTATCGTGATAATACATTTCTGCAATAAGCCCCAAGAGGCCGTGGTTTACAGTGATTTTATAACAGCTAAGGGGTGTTGTTAGGCAGGGCGTGGATTGCTTTCATAAAACGGTTACTACATATACCTGGAAAGCGTCCATAAAATAAAACACACGGCAACAACAACAAAAATTAAATAATTTATTGGCAACAAATAAGTATTCTTCCGCCAAGCATTGTAGTTCTTCAGCAACACACGGACACAGTGAGAGGCGCAGTACTATTGATGTAAGGCGTCCACAGGAGTATTTTGCAACGGCTTCGAACGCGGCTCAGCCAATCCTAAGGACCGGAACTATCCGTTTGACAATGCTCCGCCCTAATTACTACTCCTAATGTTTATCAGGAATGAGCCCGGGCTGCAACTCAACTACACAGCAATGAGGCAATAAATCATGCAGCGGCCTAAAGAAACTGTTAACAGAAGCTTGGCAACAGACGACATTACAGCAGGCTGGGAAATTACAAGTTAGACGAGAGGGTGAAGAGACTGAGCATCCACTTTGTTAGTTTCTGGTGGTTTCTTGTGTAACCCCAGCAGCGACATGACAGACACACGCCCACGCCACCCCCCCCAATAAAAAACACACACACACACACACACACACACACACACACACACACACACACACACACACACACACACACACACACAC
>JAOPJI010000142.1:2856305-2871797 GCA_027122695.1 Merluccius productus
GCAGGCGTTGCCAAGCAACATGGCCATAGCGTCTTCATAGCGTCAACGTCTTTCCTAGGTGTACATTAACACTTTTTTACCTACACCCTCCAGCCAATCAGAATCGAGTATTCACCCAAACCATGATATAATCAGAAATAACATACATCGACATGGCAATGCACACAGTTACTGTTCATTTGCAATCTCAAACATTCCCCACGTTCCAGGCCATGGAGAGCAAGAGTTCACCCGGCAAGCCCGGGCCAGTCGCTCTCCTCCAGACTCAGGTGGACCAGATGACTGGCCGGAACCAGGAACTCAGGCAGGAGCTGCAGTCAGCCCGGGAGGAGGCCAGCGGTGCGCTCAGTCAGCTCGCAAAAGCACAAGTAAAGGTATTGTTATGAGCCGGGTCTGGCGGTGCCAAGATAAACGACAGCATCTATCAGTCTCTGACAATGTGCTCTCAGTTTCCATGAAGATGGATGTAGATGGATGTGTTATGTTCTGTTGTCTTTTCCCCGAGTCCTCGATTCCTATCTCGGAGAACGTGATGGTTGATTCAACGTGGTTTTGAAAAGCCGAGATAAAATGCTTGTGGTGGTATTTTTTGTCCTAAATTGCAACGCATCACATTGCTCAATTTGAATATTGTTCTTGACGTCTCGTATATCGCAATGTTAGGATAAACCACAATGCCAAATGATCACGATACTGGTATTATGTTGGGTTGTTACTTTATTGATCGTACCCACCCCTGGTTCAGATTATGTTGGCCATCAATGCGGTGTTGTATTTCTGTCTGTGTGGCGGTCAGGTGACTCAACTGCAGGCTGAGGCGGACGTGCCCAAGCAATCCTCCAGCGATGCTGCTACCTTCCCACCTTTGACCCTGCCCGCGGATTTGGCGCCCTCAAGCACGGAGATAATCAGCACCCTGAACGAATACACCATTCGCCTCCTCCAGGTACCTTCACTATATCCCTCTTTGTTTGTTTGTGTCCTGAATGAGGTATGGTGCCGGTATGGCCACTGTGCTCTGTAATAATGGGTACAAATGAAAATGTAATATTTGTGTAGTAATTTGTAGTAATCTGTAATAACAGATGTATAACCTTATGTATGTATTTTAATAGGAGGTTAAAAACAAAGAAGAGTCAGCCGAACAGCTCACGGCTGCACTGGAGAAGTATAAAACCAAAGTGGGGGTTATTTTCCACCGGCAGGGTCTGCTGTATAAAGAACACATCAGGTGGGACCAATGAACGCTCTTGGACATCTTGTGTCACCATGCTCCATCTTCAAGTCCTCTCACTTGACAAGTTCTGCTGTCAAGCCATCTCTCGTATTGTTTTGTTTTCACAGTGAAAAGGAAGCATGGCAGAAAGACAGGGAGACCTTTGCAGAGTTGAAGAACAAGATGGAGGAACAGAGGGATGCGGATAATGTGAGAGTTCAGGAATTCAACGTGAGTCGAACCTACCACCAACATTAGACTGAAATTATGGGTAAACGAAATGCAAGTGACCCATGGTCTGGGAAATTGTAACGGCAATATCATCTGGAATTAACTATATAATATTATATTCTGATTCATATATTGGTGAGGGGATGAGGTTCTATTAGTCTCCTAGCCTCTCCTAAATGACATAAATGTGAATTCGCTTTTGATAAAAGTGTTTTGCTCTAAACAAAATGGCCACCTCTTTGAACCAGAACCTGCTGGAGACGCTACGGCAAGATCCGGAAGAGGCGCGGCGGCGGCTAGCGGAGACGGTGCGGCAGGTGACGGTGCTGCGGGTGAATGAGAAGACCCTGTCGCGCCGCTACACCCTCCTCCTGGAGCAGGAGCAGCACCTCCGCAAGGACAACACCAAGCTCAGGGACGACAGCGGGCACATGCAGGCCGCCGTCACCGAGAGGATGGGCTACCTGCAGAGATACAAGGTACAAGTTAAAGGGGAACTCCGGTGTAAACTGGTTCTGGGATATGTTCAGTATGATAACGAGTTCCAACGTTCCATGGAGAGCAAAACAAAGCCGATACGACGCGAAGCTAAATTCGCTGTTATACTGCTATACGTTTGAGTGCTAAGGGAATCACACCTGGTAAAAAATAAATCACTTACAAGGCTAGAAATTGCCTGGCCCTAGTATAATGAGGGTCTTAACATATAAAACGAGGCATTGACAACTTCGTAAGTGTACAGATAGTTTATTTGTTGGAGAATTTTGTGTGAGATTACGACCATACGTCTTAACAGCTAATGAAAGGAAACGCGCTTCCTGTGTTTTTTTTACATATATTATTTTATGGGCTTTTATGGCCCTTTATGGACAGGAGAGTGAAAACAGACAGGAACAGTTAAAAGAGAGAGAGGGGGAACGGCATGGCATTTAACCGAGGTTTGCCTTGGTGAGATGGAGCAGCTCTTATACAGCAGAGATATGGACAAGGCAGCAGCAGAAGGACAGTATATTAAAAACACACAAGTACATTAAAAACAGCAGTACATTAAAAAACAGCAGTACATTAAAAAACTAACAGTACATTTAAAGCTCATCAGTACATTAAAACACAACAGTAATGTAAACACAAGTTAGCAGTATATCATACACAGCAGTAGCTTAACAACTACACATTAAAAACACAACAGTACATTCAATTACAACAGTCCATTGCATTAAAAAGCTACATTTAAACCACAACAGTACATTACAAATGACACAACATTAAAACACATTTTTGACTAGAAACCACATTTGGGTTTTTTACCCAAAACAACACTAGGGATGCATTAGGGGGGGTCAAACCAGCAACCCTACTTGCAGACGACCCGCTCTACCTGCTATCCAGCTCTCTGAGATGGTGGCCGAGGTTCACAAGCAAAGCATCTTCCTCCGTTGTTTCCAGGAAATGGCGGCGTACAGGATCACTGCGCTGCAGAAGGCCCTGGACGAGAGCGTTCCCTCCTCCGACCTGGAGAGGGCCAACAAGCAGTATACAGAGTTAACCGTCAAATACAGAGATGTGCTGCAGAGAGACAACCACATGGTGCAGAGGACCTCCAGTCTCGAACATCTGGAGGTATTCATACGTTCCAAGTTCAAAGATTTTCGCTCGGAGCATCTGTTTCATTTTCTCACTCCGTTACCGGGAAGAGATTTGAAGAGCAACCCCCGATGCTGAAAGTGTAAACCTAAGCGACAACACCACCTCTGGTGAAACACCAGTATTACAATCGAAACTTTACATTTTACATTTATGGCATTTAGCAGACGCTTTTGTCCAAAGCGACGTACAATAAGTACATTTGTTAGGAGAAGGTGCAACACTAAACCGCTATCAGTAGAGTCAGGATTTCACAAGAACAAGAACGAGTTTCAAGCACACCCAATTGCTAAGTTAACCGACTGCTAGAATACAAAGGAGATGAGTGCGAAGATACTAAGCGCAGAATATCAAAGTAAGAGCCAGGACATACAAACACAGAATGATTGCAACGTTTTTTGTTTGTTTGTTTTTTTATTAGAGGGGGGGGGGGGAGGGGTAGTAGAGGGGGAATTCGAAACTTGAATCAATCGATCCGAAAACAGCTGCCGAGTATGCTTTGCTTGGCGCTAGCCTTGCGGTTCGAATTCTTCAGGACGGTGAAAGTGGGTTGAAAGAGTGAAGGGATGATGTTGAATAGGACTCAACGGATTGAGCCTCTTGGTTTGCTGTGTTCTAGGTCAGCCCTGTGAATTTCCGTGTATCCTCTCTAAGATGTAACGCGTAGTGCATTCCTCCCACAGCAGGAGAACGTCTCGCTCCGTGAGCAGATCTCTGAGCTGGTGAAGGAACTGGAGACGACCAGGGAGAAGATGAACACCTTGGAACAGGCCTGGGAGCACAACAGCGGTGAGCCAATGGGTGAGCCGATGCCAAGGCCGTGCAAAGACGTGCCTTTTTATTGACCTCTTTTATCGTTTTTAACGAATTCCCCCTCAATCATCACATCGCACACGGTGCGAGTGTCCCAGCAATATCGCCCAACCGAAAATATATTTTAATGAGTTCAATTTCATTATAGTTCTTCAAAGAGCCGGCCAAGTCGTGCAAGGCATGAGTCACAAATTGAGTCTGACTCTCTGGGTCACAAGCTGTTCAGTCCTTCAGGCAGCTTGGCTGTGCCTGGGACGCTGGAATGTGATGATTTCAAAAGGAAGTCATGATATGTCATGGACTAATAAACTGAGTTGTATGTACGATTATTAGGTGTATGGTATGGAAATGAGAGCAAAGACCATTTCACAGGTCGGCCGATACACTGTATTTTTTTATTCTGTACTTTATACCCTTTTTCCACCAGGATTTGCGCATGTAATGTACGCAGGTTTTTGAACCGTGGGAAAACCCACAAAAAATAGGCGATTGACTCCTTTCCCTGTTTTATCTGGTGTGTCATGTTCCAGGGTGAGTAAACAGTAGTAAGCAACATGGAGGCCAGTGAAAATGTTACACTGGTAACTCGGTCTCTCTTTCAAACTCGGTGCCGACTAATCTTCAACGACGCTGTTGCATGCTGTTCCTGTCTATTTACGCAGCAACGTCCGGTACTTCAACGGTGTCATAGCATTGCACCGGAAAAGGGGGCGAAAATTAGCGGGTCCACCCGGGTGTCATGTTTCAATCACTGCCGATCGGAGCTGGTGCCGATAAATACCCGTCACTACTGTAGACAAAAGCCAAATGTTAGTACGTGTTAGTGGGTTTTTGTCCAGTGGGAAAGGGGCTTTAGTGTCTATTCTAATCTATTCTAAGGTAACTACTTTTTGTATGGTAATGTATTGGATACACAGTGTATTCAATCCATCACCAGCTGTGTTGATAATGTTCACCGGCCCGTGCTCCAGGGAGAAACTTGCATAAACAGTGCATACGATAAATCCCAACATGAAAGACAAGGGAAAAGAGCCATCCGAGCCAAAAGTGCAATATTTTGGATGGCTCTTTCCAGCCCATTTGTCTTCTGCCGCTCCTCGGTGGAGTGCTATGTGTGCTATGTTTTTTTATGTTTGCATTTTATCAATGCATTTTTTCCACCCCTTGGTGAACCCGGCAGGTGACGAGAGAAGTGTGGACAAGGTGAGCAAGGCGCTGGCCAACCGCGAGATCTTGTCCTCGTCCAGACGCATCACCACTCTGGAGATGAAGGAGCTCAACGAGCGGCAGAGGGCCGAGCACGCGCACAAGATGTATGAGCACGCCAGGACCTCCCTCCGGCACGCAGAGGAGCGCAATGCAGAGCTGGAGGCCAAGTTTGCAGAGGTCAAGACTCTCTCTCTCTCTCTCTCTCTCTCTCTCTCTCTCTCTACCTCTCTGTCCGTCTGTCTGTCTGTCTGTCTGTCTCTCACTCTCTATGTGTGGCTCTCTGTCCCCCATCATCTTATCTTTCTGTCACTGTGAACCAAGGCCAAAGAAAACTATGATGTGCTTGTCTTGGTCGACCTCGGATGTCCTTAAGGGAACCTTTCCACATGTTTAAACATTCAAGTCATTGTCTCCGTCAGTGGTTCCTGTCCTCTAACTTTATGTGGACCACTAATAACCTCCTATGCAAACGATCAAAAAATGGATGAATACACATGCAGTGGCTGAGCAAAGAGTGCCAGCGCCCCCTCTATACACAATTATTACTGCAAGACGGCCGTGGCCAGCGGGAAACAGTGGAAGTAAAAAGACAGTAATCCTGCTCATGCTCCCAGTGTGTTCCCAGAGTATGCGTCCATTTGGCTAGGCCTGAGAGAGCTTTTGTTAAGGACCCCTTTGAAAACAAGATGGTTCATTTTAAGGGTTTTATCCTTCTAATAAAATCGTGTTTAATTTAGCACAAATTAACACAAAACATCAATGGAAAACATTATGATGCAAAACATATGATGGAATGCTGGAAGAACACTGGTCTAGTTTACCGAGCAAACATCTCGAATTCTGGCTATTTCGGTTAAGTTGAGTTCATATTAAAGTAGATAGTTGGATATCATCAATTAACAGGCAGCTTGCTTCAAGAGCCAGTGAACCAAAATCTTTTTTTTTTGTTTAAACGTGTTTAAAACGTTTTTCAGTATAACTAGTACGTTTCCTATGATCTGGAACTTAGTAATCTATGAGATTTTGTCTCTGTTACGAAAATAATTGCAATAGTAATTTAGAAAAAAAACAGGCGTTATGTTTTTGCCAGCACTCAAGCCCCGTTCTTTTCGTGCCTACCAAGCTATAACGAAGGTATACCAGGACAAACAGGATGAGGCTCCTCCCTCTCTGAAGGAAGTGCCCACATCAGTAAAGTACAAGAAAAAAAACCCACACATTTAAAGAAGCCTTGTTTGAGATGGCCCCCCTCTTGTTCCTTGTCGCTGTAGCTGACCAGGTTGCACCTGGAGGCCCAGCGGGTGGAGAGGGAGCTGAGAGACGAGCTGGCGGACGGCGTGAGCAAAGCTACCAGCGACGCCGACCGCGCCCGCATCACAGAGCTAGAGAAGGCAGAGGCAGAGCTCCGCGTCGAGGCCTCCAGGTAAACAACCACGTGCGACTTTTAATCCCACGCACGCCAGGGAGACTGGACCGAATTATTCCCTGGGTCGGTTCCGAGACCTGGGTGGAGTGTATTTGTATTTTTTTGTATAACCATAGAGACTTTCATATTTTCCCGATGTTCATGTTTCCTTCCGAACCAATTTGTGTTGCAACTGTTACTTATTATGTAGCAGACACACAGGTAAGGTGAAGGTAGGGGTAAGGAGGCATTTTGCTGACAGTGATGGAACCAGGAAGCTGGCGGCTGGGCACTATAACCCTAATCACAACACTATCCTGTGGTCAGGATGTGTGCAGGATATCGCTCTTGTTCTACACTTTGAGATTCGCGAGACTGATTGGAGGTCCCTGCGGGGTTGCTGGGAAACAAGTTCAGCCCAACAACTCGCTGAACAGGAACAGGCCGACCCGGGCGCGTGCAGTAGTTCAGAACCACGGATCTCTGCACAACATGCACTTATTATAATCCCATTGGCCTCCACTGTGGCGCTCTCTCTGCAGGCTCCGGGAGGTGTCTGACGTGGCCAAGATGCAGGTGGCCGTGCTGGAGGCCAGACAGCAGTCCAGGGATCAGGAGGCAGACTCCCTGAGGAGGCAGGTTCTGGACCTTCAGGTGAGGAGATGACATGCATGCAGTCCACCAATAGGCACATGTTGGTGGGATTGCAGTCACGCCATTTATTTTCGGTATTTTACGTGTTTACACCACTGAGTTAGTTCTGCTGTTGAGAGTTATGGGTCAATATGACATGTTGCAGATGATATGATATGATGTGAGGAAACAAAATCCATGGCATCCATTTTGTTTGGTTTTTTAGCGCTGGCTGCTACTTATTTTCGCGTTTGCGGTTGACAGAGAAAGACAAAAAGCGGTTTGGATTTCCACTTACTGCTACAGTAAATGTACTGCGTGACAGAAAACCTAGTACTGCCCCGGCGTGTGTTGCAATGCAATTGTTTAAATAAGTTGCATGGAAGCACATTGCAGCTGTCCTTTTTGAAGACATGAAACCGATGGAGGATCTGTGGTAGGACGACGGCGGCTCCTCTTTACCGCAGTCGTTGGCGGAGCAACCAGCTAGTTCCCCACGTGAGCAGTGGGACTCGCAGTCGGTGCGACTCGGGTTCCAGTGCGGCCTGCAGTCCTTCGCTGTGGAGGCTATCAATTAACGGCTTGTCTATAAAAAAAAAACACAGGGGCGATTAACGTACCTAAACGCTGATCTGAGCTTTGTTGCTAAGTTCCCAGAGTATGACCACAGACATCGTGACCATAAACAGTTAATGGAGCATTCACAATGCTGTCGGGGTCGATTAGGAACGGAGTATGTGAGAGAGAGAGCAAGAACTAAAAAGAAGTAAAATAAAACGCAAGCAGCAGTCCAGCTGTAGCGGACGCTCTGTTTGTAGGGAGGGTGAAATGATGAGGGCCAGATGAAGTATTGGAAGTCCTAGCAGTTGGGAGTCGGTGCGGTACTCTGTCTTCTCTTTAGTATCTGTGCATGCATGCAAATGGAACACAGGCTCTATATCGGCCAATTCAGCCTTTAAGATGATTTATTACATTATTCTTTTTTTATTTGCATTTTTATTCATGTTGCGTTTTTCGGGAGAGTCTAAAATCGGAATCGCAGAGACACATTTGATCGGTAGATTCAAAGAAATAACTTTAACTCCCGTTTAACACCTCCATGCATTTTAGTCGGGAACGACGTCAAAAAATGTTCACGCTTTTGTCGATTTCAACGGGGGGAAAAAAGTTACTTTGGGCGTTTACTCACCCTTTAAATCTCCCTACCACCCACCCCCTCATCCCCCTCCCCGCGTGTAGACCCAGTCGGACGAGAAGGCGCTGCTCGGCCGCCTCCACCAGCAGGTGGCGTCGCTGCAGCTCAGCGAGGCGGCGGCGCTCGGCCGGCTTGAGGCCCTGACCGGCAGCCTCAACGCCCTGGAGGCCTACAGGCTCCGGGCCGAGCAGCGCCTGGACGCCGGCCAGCGCGCCCTCTACCTCGCCAGGCAGGACGGGCGGAGCCGCGCCCGCCACCTCCGCCAGACCGTCCAGGCGCTACGCAGGCAGTGTGCCGGGGCGCTGCCGCTAGCCCAGCAGGAGAAGTTCTCGCAGACGCTGATGGGCCTGCAGGAGGAGCGCAGCGAGGCCCAGCGGGAGCGGCGGGAGGCGCAGGAGCAGCGGAGACGGGCGGAGGGACGGGCGGAGGAGCTGGAGCTGAAGCTGGCCGGTCTGGAGGAGCTGGTCGCCACGCTGGGGGACACCAAAGGAGCCCAGAAGGTGAGAAGGAAGGGGGGTGAAGAGATGGAGGGGGGGGGGGGGCTATCCATCTATCTGTACTATCTCTATCTCTATCCATCCATCTGTACCATCTCTATATATCTGTACATCAGTACCATCTTTATCTATCTCAACCATCTCTATCTTAACCATCTCTATATGTACCATCTTTATCTATCTGAACCATCTCTATCTTAACCATCTCTATCTTAACCATCTCTATATGTACCATCTCTATCTATCTTAACCATCTCTATCTTAACCATCTCTATATGTACCATCTCTATCTATCTGTACCATCTCTATCTTAACCATC
Organism: Merluccius productus; assembly: GCA_027122695.1. Classification (NCBI taxonomy): domain Eukaryota; kingdom Metazoa; phylum Chordata; class Actinopteri; order Gadiformes; family Merlucciidae; genus Merluccius; species Merluccius productus. The sequence continues at coordinate 2,865,468 of JAOPJI010000142.1, forward strand.
TATATCTGTACCATCTTTATCTATCTGTACCATCGCTATCTTAACCATCTCTATCTGTACCATCTCTATCTTAACCATCTCTATATGTACCATCTCTATCTATCTGTACCATCTCTATCTTAACCATCTCTATCTGTACCATCTCTATCTATCTGTACCATCTCTCCAAGTCTCTAATACATCGACCCATGTATTCCTCTCTCCAACCATCTCTCTGTATCCGTCTCTCTGTTTCTATCCAACTACCTATCCTCTGCGTGACCAGGTGAAGGAGTGGCACCGCAGGGCGGAGGAGGTGCGGCTGCAGGAGCTGCGGCGGGGCAGGGAGCTGGCGGTGCAGAAGGAGGAGATCGGCTATCTGAAGGGTCTGGTGGAGGGGCAGGACCGCTCCTTCCGCACCCTGGAGGAGGAGCTGGTCACAGAGCGAACGGTGAGACGCGCACGCACGCACACACGCACGCACACACACGTGCGTGCACTTCCTCAAATATGTTCAAACGATATAACCGCTGGGTTAATGCCAAGTCAATAAAGTGTGAAGCCATCCGACAAAGCGGCGGTTGATTTGGGAGTCACCACGTGGCTCCCGGACATGAATCTCATAATATTTGAGACGTGCGTCAGAGAGAGGGCAGCCCAGTGTCTCTGGCTGGCCAGGGATCACAGCAGCCGCCGGTCCTGAGGATGAAATTCACATAACAGCAGCTGTGCCGTTTGGGGTTTCCTCTTAGCCAAAAAAAATAAAGATAATATTAAAATTATTACACGGCTTTGTTGAATACTCGATTCTGATTTCTATTCAGACATAACAGACCGTTGCTATGGATGCTACGTCTGACCGTAGAATCTAACTGACTCTTTTGGGGACTAACTTTTTGTCGTTACATTATTGTGTCAAATTATTGATTTCTTTACTAAGTGGCCGTGTAATAAGCGGGATAATGTACGTGATAATAAACCCCTTCAGGGGGACTCAGGACCCCTCTGCTTCGCGTCAGGGTCCTGTGTCACCCTGTCGGGTTTATTTCCCAATAAAGACCGGCTCGCTGTACATCATCCCTTACGTGGAACATGGTGTGCGACGCGATATACTTTATTGTCCCCATTGGGAAATTTGTCTTGGACTCAAATACCGCAAACATATAGCTGCCTCCATAGTAGTAATAATAAAAAGCAAACACCATATAAACAGAGCAGCACATTCTGTAGCAAATCACAGCCACAGATATTACACATTGCACAACCAGTGGTGAGAACACCACAAAGCTTTCACACAACCTCTGCAGCCTCGAGCCGCATTATAAAATGATAGTGTGAAATGATACTCTCACTCACCCGTAACACACACACACACACACACACACACACACACATAGATAAAAGAGATGTGTGTTTCCAGCTTTGGGAGGAGCGGCAGCTTGCGTGGGAACAGCGGGAGCTGGACCTGGAGCGACGGCTAGGCGCCTTCGAGTCGCAGCAACAGGAGGTCCTGGGAGCTGGTCAACAGGTGTGAACACAACACACCTGTCTATTATTATTATTGTTGATGTCCACGATGGATCATCATGTCAGTGACTCACTGCCCCCCATCAATGGACGCACGTGAGAAACATGTAAAAACACAGGAACTGCTTTATAGCACATGCAGGTGTGCCGTTTACTATTTCTATAAATGATCTCTTATTGTATTAGTTACACTCACTGTTTACACCAAGAGGAAACATGTTAAAACACTGCGCTATTGCAGGTCTGTTATGAGATCAGCTACACACACGTCTGGGTTCTGTTACCGATGGGAGCCCGCGAAGAAGAATGTCGAAACAGAACTTAACAGGATTAATGATTGTGTCAGTTGCCAACCGTTGCCACACTCACACGTCAAAATCATGTTACTGATGGAAAAAAGTGGGTTTCATTTCTCCGCTGTTACTTACCGATGTAATTAGTTTGTCTTGGTAAACTACAGTAGTTACGTCGGCACACAAATTAATTTATACATTGTTCATTAATAACATACAATACAATACATTTTATAACACAAAACATATTAAACACCGGCATTTTGGTGTATTTGTTTATTATTGTTAATTACATTTTGAGGATAGGAGGAAAATGTGGTGTATACTATTTGAGCTCACTATCAGCATGTGGCATGTCGTACTTCTGGAGATGTTTAATTTGTGTGTGTGTGTGTGTGTGTGTGTGTGTGCATGCATGTATACAGGCTGAGAAGCAGGACTTGCTGCCAGACCCCAGCTGGCCGGTGGCTCAGCAGTTGGAGTTCGCCCTGAGGAAACTGGGGGAACAGGTCCGCACCATCCTGGAGACGCAGGCCTCCTGCCGAGCTCTAGAGGAGGTACGGCCACTACCAGTACTATGACTGGGACTGTCACAACCATGTGTGTATTCACACTTTACGACTTGAAGTTCATTTGAATGCACGTTATGAAGGAGCAGGTAGTAGCGGGTTATGGTCTGATGTGTACAGGTAGAAGGAAGAAATTGGAGGTTCGAACCCAGAACCTCTCAGGTGGGAGTCCGACCTCAAACCTCAAACCGCCAGACTACCACCTGATTGATTCTATTTATCCTAACGTTGCTGTTGTTAGTGTTGGATTCGTAGCGTATTGATTCAGAGCTGGAACAAGGCAGAGGTGTCCTGTGGTTGAACAACAACGCACATACTTGGAACGCTATCAACCAACCGGGGTCAAGTGTTGAACAATGCTGTGTGTGTAAGGCTATGGCTGCATTCACACACTCCTCGGACGTTTCCCATTTCCCGAGTTGGGAGGTCGTTCTTCAGACTTCGGCGTGTTCATGAGCTTTTAAGTTGTAATGTGGAAACAACACGGACGCTGCAAAGAAGATGTGTTTATATTTTTAAACATGTTGATGGCTGTTTCCAGTTTTCAAGCATCTGGGTGATGGGTTGGCTGAGACCAGCGTCCCAGGGAAGGTTCATGTTGCTATCCAAGTATGCTGAAACAGTTTGACGCTTGAAGTGATTTTTTTTTCCAGACTTGTTGCTGCACCAGTATATTCCCTAAAACTACTAAAATACCGCATTGCCTGACTTGTTATCAGGGTTAATGCTAATAAAACTCTAAAACTTTTCAAACTAATCTAGGTCACCATATGGCTTACCTTACAAATGATGTGAGCATATAGGCATACATATGTAATGGTGTCTCCTCCTGCTGTGTAGAGGTCGAAGGAGAGCGAGGAGGCGCTGCGCCGGGCCCAGCAGAACGTGCTCTCCAGGGACCGGGTCATCAACGAGCTGAGACTCAGGCTTCCCGCGACCGCCGCCAGGGAGAGGCTGCTGGCCGACCTGACCCAGCCCCCGGGGGAGGAGGGCCCCGGGGAGAGCCAGCCGGCCCTCCAGGTGGCTCACCACACCATCGGGAGCCTGCAGGGACGCCTGGGACAGAAGGAGGAGGTGGTGAAGAAGTACCAGGAGCTGCTGGCTAGAGCCAGACGGGTAACCAGGACTCCCTGACACGTTGGGTTGATGTGTTGATGTGTTTCCTCCTCTCTGAGGTCCTCAGATAACTCCCTGGATCTCCTCCTCCCTGAGGTCCTCAGAGAGCTCCAGAATGCTCAGCGTACTTCTCTCCATGCATTAAAACCCAATCATCGCTGATCCCCGATTCTGGACATTTTGTTATCCCAGGAACAGGAGGAGGTGAGCAGGAGGCACGAGGAGGAGGTGAAGAGTCTGCATCGGAAGCTGGACCTGTACTCTGACACCTCGCTGGATCGCTTTAAACAGAACACACTGGTATGCATGTGCGTGCGTGTGTGTGCACTTGTAACAATGGTTACATTAGCAGAAAGTCAGCAACACATATTCAATGCAGCTACTGCCAAAATGGTTTGTTGGGGACAAATTTGTTTTCAACAAAGTGAGGGAGTTCACAAGCTGTGGGAAATCACTAAAGCTTGATTTGTTACCAGACCCAAAATATTTCTAATAAAGTATAAAGCATCTCTTTGTAGCTCATCTACTTACCAATACGTGGCATGAAGATGGTGCTCTCAATTCTTCTCCTTCTTCTTCTCCACCTCTGAGTACATCAGCATGGTATGGATCAGCTTGGTTTGGATGGTACTCTAGCGCTTGGGGCTAATGGTGGTGGTGGTGGCCATCTTGCAGGATCTGCTGAAGAAGCCGTCCCTCAGCGTGCCCACCTCAAAGCACCTGGTGCGGCTGGCGGAGATGGAGCAGACGGTGGCGGAGCAGGACGACTCCCTCGCCGCCCTCACCGAGAGGCTGAGGGCGGCCGCCGCAGATGCCGAGCGACAGAGGGTTTCTGCGGCATCGCAGGCCAAGAAACACGAGGAGGAAGTGTCAAAGTAAGGGGCTGGCTTTTCTTTACGTTATTTTTAAAGGGCAAGTAAAAGCTTTTCCTTTTTAAGTTGAAAACCATTCTGTTTGAGTGAACCTTTGTGTTATTTTTGTATATAGAGTTGCTTAACGGGGTAATTCTATGTAAAATACGAGGGGTCTGCTACTTCAACGAAAATCGTTGTGCCTCAGACAGCATATTTTGAATCTCCTGGGCAACAGTTCTCCTGCTAAGACACCCGGTTTACTTGGCCTTATAATATAGGGCCCCTGAAGGGCCACTATATCACCTCCACGTTTGATGTTGATGAGCCTTTACAAGGCTATTAGAAAAAGAAGAAAAAGAACAAAGGCGCCATCCCTGGTGAAATAAAGGGAGGCGTCACCGTATGTCATGTCTTAACTGGAGACCTGGTTCAGAGCCACTGATGCTCTTCCACAGCTGTTTCACTATAATTCACGTAGAGAGCCGTAGCGACCGCGGTTGTCACAACAAGCAAAGGGCTGAGTAGAACAAACAACATCTCGTTGGACCCATGAATACACCGGATCTCACGCACACACATGCACACACACACACACACACACACACACACACACACATACACACAGACACACACATACACAGGGTATTTTGAAAACTTACGATAGGTGCTTGGAAGTGAGGCTGTTCCACAATGAAGGAACACATGTCATCTCAGATTTATTTTTAATCTTTCATTTTATTTTTCATACTTTATTTTTACTTGTGGATTAAAGTGAGTGGATTAAAAACAAATGTAAATACAATTATGCGTAAGTTATGAATCCATTTCTGTGAGTGACAGGCATGAGGAAATGGAGATTTAGTCTACGGCTCCCAGCCTCGTGAGACCATCCTGATCTTGCAAGTTCACATTGGGTTTCTCTCTGCAGATCAGTCTGGTTTTCATCCCATTGAAAGACTTTTCCAAAAATTAAAAATGATAGGACCAATCAGTGCTGGGGTGGGGGGGGGATTACATCTCATGATGGAAGGAGCACCGCAGTCTGCAGAATTAAAAAAAATAACGGTGCCAAGGAAAGTGTAGCAATCAAAACTGTTTTCATCTGAAATGGACTGAGTAACAATGTTAAAAGATTAAAAGAAAACTGCACGGAAGGGAAGGCTTTTCTCAGACGACAATATGTTTTTACTCCCAAGCGGATTTGGCAAGAGCGAAGGGAGTATGAGTGGCACTGATTGGCTGGAGTTTTTTTTTTTTAACAACAGCAGGCTACAGCCACATTTGGAAATCAATTACTGCCCAGCCATGGCCAGACTGATATTTATTGCGAAACACAATCTCTCTCCAATGGCTGGATCAGAATTTAAAAAATGGTGTGTTACTGAAAAGGTAAACAGACACTAAAACCATACCATGGAGGTATGTATGCAGGTAAACTACTGTGACAACGATTGCAGATGTGTGTTGTCAATTGACTAAAACAGTGCCAAGTGATGTCACATTTAGGCAATCAGAAAATGTGGTTGCAGTAATTGGTTGCTTGTGTTTGGTTCTGTGCCTGGGGGAATGAGTTTTCCCATTGGTCGGATGCTCTTTACCTGATCTGACTGTGCTAAATCTCATCTAGCAAGCCTGGAAACTGTCCTAGGCTGAACATTATTTGGGATAACGAGACTCAAAGTCATGTCTAGCGCAACTGTTAGTTTGGCAGGGGTTCAGAAATCTGTTTGACATCAAGATGTCAAGTATGATGACAGCCAGTTTTTGTGTTTCTGCATTATTCATATTTTTATTGGAGAGACTCGCACATCCAAACTTAAGTGTAGATAGAACTTCATTTATACGTGCACTCCTATAATAGAAGTGCACATATACATTTAAGAATTTAAGTGATCGACCGATATATCGGCCGGCCGATTTTATCGGCCGATATTCACGTTTTTTACGTGTATCGGTATCGGCCGATACGCGGCTGATTTTCGCCGATATTTT
>JAOPJI010000142.1:2882031-2894531 GCA_027122695.1 Merluccius productus
CACACACACACACACACACACACACACACACACACACACACACACACACACACACACACACACACACACACCCCTACTTACAAAAGGAAGCAGGCACCTCTTCACTGGACCAAACTGTGCAAAATATTCCCGCATCTCACCTGAGAAAGAAAAGGTCTGAATGAGGCGTCGGCGTCCAATGTAACCTAACGTGGCAACGTGAACATACTGAGTACTCTGCAGCATCCATCCTACAAAGGTATCGGAGTTACAGCCAATAGATAGATAGATAGATAGATAGGCTTTTATTTCAGACTGAGGGTCCATACAAAAAAATAAAATCAAGACACACAGTCCAAAAGGATTAATTAACACACAATGAAAAAGAAGTCTAATGACTCATTTTAAAAAGACACTTATACCAGTGCCCCCAAAACGGAGACGTGCAGCGTGTGTCACTGTACATAATGTTCACCATTGCCACAACATTTTGATTCCCAGAATCATTTAACCGGCAGATTAACCTGTACATTACATTTCTTAGAACCGCTTGCAGTGTGTTCACTCCAGCACTAGTCCATCTGGGCCTTTTCAAAAGTACACTCATAACTACCAAGTGACTTATATTTCTGTGTGTATTTCATTCTGTCACCGGTGTAGATGACACCCACCTCTCCTTTCCGGTTCACTTGTGATGGACTAGTCTGAGGTTGGCATACATGTCTTCCTTTGTCCCACACGTCATCTTCCCAAATAAGGATCGCCAGATGTCACTGAATTAGTAACTTTTGGCAGATTATGCTCTACGCAGAAGTAGAAGTCACCCTTAATACAGTTTTACACTTTTTTGTGTCACATGTGACAAAATAATTCTCAATGTAATTGTAAAATGTTCACCTCCTTTGCTCTACCAAGTCGCCAACAAGGACGCCAACAATTTCAACCCCCCCCCCCCGAAACGATCCCAGGTTAGCCAGGAGCAACTGGAAGTGTTGGCATCCTTCCATTCGCTCACATGTGCATCTTGATATCCACCCGGTGACCCGTAGAGCTGCCTTCCACACGTGTTTTTTATAGAGTCACATCCACATCTGCAGCACATTTCGCTTTATTTTTTAAAATGTGAGCAATGTATCCCATAATAATTTTTTTTTTGGGGGAAGTGACAGAAGCAATATGTGCATTGATTAGTTTCACCAAGAACGGGGTCTGGAGATCAACAACCCTCATATTTTCAAGCTCGCTCATACTTACCCTGCTATTTAATGGGCAGAGCCAATAAAATACAGCAGGAAACTTTGTATAGGTATCGCTTTCTGACACTCCTTCTGGATCGCAGGGGTAGCCTGCTAGCGGCCATTAAGCACCGGGAGGGTCAAAGAAAAACTCAATCGTTGTCATTGATCTCGGGGGAGGTGGATGCATGGAGGGCCCTAGTTCTAATTTTTTCAGTGCCACGTAATCCCCAGCATCTGTTTAGGTTGGTCTGACTCAGCCGGTAGTTATTAAATCAAAGGGAACGTAAAGTAAACAGATGATTTGGACTGGATTGCTCACTGCATCCTGGTCTTCATTAATCTGAACCCCCATCGGTCTGCAAATAATACTTGTGTCTGCTTCTTTGATCTTGCCTCTTTTTCTTTCTGACCTTCTTTAATCACTTTGCCACTTATCACTTCTTTTTTTAATACATTTTCTATGCTTCTATGCTATCCCCCGTTCTCCTTGAATGGATTACAATGATTGTATGGCGGACATATTGTAAAGGAAATGCGAACATCCACCGCATCTCTGAGCAGGAAATGCTCGTTTACTTTTGATGTTGGGAACGGGACGGACCAAGAGAACCCAGACCTGCACAATGATGCCGTCCTTCTGCCACAAGACCGTCATCCTTTGCCAGGAGCAGAAGATTTAGTTTGGCGAGAGCAGTCGTTCTCTCACGTGTCTAAAGATGTGGAAGCCGCTGGTGGGGACAGCGATGCTGATTTTTCAAAGGAAGAGGAGCAGAAGGAAGTTGGCAGTGGAGAAGATGAAAGTCCAAGCGGACAGGAGAACCTGCCGCATTGTACCGAACTCGAGGCAAGTGAACTCAATGGAGATGCCGCCTTAATCCCCAAGTTCACGAGCACAGAGGAAACGGATCCAGAGGTCAAAGCTGACGGAAATTCGTCGGACAGACGCAAAGACGCCGAACCGTGCCTCGATCCCATGGGGGAGGCAGAATGCCATGCGGAGGGAAACCCAGGCGAGGCGGACAAACCAGAAGAAACGGACGCGGGTGATTTGACGGACGATGACGGAGTAGCGCTGGGCGAAGAAGCGGGTCAAACCCTTGTGGAGGTGGAACCGGATGAAGAACCGGAGCAATCCTGCACAGCTCAGGCAGATGCAAACCCGCAAGATGAACCCGACTCTGATATGGTCACAGACGCCATGCTCGCCGACTTCGCAGGGAGGAGCGGCAGTCTGCCGCGGTCTGAGGTCTTTTGCCACAGCAGCGTCCGAAAGAGAGAGACCAAATCCAACAGACGCCTGAAGGTACCGCCTGTCCCACGGTTTCCCTGTGACATTAGTAGCTGCTGTAGTAGTGATGGGGGCGCAGTAGCCCACCACTGGATAAGCACCGGCTTGATAGTTTCATAGTTTGTTGGTGTTTTCTTTCCCCCCCAACCCGATTGTGACAACCCCCCCACCCCCCCCCGAAATCCTAACCCTAAACAACCGTCTGGCCTTGATGGTTGTCTCGAGTTCACGTGTGACGACGTGCATGACTGCAATCTTGCAATCGCTTTGCCCATGGGCCCATGTGGTCACTGTGAGTAATTGCAATTCATGACCGCAGGACTACACTTAGAAAAATGTAAAAGCAACCTTTTATAGTCTTCTGTCTTTTCATCGCTTACCAATCCTCTTAGTCTGATGATTCCACCCACTCTGCTCCTGTTCACAATCTGTATGTCTTGAATTTATTGATATGTTTAATCCTATGTCCTTCCTCTAGACCTCAGGGCGGGGCACAGGCACTCCATCGCAGAAAGACCCGGATGTCCAGACGGAAAACCTGAAGCTCTCCTCTGAAAACCTGGAGCTCCGTCTTCAGTTGGCACAAGCTAATGTTGAGCTGCCCGGGCTAAAGGTACGCTACTCACGCTAGCGGTACGGCAGGCTAACGGTACACCAATAGCCTGTGGTGGAGGGGCTGCCCAGGCCGTCCACCACCGGCTAAAGCGGACGGCATACTTCCTGTGGGAAAGAAGTGACGTGACTTTGGAGAAAACAAACGCATACCTCACCAAACATGTTTTTGGCACTTCTTCACAGATATGACAGCAATGCAAACATTGTGTGTGATTGGTCAGAAATGCAAAATGCAGGCGTGTGACTTATTTTGTTTCAGTTCCACAGTTGGAATAATAATTTCCCGTCTCCATGGAGACCACACTGACTTAACTAACGGACCATTCAGTAATCAAACCGAAAGAAAATGTGACTTTCTTTAAGTATGTTATCCACTCTGTCCGATCTATTCTGGTTCCTAAACATGAAACCCAGAGAACAGGCTCTCATGCTTTCATATCAAAAGAAAGCCAGCTAACAAGTAAATAATAAAATATATATAGCGAATAATTATTGGTGAAAATACACTTTTTATGTCAGAAAACACAGTAGAAAACGTTTTGTACTAACCAATATAAAACAACAACAACACTCATTGTACTGGACCCCGGCAACAATGGAAATGATCATGTCAATTTTCATGGTCCTTCTGTTCTGGCAGAGAGACGTTGCAGACCTCAAGGAGATGTGCCGTGTCATGAAGAAGGAAAAAGCAGAGGCGGAGAAGAAGTTGTCCCACATACGCGGAGTAGGTCCTTGTCTAGACAATCTCACTAAAGTGACAATGTAATCATTTCTGTAGCATATATACCGTCAGTGATGTTGACTCATAATGTTCACATTCAGTGTTTATATTTCATTACATTTCTACTCATATTGTGCATAGAGATTTTTCTTCTCCTTTTTTTTATTGTAGTTCTGTTGCATATTTAAACATTGTTATGAATTATCTCATTCTTTTGAATTACGGTGCTGTCCTGTGACTCTGCTGCTCTGACACTCACATTTCCTGTCTGGGAGTCATAAAGTTCATCTTATCTGAGGAACAACTGTGACCGTTTCACGCCAATCTTAATGATTTTCACAGGAAAGATCTGCACAAGCAGATAAGGGCGTTTTATAAGACTGTACAAACAATGCAGGATGATTTACGACCCAACTTGGTTGTGGGTTTGTTTTGGGAGCAGGCGGGCAGCAGCGGTAAGACGGTTGGTGATTTGGAGCGGACGGTGGGGCTGATGAAGAAGGTGGTGGAGAGGGTGCAGCGGGAGAACGAAGCCCTCAAGAGAGCCTCAGGAACGTCCAATCAGGACAAGCTCGCGGCCCTGCAGCAGCAGCACGAGACACTCAAGGTTTCAACAACCCTGTTGCCACGTGTTGCATTTGATGTGTCACATGTTTGCGCCACATATTTACACATGACCGCCTCCATCATCATCATCATCATCATCATCATCATCATCATCATCATCTTCTTCCTCCTTTTCTCCATGAAAGATGGACTATGAAAAGATGAAGCAGGGAGCAGAAGCTGAACTGAGCACCAAACTCGAATCCAAAACCAAAGGAATGGAAAAAATAGTGATGGAAAGTGAACGGCTACGGCGAGAGATTAAAAGGGTAATTTCTGAGGAAGAGAACTCCTCCATTAAAACCGATCTGTTGACAACTAGACATGATAACGTCTACTTTAATGTCCCCGTACGGAAATGTGTAACTAGTGACCGTGTTACTCCCTCTTACCGGTTATGCTCTTACCGGTTTGGACAGGAAAAGGAGGCGACAGAAAGGCTGAGAGTGACCAAGAGCGGCCTGGAAGTGAGCAACGAGAAGCTCGAGGCAGAGCTGGAGGAGACCAAGCGCAAGCTTCACACCGCTCTGTCGAGAGCCATCCCAGAAGGAGCGGACAGCAAGACCTGGAAGGCCTCTGTGGTGACGAGGTCAGCCGGTGTCCCTGTATTAGTTTAAACAGTAACCAATCAACCGACCAAGACAACACCATCCCACAATGTCGTTACTTAATATGAAGTCCCCACATATTGCTGCGACTGATCGTTTAGGTCTTACTTTTAGTCTACGATAATAGCGGCCGGTTGAGGGGAAAGCAGATCATTTAATTGTTTGGTTTAAAAGGAAATCGAGCCAGAATCTCTGTGGCCACGAGCCTCATTTTCTGACATCCCTCTACCTCCATATGCATATGCAGTTATCAGAATGTGATCTTCCTCTGTGATCTGTGTCTCTTCAAGAATGTATGAGAACAAGATGAAGGAGCTGGAGAGGGAAGGAGAGAAGGACCGGGCGGAGCGGGCGGAGCTCAAGAGGCAACTGAAGGAGGCCGGCGAGCGGGAGGAGAGAGCCCTGCGCTCCATCCACCACCTAGAAGATCAGGTGCGTCTCATCTCCATTCATAACCAATCACTCGGTTATATTCTATCACATGGCTGCTGCACACCACACTGAAAAAATGACCCTTTGGGTGGAAATCTGCACGCAGGCGGTGACGCAAAAGTGTGTCTAACCGTGTTGTTGTTTGGCTGTACTGCACGTGGATTTGACGTCAGCGCGTACGGCGAGGATCGCCGGCGTGAGCGGCTCAGAGCACACTTTTGCGTTTTCAACCCTTTAGACGATGGGAACGCGACGGCGGCGGAGCGTTTTTAAGATTTCCACTCTGGAGGGCGGGTTCATTTTTTTGCGTTTTTAGGCCCCAAAAACGCCGTCACCGTCTAAACGAAATATTTTGTCGGTTTCACCCGGGAGCGTTGTCGTGTAAAGTGGGAGTGTAGAGTGTGGTTAAATAAAAATAATTAAAGTAAATAAACCGCACCGTCCGGTGATACGAGATGCACCGCTGGCACGCCTGCCGGCAAACGGGATGGTTTCACCTGTCAGCGGTCTAATCCCGAGCATTACGCTTCTCTTTTCATCCACCTTTCATCATCAGGTGAAAATTGGCACCAAGACGGACGCGAGCACCACCCAAGATGTGGCAGTGTTAAGGTCTGTATACTGAGAATGACGATGACGATGATGATGATGATGATAAGAGGGTTTCAGAAGACGCAGCTCATCCGAGGTTGCGTCGCTGTGTAAATATTCGAGGTTCTCTGTGGTGAAGACTCGGTACTCTGCGTGTGTTGGATCCCCAGGCGGGCCAACGAGGACCTGGAGAGGGACCGGTCTGAGCTGAGGCAGAAGCTGCAGGAGCTCCAGGAAGGCTCCAGACAAACGTCCGCTCTGCCAGGTGAAGAGTCTCAACGCAAGCCACGCGTTTTTTTAGTTCCTCTGGGCCCCACTGACCAAATCGTTTTAACCACACGCCATTTTTTCTTTCTGACAACACAAAACAGCCAAAAGGGTGTTTCTGGGTTTGATCCCCAATGTCCACATTTCACCTGTAGTCATCCTTGAGGATCCTTGATGCCCCCTAACCCCTACCTGCTCGTTAATTATGTACAATGTACTGCAGGTTGTTTTGGATAAAAACGTCTGCTTAATGACCAAATTAATGTAAATTGCGCCGAGTTAGCAAATGAGCTAGTTAGCTTCAGCGATGCTAAATGCACACCCAAGGAGAAATCCAAACTCGGCAACAGCACCACCTCTAGTGAAATACATGGGGGCCCATGGCCCATGGCATACACTCTTATCAAAATGACCGTGTCAGAGACATCTAAACCAACTCACGTAGTTTTACTTTAGCGTTTAGGAAGCTCCATGATGCTAAATTTTGATTTTTGTCGCTGCAGCCACTGCTGAGCTGAGGAACCTTCTGAAGGCGTCGGAGACGGAGAAGAGACGTTTACAAGGAGAGGTGAAGAAGCTGAGGAAAGACCTGGAGAACTTTGACCCCGCGTTTTTCGAGGAGATCGAAGACCTGAAGTTTAACTACAACTTGGAGGTGAAGAAGAACATTCTGCTGGAGGAAGAGCTGAAGAAGGTTTGCGGTCAGTTTGGCGTGCCGGCTAATATTCCCAACGTGTCGCCCAGCTAAGCCGTAACCCCGCATGGGGACTGTTAATAGTGACCAACACTGTGATCCAACCACAGGCCCAACACCGAGAACCGCCGATACAACGGTTGGCCAATCAGAAAACAGCCACCGACCGAATAATGGTGGCGCTCCAGTGGTTTGCTTACTCTTCAAAATGAACCGTAAATTATCTAAATCTGTACATTAGTTTGTTTTGGCGGAAAGCGTTATGTTGTACAAAAAATGATTCCTGATGTAAAAACGCGATGATGGATCATGTTTCATGCAGTCCACCACTTTGTTTTTTTAAAGAAATCACCAATAAATCCTTCATTATGAACAAACATAACGTGGCAGGTTTCCTGATTGTTGTGTTTTTTTTACGCACCAGTGAGTTCACTGCCAATAAAAGGGAATGCATGTCGTGTGTTTGGATCTTTTATAGAACATGTTACACAACATCTGGTACATATTTAAATCATTGTTCCCAATATTAAACTCGACACACTCAAGCTGGAAACGATTGTGGCTAATGTGTCACCGCTTCCCCACTGACTGTGCGGTCATCCAATGCGATGCGATAGCGCCCCCTGTTGGTCAGCGAGTTCACTGTAACTGAACTCTGTTAGTCGAAACGATCAGCGGCGGCGGACACCCTGCCGTTGTTTCTAGCCTCTTCTTTTAAAGAGTTGGTTTATTTTTTTCTGCTTCTTTCTGATAACGAGATGGATATGTCCGTGTTGTAGCCCATGCGTCGCCTAGCCAAATCATCTGAGCACCGTTTAGTACTTCTTAGGACAAAGCTTTCAAGTGGCCTTATCGGTAATGTCGAGCGGTTTCTGGCATTGGTTCGAGAGTTTGGCAAAACATCAAATGTTGTGAAGGAACCTCAGAGTCTCGGGGTGGACCTTGAGGGACCGCGGCGAGGTCTACGTGTCGAAGCAGACGTCCTGTAGCCGGCCGAAGCGCCGTCCGTCCAGCCGGGAGAGGGAGGCGAACAGGTCCTTGCTGGGGGGGGGGTGGTAGTCCCGGTCCGCGGTCCGGTCCATGTGCACCTCCACGGGCCTGGAGCTGAAGGAGCAGTTCCCGTCCGGCCACGCCAGACCCAGGTGGTGGCGGTGGATCTGCAAACACACACACCAGTGCCCGTCCAAACGAGACGCCATTTCATCAGTAGAAGTTGTTATATAAAATAAACCTCTAGCGAATAGACATATCGCGTTACTGAAGTCCTGTTGATAACATACGGTTAACGTTTATTAATCCCCGGAGGGAAATTCAGGCGTCACAGCAGCGTAACGGCGATGAGAATGAAACGCAGGAGAGGTACAGGTGAGAGAACCAAACCAAGAGAATAAGAACACAAATATAAATAAGAATGAAGATAAAGTCAAACGCAGACCTCTGAACGAGTGAACACATGACGAACATCTGGAGAGAAAACATACAGTATGTCCGGCGGCCGCTCACCTTGACCAGGGTGCCGTCGTCACAGTGCCACACGATGCCCTCCACCCGCCCCTCGCTGCTCTCCTGGAACCAGGAGCTCAAGCCCCGGAGGTCCAGCGCCGGCGGCGGCGGGCCTCGGACCCTCACGCTCCCGTGGGACACCAGTGCGTGCAGCGGCTCCTTCTTGGTTCCCATCCCTGGAGGAGTGTGTGAATGTAAGCTTCGTTTTAGCTTCACATTCTTTCAGGATAATGGCTCAAGACGGCAGATGATACAAAGAGGCTAAGTATGGGCAGAGGCAGTTGTAAATGGAGGAAGGAATGGGATGAATTACGCCGGCGAAATACAACGGGACATCAAAGACAGATGATTGTAAAAGGAGTCTTGTAAAATATATCCTTTCTAATGTGGTTCCCTTCAGTTGTTTTCCTATTCATCATTAATTCTTGTGACATGGCTGCATGTGGCTTTTAACTTGTGTTGCCTGAAAGATGAAAGCCTCGTCTTCTCTGGTATTTAATTCGCCATCCCCGTCTGGACTCTGTCAAGCTGAAAGACTCACTAATACATGACAACGCTTTACTAATACAGAAAGCATTTTGTGTTTTTTTTTAATTCAAAAAACATTTCAATTCATGTGGTGAAAGGAGAACAAGGAGTACCCCGGTTAACCTCCTGCTCCTACGGTGCGGGTTTGCCCAAATAACGAACTTAGAACCGAGTTGATCTTCAAATCGGACTCAAAGGGCACACCTGTTAAGTTCCTAAATCAATTTACACGTGAGAATCATGTTACAGATGTGCGAAACCAATTCACAGATTTACACATTCACAGATCTGAACTACAAAATACGTTTTTTCAGCCACAAAAATTCTGACTACACTTACAAATACTTTAGAGAAACATTAAACTCCATATGGACCCCCTTCACATGGAGATCCTCAGGACGTGTTTGGACCAGGACGTGTTTGGACCAGGGTCTCAGCACTACTCACCGTATGGGTTACCGTTGACGTTGGTGCCGATGAGCTCCAGCGTTTGCTCCAGAAGGTCGCCCAGGGGAACTACGGTGAGCTCCAGCAGGTCGGGGCTCTGGCCTCTGGGCCGGAGGACCAGCGCCGCGCCGGCACCGTAGTCCACAGTGGAGGAGTGCCAGCAGTACTGCTTGTTGTCCGTCTGCACGGGAACCCAACCTACACATGTGAAGTAAGGACATGTGTGAAATAAGGACATGTCGGAGGTCCGTCTCTATTCTCTCCAACGTGGCACATGAGAATTGTATTATATTATATTGGTTCCTATTCCTGAATTACTATTTTACAAATGAGTGACTTTCATAAAAAGTGTAAAAATCATCAAGGAGCAGGCCTGGGAGATTGGGCATCGAGCCCATCACCTTTCGGCTGAGAGTCATGCTAGCCAGTAAAATATCCCGCCAAATGAATGACCAAGAATCCTGAATCCTCCACGCAAATGTTTCTCTAATCTAGGGCCTAGATGACCAACGCAGTGGCAGGCTGTGGGGGGACGAAGGGGGGGGGAGAAGAAGCCTGTGAGGACCTGGGATATGGGCGTGGTCATCAGGGACCGGCTGCCCCTCCTGATGTCTGACACCATGAGCTGGGATCCAAGCCTCTGGGACGGCCCTGAAGTCCTCGTCGACCGTCCATGTGAATCCTGCTCAACGACAATCACACACACACACACACACACACACACACACACACACCGCAATCATACAACAAACAATTCTATTAGTTGTCGTTGATTTCATTTTGGCATTATTACATTAGAGTTTAAATGTTAACATATTACATTTCCGTCAGAACTCAGGCCGCGAAATGCTCAAAAGTTATCCATGACTTACACCACTTACGATAAAAATATCGCACAATCAATTCGTGGCCATTGGAGGAAAGTCATCTGGGTTTCATTTAGGCAAATCAAATTGCGGTAATCCACACTGGCAAAGCCTCTATAGGCATCATCGACTACGTTGTATGTTCTCGTTTAGACCGTCTCAATGACTCGCCGACGACAACACCTCTCCCCAAACCAACCCCAATTTGAACTTCTAACAAGGGTTTACCGCTTTAAGCCTACGAATGCATCCCACACGGCGGATATCGCAGCAAACCTCTCCCCCGAGACGCCATGACCGCACAGCCCACCGGTGAGGACGCGTCACGCTTAAAAGTGCACACTTGTTGAAGTAGTAAGAGGACCCGAGAAGAAGTAGGACACCTTTACAACTGTTGTGAGAAAGCTGATATTTTTTGAACCTCTTGTCTGCCAGCTTGGTGGGCTTTCGGTCCAGTCGAGCCCAGAGGTACGGCTGCCCTGTAACGCACCGAGAAACAACAAGACGGATTAGCACACCGATATTACATGTCAGAAAATAGCATAGTGTAGTATAGTATTATACTATACTACTATATTATAGTATAGTATAGTAGTACACTGCACTATAATACATTATCCAACCGTTCTTCGACCTTCACCCAGGGCTTAAAGCAAGAAAGATTTGTGAGCCTGGAAAGTTGTCCAGGAGGAAATGTGTACAGCGTATTGAATTCGGTATTATATGAATTCAAAAACCGCTCTACGCCTGAAATCACGGCACGGTGCCCCCGAAAAAACCGCCAAGCCCCCGTTTACCTTCATAATGCGTCACGTAGCAGCACGTGCCGTCCAGTTTCTCTGTGGCCAGGGCGCTCTCCACGCCAGACGCCAACGCCAGCGGGTTCACATGTTCAGTGGCAATCACCTGAAACGGCTACAGAGAGAGAGAGAACAGGTAAGGGGATAGATATGGGAGACAGTTAATTGGGACTCATCAATTATCTCTCACGTCTAGCCCTGTAGGGGGGGGGGGGCTCATATCATATCAGAGAGACCACAACTAACATATGTGACAGTGACAGTAACGGTTGAGGGGGAGGGGGGGTTTACACGTCACGGCGTTGGACTGGATCACAACTGAATAGAAACATTACGTCATTGTGTTTGACTATGAATGATATACCGCATGAAACAGCTTACGCGTCGTTAGCCTCGCGAGAACACGCGAACGTGAACTCGCGAGATTGGGGTGGTCTTACGTGAGTAAATGTTACAGTTGAAGCATGAAGAAGCACGCCATAAGGACCTTACTAGTCTGTTGCTAGTCTTGTTTTAAAGGCGGTAAATTGTAAATATTGTAAATATAGCAAATAGAAAAGCCGCTTTGTCTTAAAATGGGACTCGTGTGTTTCAAAGCTAAACACAGACCTGGCAGAGCCGTTTTCTGGACTGTTCCGCTTTCACTTCCGTCAGAAACAAACATGGCACTTTCTGTTGGACTGAACTGAGGCGTCGCATGCTTTTATTTTAATTTTTAATTGTATTTCTGGTCCCAGTAGACGTGTGTAATGCTAAATAATGATGTCGCCCACAAGGACGTATATTAGCATCTGCGTCAGCGGGTCCACGGCACGCGCTTGCTAGTGCTCCACCTAGTCCTCTGCGCATGCGTTAGGAATTGTGGGTATTGTAGTTCTGGGGAGCGTTATGGTAACGTATGGAGTTCACTGTTTTAATGAATAAAGTACATTTCATCATGAGCCACCAATCATTTGAAATTATATAAATGGATCATTTTCAAATAAAATCATTTACTTCACCACGAATATTGTGTTTTATTTGATTTATTTTATAAAACAATTAATACATTTAATGAAACACACATACACAAGACACACACACACACACGAGACACACATACGCACACGAGAAAAACACACACACACACACAGCTCCCCCTACGCCACCACGTCGGCCTTGGTGTCCGGATCGATGCAGAGCGTGACCTCGCTGGCCTTCTTGCCGTCTGCCTGGTCCTCCGGGGCCAGTCGGCCGCGGGGGTCAGCCTCGTCGTCTGTCTGCCTCCACATCTCCGTCTCCCCCTGGTTCATGGTCCACTCGCCGCGGGACCAC
>JAOPJI010000142.1:2918348-2933145 GCA_027122695.1 Merluccius productus
GGCCACCGCCCCCCCCCCCCCCCCCCCCCCCCCCACCCCCCCCCCCCCCCCCCCCCCCCCCCCCCGGGGGGCCGACAGAAAGGGTCTTTGTTGCATTATCTGCAGTGGTTGTTATTGTGTTAGTGATAGTGTTCGTTTCCATGTCTGCGTTACGGCCTGTAGGGGGCAGCGAGGGGGAGAAGAGTGCTGGTCATCAGTGGAACTAGGAGAGGAAACTATTGATGCATTTCTCATGACGTGTAAACGAGGGCATTTCCAAGTCTTGTGTCAGTGGCATGCAGGCGGTGTGTTGCCGCATAATAAGGTATATTTCACTAAAATATGTTGTTTTTTTGCAGCTTTATGGACAGAGGACACTGACACTGAGTGTAGACACAGAAAAGTTGGGTTGAAAAAAAGATGGTGGCCTAGTAGGATTGTAGGTTGGACATTAAGCTGTGGTTATCCTGGCCAACACATGGAACTGGAATCACTTCACCTTACATTTGGTTAAGAAACGTTATCGTCGGCCGCGTACCTGCATGAAGTTCTCTGCGGTGATGAGGCCCTCTGCACGCAGCGTGTGGATGAGTGTGCTGACGTGCTCGCGGTCCTCGTCCGGCCGGTCCAGGGAGGACACGATCATCTTGCTCAGCATCTCCGGCAGGAAGTGCTTGGGAGCCTTCATGTCGCGCACGCCGCTGGCCGCGTCGCCCAGGCTCTTGGTGTTCAGGTAGTCCGTCATGATGGTCTCCTGGGGAGGGCGGTGTGGGAGGTTTTAATTAACTGGGCCCCAAAGCTTGCTTCTCTGATGGGAGGCGTGCATTATGCCTGTGCTTGCGTGTCAATACATACTGTATTTTGGATTCAGTTAATTTAAGGGCTATAAGGCTTGGACATCAGAATGCATCATGGGATTTTTGCCATATGCCACAACAATGTCTCCCCCATAATGAGTAATTTCACGATTAATTACTAAACAATGACCAACAAGACTAGGTCAAAACCTAGCATGTGGCTGGACCGTGAATCTGTATAACTAACATTACAACGGTCGTCTGCTTCCAAAATGGCGGCTTCATTGCGATGTACAAGCCCTATAGAAATAAAATGGAGTCTGCTAGGAGAGTCTGCTAGGAGGTGGAGCGTACCGTCATCTTGATCAGCTCCTCCTTGGTTGGTGGAGGCTTCTTGTTGATCTTCTGTGGTTTCTCCTGGATGGGCGGGGGGTTGGTCTTCAGGCCAAGCTGTGGAGGCTGGGGAGACGCCAGGCCACAGTTAGTCACTCTGCCTGCATGTTCTACTGTTTAGACACATCGTATGACCGGACTTGGACTTGGACTGATTTAAAAGTTCCTACCATTTACAATTTTAGTCACTGAGCAGACGTTTCGTTTTCACTCCAAAGAGACTTAAATCCCTTACAGAAATTAGCCCTTGATGGTAAAATATGCAAGGCTGAAAATTTGAACATTGACTAGCTAGTCGGCCGGTGGACAAAAAAAAGTACATTTTGCACCCTGGCACCGTGCCCATGGTTAGGCTACGGACACCGGGGGGGTTTGGCACACAGTTAGGAGGTCTCACCTGTCCCAGAGGGGGGGTTTGGGTGCGAGGGGGCTGGGCACTGGGGGGGATCATGGGGATCTGGGGCTGGAGCTTGGGCACCAGGAGGAATGACTGGGCCGGCCTCAAACTGATCTGCTCCAAGACACAAGAGGTACAGTACGACAGGCAACGTTAGACCACACATCGGCATGAGCACGCGGCCCAGTGCTCGCACGTCGCAGGCACTGGAGTACGCCGCCGTGGTACCGCCAAGACACCGGCGGTGTCACCACTCACACTGCATTCATTGACATCACATTGAATGTCGCAACCCTGTGTGCTCATGTTTCTCGAAAAAAGGAGAGGAGCCCAAATAAATAAGACGTTATAAGAGCACCAGTTGGTGGATATAATGTGATACTTCGGCATGTAAATCGTTGGCACCAGTCATACGGCCCGAGAGAAACGACGACGCGGAGAACTGGTGGTGCGCCGACGCCAGTGCTCTGCGGCGAGGACCTGAACGGTGAGGTACTGTGGCGAGTTCAAACTGAGACAGCAGACCAAAGAAAGTCACACCCTCATATCTCATAATCGCATTCAGTGGACCGGCTGCCAGCGTTGAGTACAGAACAGAGGAGAAGAGGAGTGATCGCAGGAGAGACTGAGCGAGAGGGAGAGAAAGAGACGGAGGAGGAGAGGTGAAGAACTGACGGCAGGGAGAAACCCTCAGAATAACGCGTCTTTTATAATCACTGGGCGTGACTTCTGTGGTTGGAGACGTAGGGCTGCAACGATTAGTCCATCGACAGAAAATTAATCTCATCCAATTTTGTATTATCAATTAATCGTTTTGTCATCATTTATCGAGTACAAACGCCAAATATTCGCTAATTGAGGCTGCAGAAATTCAAACGCTTGGTTCATGGATCATTAAAAAATGAATACTTTAGTTTCTCTTGGCTGCGTGTCAAATAAAAAAAGCAAATTGAAGACATCGCTTTAGACTCTGGTCGCTTGTGATGGTATCTGCCATTATTTATGACATTTGAGACTAAATGATTCATCGGAAAAACGATAGTTAGATTTATGGACCATGAAAATAATGGTGGGTTGCAGCCCTAGACAGGAGATGGAGGTGGTCAGGGCTGATGAGTACCTCGTCTGCGTTGAGCTGCCCTTTCTTACTGAAGCGAGGCGGCATGTCCTTGGACTGGGGCTGCTGCTGGGCCAAGTGGTTCTGGTTGAGGAAATGCTGGTTCTGAACCTGACCGACAGAAACATACGCTTTCGTTAAGAAGGTATAAAAAACTGGCCTCACGAGTCAAAAATGCCGGCGCAAACGTCATCGCGGGCCCTCGCGCGCGCGGTTCAGACGCCGGTGTGTCGCAAACCTCTGACATTTTCACGCTCCGCAAGCAGAGTGGGCAAATTGCACATCCACACTGACGTTACGGCGGAACGGCGGCTACAAACGGCTGTGCGTGGGCAGCTCACAAACGGCGCATCGCGGCGGCGGCGGCGGCTATGAGTTCCGCTTCGGGCAGTCGAGGGGCTACCTGGTTAGACTTGACGAAGGACTTGGCCATGTCGAACTGAGACTGCGTTGGAGGGGTGATGTGGCCGCTGTGGCCGTTGTAGAGCGGGTTGGTGCGATGGCGCCCCATGGTGGGCGAGTACCTGTCCTGAATGACCCCTGGGCCCGTCCCAATCCCACCACCTGGGGAGACACACGCATGCAAGACTTTAGCACAGGGTATCTGCAGGTTTCAACCAGTGGTATTTGTCAGTTTATCTCAGCAGTGCTGCTTATCAGACAACAAAATAATTTATAAAAGTAAAGCTTTAATACTTGTATTACCGCCGCAGGTACCCTGTAGTATGACAGGAAGTATGTGAAAGTGACAAGTGAAAACGCACACAAAGACATAGGAGTGAGCCACGTACCTGGCATCTGTCCAAACATGTCTGCCAATCCCCCCAGAGTCTCCCTGTCTAATTTCATCCGGTTGGCCATGAAGTGGCCTTCCAGGAAGAAGTCCATCCTCATCCCATGAGACATGGGTGCTGGAATGAACACACCCAAATCCTGCACAAACACAAACACGCACACACATATCAACTGTAAAAAGACATGTCATATGTTGGGGCCACATACTTGGTCTGGCTATTTCTAATAATATGATAATCCTTCAATGTCCCACACAGGTGTGGGACATTGTGGGACCAACAGAGAGGTATATTATACAGAGTCGTATATCATTAAGACAGCAGCATTAAAACTATATATGGTATAAGGGAAATGGTTCAACCTGCAATCATAAGTGAACTCCTATTTAACATTTTATACCAGTGCTACTTTTTTCATCCACCACTGCAATGCGTTTTGTATTGTTTTTTTTAAACAATTTTGACTACATAGAAGAGCGGTGCCTTGTCATAAGAATTAACGTAAACATATTTCATCAGCCTTACAGTTGTTGTATGATTGTATATTTTTTGCTTTTATAAGTGCCGTGTGGTTTACTACAGCTTCATGTAACCGTACACATAATACCAACAACAACAATATTCAAGAAAAAAGAGCTCTGGTATCGGAGTCAGTATCGGCAGATATCCAAATGTAGGTCTGGCAATGGGATGGGAACTGAAAACAAGTGGGTGGGTGGGTGCATCTCTAGGCGTCCTCACCTTCACTGCTTCCTGGCGGATCTGGTGGAGGGTCTTGGGCCCGTTGTCGAAGAAGGCCTTGCGGGGAATCCAGTTGTTGTCTCGCAGCTCCAACGTGTCCTGCAGCAGGAAGCGGATCCTGGCAGGCAACTCCTTGTTGTTCATTAAGGACCTTATACGGCCAAAGTACTGAGCCATCAAAGACTGTGGAGGAGTGGGAGAGATCATATCAAAATACTTGTAGAATTGCAATACTTAGAAATCGCAATACATCTGCTACAATCCCAGCCTGTATTAGTAGAGGTTTAAGGTCACTCATGAGGTAGGGTTTGAATTAACACTGGCCCAGGCTGGAGGGAAGCCAGCAGGGGCGGCAGCCACAGACTGATCTTAAGCCCTCACCTGGGATGACACAGACCTGCATTTAGCATACCAACTAAAACCATGCGATATCCCACCTACAGACAAGACCACCCATCCACACACCCACCCACACCAGAGCCTTAAATGTACACTTGCCTCGAGGGATACTGCAAACTGTTTAGCTCGGCACTCAAGACCTATTTGCTTGGCAGGAGTGACTGTATAAAACCTACACATTAACACATGGGGGCTATGCTGCCTCGCTCAGCGCTACAGGGATGAGGGGGGGGGGGAGGGGGTGCTTACCCTGGCTTTCTCATGGTCGAGTCTCGGCCCTATGGTTCTCATTATCTGACAGAGACACTCCAGATCCTCCCCCATGTCCTTGAGCTGGACTCTCTTCTTCTTTTCCAGAAGCTGCAGACAGGAGGGAGGGAGAGAATGAAGGCACGCGGCCACACGAGCGATAAAATGGATACAAGTGGGGCTGCAACTAACCATCATTTTCTTGGTCGATAAATCTAACAATCATTATTTCCATTAATCGTTTAGTCTTGAAAAACGTCATAAATAATAGCCAATGCCATCACAAGTGCCCAGAGTCCAAAGTGATGTCTTAAATATGCATGCTTTATCTGATGAGCAGCCAAGAAAAACTTAAGTATTCATTTTATAATGATCGACGAACCAAACATTTTACTATCGGAAGCATCAAATGTACTTTATAAATGTACTAGATAAATGACCTAAACGATGAATCAATTTTAAAAAAAATGTGTCGATTAACTTTGCCGATTGACTTATCAACTAATCGTTGCAGCCCTCGTTATAAGCAGGGACGTCTCTCGCGTGTCTGACTATACACACGCATTGCTCGACGTCCACGCCGTCTCATTAGGATATTACGTGTGACAAGCGGGGACGTCTGTGTGACGTCTTTGCCATACTAATTCACCGCCTCATTAGCATGGGATGCGTTAAGAGCCGAGTTATTTTTAGCGTGTCTAACTACACACATCGACAAGACGTCGACACACCATACCAACACACTGCCTCATTAGCAGGTGATTAAAACATTAAAACCAGAGGTGTTCAGTGTGACTATGCACGACAGATGCTCTGCAGTCCCTCGTGTGAGACGCATAAAACCCCAGATGAAAAGGGAGCAGACGTACTGTTTTGATGCACTTATGAAGGATAGATTCATGGATGAGGTCGAGTTTGCCAAGTTCCCCGATGAATTTAATGTTGCCAAGCATCTTGATCTTGGCGATGGCACGCTGCTCCTCCTCCTCCGATGTGAGAGGGTTGTCATGTTTGTCGTACACTGAGGAGAGAGGCGTGGTAGTTAGGAGACGGTATGGGGTGGGATTGGTACCAAGATGTGGGCGGGGTGGAGAGGAGGGGGGGCATTACTCACGCTCAACATTTCTGGTTCGGTTTTCAAATTCATCTTGAAGCTTGGAAATCAGCAGCCTTCTGAAGGTCTAAAACACACAAGGGAATGATCATGTACAGACACAGCATGAGCAGGTCTACTTGCATCACTGTGCATTGAACTGGTTCTGTGATATTCCCTTCATTTATAAAAAGCACAATTCAGAGCATGCTACTCATTTTGTTTACTCGTATAAATGAGAGAAAAGGAGACAGTCCGCCAAAATGTTAGCGTTTTCTCATTTAAGAGTCTCATTGGTAGTTGCCCTTTAAAGCTGGAGGGCTTCAACACGTACTCAACACAAAGACATTAAATCGAGAGTAAGCAGTCTCCCGCCAGGACTCACTGTGCTCTGCTTTTGGTTTGGCTGGATATCCGGTGAAGGGCCATCAAAGTTTGGTGCGTCCTCTGCCAAGCGCAGACATAGCTGAGCATAGAGCGAGCTATACTTCGGCTCTTCTAGTGCTTTGTCTACAATCTGAGGGACGAAGATGGAGGAGAGAGACAGAGAGACAGAGAGAAACACACACCCAAGTGTACTGGTGTCAGTCAGAGCCAGGAATACATTTCCACAACTGGGAGCAGAAAAGGTAAAATGCAAATGAAAAGGGTGAATAAAAAACAGCCGCTTACCAGCAAGATGATTCCTTTAAGGACGAGTTTAGAATCTACGCCCACGTTCAGGAGCTCAAGGCATAGCTTGTCAAACTTATCAGGCGTGAGCTTGTTGAGTGTGCTGAGGGGAGGAAGCGTGTGAGAAAACGTCAGCGATCAGTCGGCCGGCTTGGTTCTGAAAGCTTAACTTGTTTGCAGAGTGCAGGCTTTGTGAACCCCTCGTGTGTTTGTTCATGTCTCCTGACACCACAGGGCACAGCCCATGTGACTTCTGGAAAAAGCTTATGATCTCAGCGCTCGGTTTATTACAGAGAAAGCTTGAGAACACAACAGGCCATGGTTGAGTGCAACCACCTGGAGCGCTATGCGTCGCATTGTCAAATGTAGAAAATTTAAGAGAACCTGACAGAATTTAAAGATGAACCGCAGTCTAAGCACATTTTAAAAGATCCACAAAAGCACGTGCCACTATGAGTTTCTATCCACCGGTTTCACATTAATGTTTGTCGTCACCAATTGAAAGAAATGCATTGTGGTTGCTGACCCAAAATGCCCCACTGTTAGATGAGGGCAAACTTGATCGGCTGAGGATATGGGCCTTGACAGTGACTGCCCATATTTGGCAATGGCACTGCCAGAAGTATTTTCCTATTCCCATTGGGAATTTACACATTCCCTTTCACTGCGACACTTGCCAGAAACTGGTTTGGGTATCATTAATGATGCATCACGTGTCTTCCGATTGCCTACGGTGTGTTGTCATTATCCTACTTAAAAAGGTGAATAGATTTTGCCACTTACCCCCTCACTTTCCTGAAGATTGCATCGTGTCGCTCTTTTTCGTTGCTGGAGTTGTCATCTCGTCTAGTGCTTCGTGAAGGAACCCATTTCTGAACGCTTTGCCCTGGGGTTTTCCCCAGGAACTCGCTGCACAAACACACAGAACGCAGATTGAGTGATGCCACTACGCATTACCGTCTCTTTCTGTCCACTGGCTCAGATCGATTGTTGACACTTATTTACTATAGACTAAAATGGACTGATCAAAACTTAAGTGGAATTAATTAATGAAAAATGAAGAAGGTCAAAAGGAATGTGATAAACACTACACCAACAAAATAATGATACAACTTCTAACATCTGTGCTGTGGAAATTTGTGTGCAACTTAACAGCTTCCCTTTTCGGTTAGGCACAAAAACAGACATGTTATCATTTTGTTTGCAACTCATCCGTATGAACAGCGAGTCGGAAACGAAGCAGCCAGAGTACAATTGTCGATCGATTCAATTGAATGTGACCCGTCTGTCCCCTCCCTCCCTCGGCTTGTCGTTCAGGCCTACTGGCTAGTTAGCATAGCCGCTAGTGAGCATAGCAAAGTAGCCTCAAGTTCTAGTACGTGGCAGAGAACATGTAGGAACCATTTACAGCCATACTGCTGATCTCAGCATTTTAAGAGACCTGGTTGTGTGTGAGACTATCCCTCAAAGCAACTGATTACATGTGCTGGTGGACTGGACATCACACGACCCAATGAGGTGTAGTTCTGTTCTGTTGTTTTTGTGCTAAAGTGCTGGGAGACGCACCTGTTGCCGACAGTCTTGGGATAGTGCTGAGGTGCACCCCTACCACCTCCTCCCCCCGAAGAAGCACTGGGACAACACACAGGGACACAGGGGAAAGGGACACTCAGTTCACTGAACAAGTGCACAACACGGGACTTCCCACCAGATACACACATTCACACAAACACCACGCTGAGCGGGCGCCTTGGCCACAGAGACTTAACCTGCCCACTCACGGATAGCCCTCGTGTGTACCAATAAAAAAGGCAGAATCCCCAGAGGACAGGGGTCTTCGGCACCGAGCACTCCCTGCACATCCTCCCTTTCCAAAGCCACCGTTGCCGTGGTGATTATCTGCCTTTATTTACAGCAACATCAATTATAGACGGGGTACAGTCACGCAGATGCAGATAAGACATTGCTATGTTAATTGCCTACATTTCACTCGTGCGTTTCATAAGCAAGTCCGTACTACAATCTGAACCAGAGGTCTCCTTGTGTGTAATATCCATGTTATTAATATCCATGTTATTACTGCACGACGGCATATTGATGACACCGTTTTGTTTCTTGAACCAATTAGACACCGAGGCCTCTGATTGGGTAATAAAAATGCTGTCTGTAAAGAGAAAGGCATTAATTTAAATGGAAGATTGATATACTAGATTCAACCATTTACTTGCTGCGAGGAGGGCTGCACTCGTTTCACTCTCTCCACTGTCTGGAACACTGCTGCCACCATTTGCAAAACCATCATGGGGACCGAGAGCCTAAATAACCAGGACACCCAAGGGTGACGCCATAATCGAGCGATTCAGTCGAGAGTGGCGACAAGAGTGCGCGGCAGTCAGAATGCCACTTGTGATGCAGTTTCTGTCAATTGTTGGAAGCAGTGCTTGTTCTTAAAAAAGGGAATTTAACAAGGCGTGTTTTTAATAATACTTGAAGCCACAGCCCGAGTGCGTCTCCCTCGCAGTGCATGTCCCTACACTCAGCACATGAACAGATGAGCATTTAGACAACGATCTCTGAAAGAATAACGATGTGAAGGTAAACCACGGCAGTCAAATCAGTAGGATAGAGTGGCCCTTGTGTTGCGTTGGAAATGCAGGTAAGAGCAATGGTAAAAACCGTAGTTGCCAAGCAACAATTGCAACAGAACAAGAATCTGCTTGAAATGGTCTTGACCCCGGTGTGTTCAGACCAGTTGGACCGAGTTGTTGCTCCCTGCACAATAGTACAACAAAGAAGCAAAACAGGCAGCGCTGCAATGGCATGCATGTCAAGCGGAAAGCGATAACTTTGACCCCCTGTAATTATAGGCCAGCCCCAATATGCAAACAAACATCCATCATCGGAAAAGTTAAGGAGAAAGAGCCCACAACACAACATGAATCTGGGAATAAAACTAATAATAAATAATAATAATAATAATAATAATACATTTCATATTCAGCCCCCTGCCCTCCAAGTGTAGAAACATCTATTAATCTTTACGCACAGGAGTCATTTCTCACCTTTCTACATGCCTCATACTTTTTAGATGACCCGTTAGCTTAAATTCCACCTCCCAGACCTTCGGGAGTGAATGACATTGCAAGTTTAGATTTCAAAACTAGTCCTCGTGCGGCGTGTGAATAAACAGAGTACAGGAATGCGGCGGGGCAGATACACGCTCACGCTACAATGCGGCCGTATGTCTCCAGGCACCTACACATGTTTTTGGTCAACAAAAGCTGAACTAGTCGTGGATGATCACATGTTATGATCAGATCATGTTGACAACATGTTGACGCCAAATGTGACTGGCCTGCTTCATAATGACGTTGACCCTTTAGCGGTATTTAATGGCGCTAGGCCACCAATCTAACCTAAAAAAAATAAAAAATAAAATCACGAAAAGCTGAAATGCACACAATGAACAAAGCAATAATTATGTTTCATTTATTATGCAACCATG
This sequence comes from Merluccius productus, assembly GCA_027122695.1. NCBI lineage: Eukaryota > Metazoa > Chordata > Actinopteri > Gadiformes > Merlucciidae > Merluccius > Merluccius productus. The sequence goes on from JAOPJI010000142.1 coordinate 2,928,485, forward strand.
GAAAAATGTCTGTAGCTCCACATTTCTCAAGATCAAGCAAATCATTTGCAGGATGTGTGCATGCGGTGCATTGTCAGTAGCTGTTGAAACATGACTTTAGCTGCCATCTGTTATCTGACGTTACGCAGAGGATAATTTACATTTGGGTCAAAATGTGCCTGCGTGGTTTCACGGGACATAGTACTCACTGTGAAATCTGAAACCCTGTCAAGACCATTCTGTGTAGACTCTGATCATCCGCCCCGTCAACCTTTGTGCGCGTTTCTCTCACAAAGAGAGTGACTCGACGGCCATTTTGAGCCAATGGCACATCCTGCTTTGTTGTAAGGACCGGAAATCCCTACCCCGCCACTGCTAGTGCAAGCCAGTAGATATAAAAAAAACAAAAACAAAAAAAAAGGTACATATATTTTAGCAATTACCTGAAACGAGAAGCACCCCCTTCTGCAATCACACTCTCCACTTTGGCGGCTTGGCAACAAGGAACCTTCAAAAGAATAAGAATAACGGGGGATGGAGGGGGAGACGGCGCTGTGGGGGAGGAAACACAGCGGGTTGGTTCACAGTGGACGGTACACATATATATGTATACACATTATATCTATATATATATATATCTATAAATACATATATATCTATATATATATAGATATATTGTCCTAACGCAACCGTTGGGTCATCGCACGTATCAAATGATACCGAAACATGCGCCTATGACGCAGTCGTCGTTATTCGGCGCCGCACGACCAACAAAAAAAAAAGACGACGCCATGTCGCAGGAGGAGGACATGCGTTCACATCCCCGGTCCGACGTGGACGACGGGGGGGGGGGGAGACGCCTGAACCCGAGACGGAAAACCACAGATCTGCTGCGGTCGGCCTCGGGTCCTGGGTGAGCCCGGCTCCAACAAAGCCATCGCGGGCTAGCTAGCTAGCTAGCTAACGACCCCCCGAGCTAGCTAACGAGCTAACGATGAGGACGCCACGACATTTGGCCACAGACGTGAGCGTAGATAATTTCAGACCCCCACTAAACAATGGCGTGGCGACGTACGCAGTGTGTGTGTGTTTTTAATGTGTGTGTGTGTGGGGGGGGGAATGCATTGATGGTTTGAGGCATCCCGGATCAATTTGACCACGAGTAAGCCTAGTTAGCCTGCTTTCATCACCGTGATGCAGTAAAAACAGGGCGGCCGCCCGGTGATGCTTCACCCGGGGATGGGGCGCTTCGGCTCGCCCTCCCCCTCCGAGCTACGGACCGATGCGTTTGTCGGTCCGACATTACGTGGCACCGACTAAAAAAGGGACGGTGTGAACTAAAGTAGGTACAATACCCGCCGCGACGCCATTTTCCCTTCCCCATCCCCCACCCACCACCCTGGCGCTGGGCTGAAATCAGCCGAGCTCGAGGAGGAAGCTAGCTAGCCTCCTAGCTAGCCGGTCAGTTAGCCTCCGCTAGCCGGCTAGCTAGCCGCATAACTAGCCGGCTAGCTAGCCTCCTGTTCTTTAGCTCACAACGAGCAGCCATTTTGGAGAGGGGGGAAAAGAAAGAAAAAAAAAACCGGCTCGGGTTTTGATCAACGGGAAAAAAGAAAAAAAATGCCTTACCTTTTTAACGAGGCGACTTCAGTTTTGTAGCGTTATGTGGATACCAATGAAGAAATACAAACAAAATGTAAATGCGAACGGCGGGTTTGCACGGGGATATTCAGCGCTGTACGGGCAGAGAGACGACATCCAAGACCGCCGATTGCTCGCTGGTTTCCGTTAGCTCGCTGCTCGAAGTGCGGCTGGAAGACTCGCGGTAACCTCGTTCTCAGCGCACGACGGAAGCCACGGCGCGGGATCCCCCCAATGGGCGTTATTGGCGAGACTGGGAGGGGGGCGGGACTTCTGATAGATGGATATCCGTTTCCGTTACATGTTTCGGATATTGCTTGGTCAAAATTCAATATTAAAAAAAACAACGTTTATTTTCCTTGTCTTTGTTGGTGTTGTTATTGTCGTGTTGTGATCCTTCTTGCTCCAGGGACTGGTAACTTGCGTACAAAGCTCATAGGAAGCATGGAACCGGAAATTACGTTGCGGTAGACCGGGATAAGGCTACAACTCAGCATCCTCTCTCAGCCTAGACTCACCGCCTATTGTTTACGTAATTTGTTGCCATGACCTTGTCAGCCAATCAGAAAGAAGGCATCCCGTTTTAAGGCGTTTCCTGTAGGATATCTTAGCCAATCACATGCGACCGCCTTCCTCGGTTGATTAATTCCCTATTTCATTTTAAGTAATAACAATACGTAATATAATGTAACCTTTAATAATAAATACAATAGAAATAAATAAATAATATTTTAAATAATTTTAATAATAAGAATCATTATCATAATAACAATAATTTGAACACAACACATCTACAATTTGACGTTAAATTACAAATATATGACACAATGTAGGCACATACAAACTATATAACACAAAGTCTCTACAAACAAACAAAATACATCATTTCATAAACAACAATGATCACAGGAAACAATATTCTGTTTCTTCTGGTTACAAAACCCTGGTTGTGAATGTGACCACACAACATTAGACCCTATCTATCGTCATTATCTTGATAAGGGACAATCCCAACATTAAGGCCAAAAGTGCCCCCAAAAGACCAACAACAAGTAAGCCAGATGACATCTTGCTGAAGTTGTCTGACCCCCAAAACTGACAGTTGAGGAATTTTGATCTATATGAAGATATAAGGACAAAGACACACACACATGCACACGCACACACACACACACACACACACACACACACACACACACACACGCACACACGCACCCACACACACGCGCAAGACTTGCCCTTTAAATAAACACCCTTTGGGATGAAGTATCTCGGCGTGATCCTCAAGTACAAGATATCACTCCAGTCCATCTCAAAACGCCATCTGTTCGACATCAAGAATGACTTTTAAAACGATGAAGGGGGGCGGGCGGGCCCCCGGGCCGGCGGGCGGGGGGGGGGGGGGAGGGTGGGGGTGGTGGTGGTGGTGGTGGTGGGAGGAGGAGAGAGGGGGTAGTGGGGTGGTGGTCATTGCAGAAAACTGTTGTCCATGACCATTAGGCCGCACATACGATACAATCTCCTCTGTCGATCCAAACACAGTGAGAGAAGGGAATATTCACACCCCAGTTTCAGCTTCCATCTGTCTGTCATTTTCTGTGTGTGTGTGTGTATGGGGGGGGGTTCGTTTTTTTGGTCTTGTCGTCCTTGGAGTCTACGTGAGTAAGGTGCTAAAACGACAAGGGGTGGGTGGGTGGATGTTATGGCTGGGTTGTCTCAAATTAGTAACCCCATTTATCGCTTCAGTGGGTTTAGTGTTGCACAGAGCTTGTGTGTGTGTCGTGTTGTTAGGCGTCGATTTGTTGGGAGCCTTGCCAGGAAGTCTGATTTCTGGAGCATTTCGGCTGTGCTGGGGGGGTTTTTTTGTAGAAAAAAATAAAGCCCGGGAAAAAACACCATGTCAGATAATATTTTGTGTTTAACTAAAGTGCACAGAGCCCAGAGACATAAAGTACCACAGTGAGCTGTTGGACCATGGCGGATTAGGGGGTCAAGGGAGCCTCTTTTTTCCCTGTTTTTTTTAAGTATGCTTAATATACCTAATCGTCCGTATCCAACGATGGACCATACAGAGAAATCTGGAAGGTTGCTATAGAAACTGCATCCATAAAAAAAGGCTGAAGGGACCCCGTTCGTCCGCACGAGGGCGCTCTTGTTTTGGATGTGCCGCGTCAGCTTCCTTAACGGTTTCTTTTTGTCATTTAACAAAGGCTAATTTCCTATTATTGTGTTGTTTTTGCCCGAAAAAAGGGTTAGGGTTAGGGTTACAACGAGGACTCATTTGAGGAAAATAACAGGTGTGAAATGACTATAGACCTATAGGTTTGATCCTTGGGGGGGCAATCCGATGCTACAGCACAGCGTTTGATCGCCGATACATTAACGGGACTATGAATAGAGTAACGGACGGGGATCTGCGTTTGAAAGTGTATTACTTGACACCGGAGATGTTATGATCCCTCTCTTAAAGCAAAGTAGGCCCACCGTGTCACTGCTGGCGACGTGTGGGTTACTGCACTAGAAACTGTGGATAACAGGTGCTGAACGACCACAATTAACACGGCCACCACGATGCGCACGCACACATCTAGATTAATTGGTCCTATATTGTCGCCCAACAAAACAACAACGAGACAAATGTAAACTTTTGATACCCTTCACTTGAATTTTAGGGCAATAAATTACAATTAAATTACAAATTACATTACTAAGGATTACGCTGATAAAGTGCTACAATAGGCCTAAGCTGACAATAACTTCAAAGCGCTGCTTTTTTTAAATTTAGTCCCTGCAATGGTAATAATAACGACGCACATTATGGAAGACTGTTGCGGGAGTAAATGTAAAATATAGATATAGTCTTAGTACATGATCCGTCCCATGTGTAACTCACGACACTCATCACACCACATCACTCGCATTTCCTATTTTGGGTGACGCCAGGAAAAAATGATCTCGCCTATCATTCTGGGGGGGGGGGGGGGGGGGGGGGGGGGGGGGGGGGGGGGGGGGGGGGGGGGGGGGGGGGGGGGGGGGGGGGG
>JAOPJI010000142.1:3017176-3029066 GCA_027122695.1 Merluccius productus
TATTTTATTTCTGTTTATTTTTTGCTTTTTTCTTTTTTAGTTAATTTTTAATTTTATACGTTTTTACACAAAAAAAATCCCCCCCCCCCCCCCCCCATATCGACCGATTTTTTTTCTTTGTTTTTTTTTCTGGGGGGGGTTCCCCCTTTTTTGATTGGCAACCCAAGTGAAGCTCATCCGGGCCTAAGATGGCAGGATCCTCCCGGGACGGCCGTGGCATCTCGACACACTGGTGTGTCCAACGGATCAGGGCTAGGGTGGCTGTGGGCGTGTGTGAGGCAGCTCAGAACACGCTTACCGTACAGTACGCTCAGACTGTCATTTGCTTCGTATTTTTCCTCTTTGAGGCATGAATGGAGCATAGAGAAGAGGCTTAGCCGGTTATTTTTAACTCCCTTTGATGGATTATTAGGCGCCGGACCCGGAATGCATTGACTCTCTTCAGAAATGTAAAAGAAAGTCTCACACAATGGCGGCGTAGGATTGTGGAGACGGCTCTGTGTCTCTGACTTAACGTGACTGGAAATGGAAATGGAATCCGGTTGTCTTGATTGCAAATGAATGCCCACAGTAAATGGACGCTTCAGTTGTTTTGCCTCTTCACCCAACCTGCAAAAGCATGAACGCGCTAGCTCTGTCTCCGTTCAGTCCCCTTCACTAGTTAATCATTTAGTATCTGCTTTCATCCAAAGTGATACTTTATGTCATTAAGGAGCAGCTTGGCGGTCAGGGCGTCTCGTTCGACGACGCCTACAGGTAGACTGCGGACATTGGGGATCGAACCCAGTACCTTTCGACTTACCCACCCCTGCCCCTCCTGCTTAGCGATTTTAGCGCAGCGATTTTCTCTTCAGTTTATGTCGTCGAGGTCATTTGGCAGCATAGATGGGATATTCTTCTCGCGTTCACTCTTTGGGCCGGTCGGCATAAATACTATGAGGCTTTGTTAAGCAATAGCTATTAAGGGCCCAAATGAGGACATTTAATCACTTGTGCAGATTCATCAATAACATGTTCTTCCCGCTTCTGACAGCACACATGGCAGCTAATCCCAGAGGTTGTTTCCGGCTGCGTGAGAAAGAGTCGAAATGCTCTCCAACACGGCTTTGTACTACAGCACGTCTTTCCCACCTTGTCCATTGAGCTTGAGATTATGCGTCCGTATAATAAGCGCGTATATTTCAATGACGACTAAACCGTTTTTAAATAATGGGATGAAAATCTGTCAACGCAAAACCAAAGCCTTGATAAATGGCAAATTCAAAATCGGAACGGAATGCGGTTATCTTTTGGTCTGGGATTTAAATCTGCAGTTTTGTGCTCATGGGAAACGTTGCTTCTTATATGAATCACTGCTTCATAAAGATGCATAGTTTGCTTCCTTTGCATTGCACCTGAACTTAATGGGGATACAATGCTTTCATCCACATTTTTCGTGGCTCTGATGGCGCTTGTGCTGAGCACCGTCATAATACCCGCATTACCTACAATTGCAGCTCGCATACGTTGACATCGTACTGTACTTTGCCTCTTTAGTTGATCCAGACTACAATAATACACACACACACACACACACGGCACGCTCAATAGACACTGCATTGAGGGAAGGAGCCCCATTTACCCCTTGTTGCCAGGGACTGCCGGTGCCGTAGCATGAATATTTGAAGAGACCTACACGGATCAGGGAGAACTTTGGGCTCACCTCGCAGGTGCCCCTATGCATCTTTAATGGGCTTTGGCCCTCCTCATAGGGCCGCAGGAAGGGGGAGAAGTGCTGTGAGTGGTGTCAGAGAGTGTCCTGCAAGACCCCCCCCCCCCCCGCTCTCTCCACCTTGATGAATAAGTGAAGACGTTCAAAGAGCAGGGTCGGCCGAGATGCAGTGGGCCGACTTAGTCAATAACAGACACATTTGTGTTCTTGTGAGAGCTGCACTGTTTACAAGTTTACCGATTAGCCCTCAAATGTGATCCGTCTCTCTGAAAGTAGCCTACGCTGCCGCCTGCTTCAGTCGGCGAGGAAGAAGAAAAAGACGGAGAAGGAGGAAAAGAAGGAGAAACCTTTCAAATTAGACTTGCTTTAGTGTGCCAGCAAGACACTATATGACTATGTCACTATGTGATTTCCATTGTATACATTTGGTAGTCGTGCTAGTATTTTTTTTTAGTTGGTACTTCAAGCTTTTGAGATCACATTGTCTATAAAAGATTTAAATTATGTGTAGTTCCTCGGACTACGCATCTAAAAGCGATGCGCCATCTGCAACGTACTAAATAACACGCTACTGTATGTATAACATTGAGACGTACGTATTTTATTTTCTCTCCCGCAAAATCCAATCCATTCCATTGCCTGCAAGTCATCAAACAAATAAACAATAATGTTTACCAAATGGCTTTGTTGTACGACATCACAGCTTATTAAAACGGCATCTCATTAGAGCCACTGAGCAGCCATTTTACATGAGATTAATTGGGCCTTTTTTTTTTAAAACCACTTTCTCTTCATTATCATCCTGTCTTGCAAATGGATTCACCGTGAAGCTGATGCATATTCATTTTACAGGAAGCTTGAAATTTGTTCGGAAACGAGCCAAAGGTGGAGCTGAACTGGCGCGCCGCCGCGCGCTGAATGATAAACACGAGAGCTTTGCCCCATCAGGGAGAGTGAAAGGCAGAAGTTTTTGCCGGGAGATGGGGTTCAGTTCAGGTCTTTCGTGTTTCCATTCTGTTGTTGACGTCTCTGCCATCACCTATTCTTACTCTTAATTGGTGTGTCTGTAAAGTGCACGGTTTTCTTTTAAATATATTTCATGTTGGCTTTCTGTGCCTTCACGGAGAGGATAGTGAGGAGAGGCAGGAACGTGCGGTTGAACGAGAGTGGGAATGACAAGTAGCTGGTCCGAATCCAACCGGGGGGGCCTCTACAAGGTGTATTGCCTGTGTTATGACCCAGCTCTTGGCCACAACAAAAATGGAGACACACAATAATAAGGGAAAAGTTACCAAGCATTTGTTATTAAAAAAGTATATACTGTAACTAAATAAACTCTTGATTTGTCATCCAATGAGAAGTGGCGATCAGTAGATCAGCAATGTAGGTGTGTGGATGAAGTGGAAAGTGTCGTGAGGTAGAAAGGCTTGGAAGGTGCTCCCACTGAGGGACTAGTCAGCATTTTAAGGCAATTAGGCAGGCGAGCCGAGACCAGGTGTCCTGGATCATTGTAATGGCTCTGGAGCCCCAGTCTACCTGCTTAAAGACACAGCACAAGGGGAAGACACACAAGCCCGCCCTGACAGAGCGAGCCAGAGGGCCGTCACACCTGCGTGGTTAGAGCACTAACAGGCTGAGCCGCAGAGGCAAAGGAGTGTGCTGGTTCTGTGTTGTGCCGCCTTGTGTGGTGGAAATGGTTTTCTAGAAGAGCTATTCTCTCTCCTCTTGTTTCATTACTAATGTATGCAGACAAGCTTTTATCAGGGTTTGATTTGCCACTCTCAAAGTTTGAAGGAAATGTGCAGTGTGTAGTCTTCGGTTGGAATCCACGGCATGTGGTTTTCACAAACTGAACGGGGATGGTGTGGGTGTGCGGTGGGTTTTTTTTTCTGGTACTTTTCCATCTCACACTTTTTTTCGGACTCCCCATGCGTTTGGTTGTTGTTTTTTCTTTGTATGTGTGATGCGTACTCCGGCAGATCAGAGGAGGCCAGTTGGTTGAGCGCCCACCCCAGGCGCAGAAACAAACAAAGTTTTGCCTTTTTTACTAAATTGTGGACTCTCACACCTGAGGCGAGCTACATAAACTTCAAAGGCAAAGGGGCATCTCAGCCCCGACAGATTCAACCTTAAGAATAATTGCGGTCGCCGACATTATTCAAATCACAAAAATCTGTTAAAACATCAAAGCTTCAACGCTGAGAAAGGGAAACGTTGTCCTTCGTTTTGGAGAAAATAGTATTTATTATTTGTACTCTGTAACGTTCTCCATAATTTTAAACATAGTTCATTAATAGACAAAATGAATAAATAAACAGTGCGTGGAAACAACAACATCCATTTACAGATAGTTCAGTTTTTTGGGCCGCATCAAAATACTCCCAAACTGTAGTAATATTCAGACCACCGTAATTTAAAACTCCTTTTTGCCAGAAAAAAAAAAGCTAATTTATTTTGTTGAGGATGAAAAGCAGGAATCAGACATGGAAAATTAGCCAATGTCATCTTTTCCAGAAAGGTTGTTAGTCTTTTAGCTTTCAGAGTAAATGTCAGTGAACGCGTATTAATTAAAGTGCAATTGTGTTACAGTTGGTCTGCTGCATCATTTAGTTCTGTCTTATTATACCCGCGAAAACAATTTAAACACACCATAAAAATCCCTGTAAAAAACAGTCTAGCTAGCTTTACTTAGCAGCCAGTCAACCAGCGACAGTGTAGCGAACTGTATTTCTATATGTTTTCAGTCCAGAAAAAGAAAATAACTCCTTGATCCTGGCAGGGATTTCTGATCTTTTCTTCGCCTGTGCGGTGACGCTCCATCATCGCACCGCAGTACAGATGTAGTGCTGGCGTAGCCGCAGGGTATCTCATACGCTACCCTATTACTGACGGTCACAGGTCTCTCTGTCTCTGTCTCCCTCTCTCCCCCTCTCTCTCTCTCGGGGTCAGATTGTGGCTTTAGAGTGTCACTGAAAGGCAATGTCACTGGTGGTTGTTAGGAGGTGAACCAGGAGCGTTAGGGATACAGAGGTGCACCCAGTAAGGGGGGGGGGGTGGCTCGGCTCGGTTAATTTTCATTTTCTTTTACTTTGGAAATGTTATTAAGAAATGAGTGTTTTTACTCCTTCGACAGCATGATAAGAGGTAGTGCTAGATCTAAGCTCCTCCTGTGGTCACAGACTTGGTTCGTCGGCTCACATTCGGTCAGCAAGGTGTTTGCTTTCGGAGGTTGCTTTAGTCCACAAGACAACCGGGAAGTAAAATCTGGAGATATGAAACCTAATGCCTAACTGTTAGCAGCTCTAGTGGAAACCAGTAGCTGATCCCCAAGGACCAACACTTCATGCTGATATTCACAAATGTTAAACCAAAAAAACATTATTTTGTAAATATTTAAAAAAGTAAATCTGTTTGGTGTTGAATCCCATTGTCTTCAGTATGTGTTTGTTTTTATGTACTCTGTTTTAGACATTATGAAATAATGAGCTCACTATTATACACACTACTATTATGATGATGATTATTATTATTACAAAACTATCACAGTGGTATTGGTAGTTTTGCCGCACCTGTGGATTTTAACCTGGTTTATGGTAAAAGTCATTATTATGTGTGATGCGACAAATCAGGTCTCTCTTGGAAAAGATGTGCCAGATCATATAGAAATACCTTTAAATAACACCGGCGCAGTCGTTTAACTGGAGACACAGAGCTGTGGATCCCTGCCAGGATTTACCCTGCGACCTGACAGACTTATGGGGAACACGCGGTGATCTTGTGAAACGAGGTTGTTCGGGGTGAGCGGCCATCCGGGCTTAAATCTAAGAATAGCTCATTAATGAACAACTGGGTTTCCAATTCCAGGTCACACTTGTAGGATGTATGTGGACAAACACACACACACACACACATGCGCACACGCACACAGACACACACAAGGCAGGCGCACGCGTTAAATTAGCTACATCTACCGCCATGCTGCTTTGTGTGTGAGGAAGAAGGAAAAAACAACGGCAAACAAACTCAAGCCGCGATTTTATATCTGATCTGAATCCCAACACATTCTCAACAGAAGGCCGTCTAATCTTACACACACACACACACACACACACACGTCATTTTCCCCTCCGTTTTCACTTTTGAAAGCTTCTTTTCATCCGTGGGACATTCGTTTTTGATTACCCCGATAGTGGAGCCCAGAGGCCCCTGCCAACACTGCCCAGTCAGGGGTATTGGAGATAAATGTCTTTTAGTGATGGGCCAGCTTCCCCCAACCCCCCCCCCACACACACACACACACACACACACACCGCTCATCAAATATTTATAGTGGAGACTTGGGAGAACTGTGGGGTTGGATACGAGATATTCTCCTGTCTCCTCCTGGAAAGGGAGTCAGTGATGTAGCGGCTCGGCTCCACTTCCACGCAGGCACCGCTGGCGGTTCGTCAGGCAGCACTGAGAGCATGGCCGACTACCGAGGTACCGCACCGCACACACACCTCTCCGGGCCGCCGCCGGCTCTCTGCTTGCATTTAAGTTGTTGTGGCTTCGTGGACAGGGCCGTGAAGTGGGTTGCGAGAGAGAGGGAACGATAAGTAGGCGTAGGAGGAGGATCAGAATAGAGCCGCGGTCCTACGCCTGTTCGTAGCACGTGGTCATGGGTCGGGATGTAGGTGTGGTGTCCAAGGAAGAGCCTTTTCCGTTAATTAAATGTTTCTGAATCCTTTGCGTGGTGACGAATTCACTCTCAAATGACTGTTTTCAAAAACTTTTACGCATATGATCTGTAATTCTGCATCACCGTGGTTTTAATCGGCAGATTCATCGACAGCCCAGTGAAGATGGAAAGTGGGTTAAAAGAGGAAGGGAATGACATGCAGGACTTACGTTTTGACCTCATGGTTGGCTCCTAGCCACCTACTCGTTTACAAGTTTTCATCCTGCATTATGAGTCTCCTGCATGGCATGTCAACTTTTATTTTTAATCAAATATTCATGAATCTGTTGTTAATTGGTGATGGATTTGCTATCCTTAATGCGATCAGATATTATCTACTATCTATGATTTGTAGTCTGCACCACAGTACAGTTGTGCATAGTATTACATGAACACATCGACTAATCACTGCCATCACTGATATGGATATTAAGTTCTTGTTTTTTTGTACAAGGAGACAGTGGATCAATGAGGTAATTGTCGGCGGGGATTATGAAATCAATGAGGTGGATCATTCCATTTTGGATATGTCATTGTCAGGGTCCAGCAGTGACATTCAGATCAGCGAATCAGAGAATGGAACAGACAAAGAAGGGATCAGACACTGATATTGGACTTGGTGCTTCGAAGCATATCAAATAGTTGGACCCTATTTGACGCAGAAAGAGCAGTCACAATCGTACAATATGTGTACTAATCCGGGATCCAGCAGTCCTATGGTATAGCGGCACTTTTGGGAGGAGACGGCACAGAGCCTGGGTCGAAAACCATAAACTTCAAGGGGAGGAGTTACGCCTGTTTCGTTACAGAGATATTCTACCGAAGAAAACTCATTAGTGCGAATGGATGAGGCTTTCAGAAGGGGATTTTAATGGCCAGTCTACATGGTGTTCATTTGAAACCTTTACAGACACTATTTTGCAGTTTACGACCGCTGGCCGAGTTTGTGTTCACCAATTACGCGCTTACAGATCCCTGCCTCCAGCGAGATGATTGGTCGAAAAAAAATCTGAAGCTAAAGTAAGTGAAATACCCTATTCACCCGGATTTGAGCTTGTCTGCCATCAGACTTTAGATATTAATCTAAAATCTGATTCGTGAGACTACATTTGCACAAACTTGTTTGAAAGACGAGAACAGCTACCGGCTTTAGACATATCTGTAACGTCATTATAGATGGATTGTGTTTCATTATTTAACTCGACTACCAGAATTTTCCAAGATATCGCCCTAATCCCGATCAGCGCTGCATATGTCAAGATGACATTTGACGACGGAAAGAAAAGCCGAACGGCTCTCCAGTGTTTCTTGAGGGAGGGAGGGAGGGAGGGAGGGAGGGAGGTGGTTTTTTGAGGTGACTTGATTTAATCTTGTTGAGTAATCACAAAATCCAATTGTCCTCTCGTAGTTAGCATTCAACTCTTTAGCTGTCCACTCTGTGTGGGAACTCATCCCCTAAGAGCTATCTCTCTCCTCCTCCTCACGGGGGGGCCGGGGAGCGCTGGGTGAAACTGGGCCATCCCTCCTATTGTGTCATCCCGACATGGAGCCCCTCTTCTGAAAGGGCCCTGGCAGAGGAGCGTCCCCCCCACCGCTAAACGTGGCAGGGGGAGATAGTGCATTCTCATGTTATCTGCAGTCGGACCCCTTGGCCCCTCAGCCATTTTCTCATTTCGGGATTTGACCAGCGGCTGACCTTGGCAACTCTAAGTGCTTTCAAGGCAGAGCCAAGTCTCGGCTCCTTCTTCTGCTGGTGTCTTCCACGTGGAGGGGAATCACACACACTCACACATAAGCACACACACACACACATATACATGCATACACATAAGCACACACACACACACACACAGACACACACACAGACACACACAACGCTCTTTTCACTTTTGCCAATTTCTCTCATGCCTGAAGCCTCTGTGCCCAGTCCCTTTCTATTTTTCAATAACATGGACACAGAGACATTCATCTGGGCTTTTAATGCCCTGTCCTCAGGGGAGAGGAGCCATACGTTTATGACTCCTGACGTCGGACGGAGAGAGAGAGAGAGAGAGAGAGAGAGAGGGGGGGGGAGAGAGAGAGAGGAAGAGAGAGAGGAAGAGGGAGAGAGGAAGAGAGAGAGGAAGAGAGAGAGAGAGAGGAAGAGAGAGGAAGAGGGAGAGAGGAAGAGAGAGAGGAAGAGAGAGAGAGAGAGGAAGAGAGAGGAAGAGGGAGAGAGAGAGAGCGAGAGAATGCTGGGAGAGACAAGAGGTGAGCGCGCGCACGTATACAGTCACACAGGAGCACACACAAACAAAAATATTAAATGTGCAAGAGGGGGGCGCGCACGCACACAGGACCACAATAAAATGAAATAAGACCTCAAGCCGATACCTTTTACCCTGGGGGGGGGTTCTTGCAGGATCCTCTGATGCTAATCTTCTTGTTTTGCGCACGTAGAATAATTACAGCTGGCGCGTCTGAATCCACACCGGGGGGCTCACTCCTCACGAGAGGGGGAGGAGGAAGGGGGGAGGCAGGCAGGGAGGGAGGGAGGGAGAGAGGGAGGGAGGTGGAAGCGATATGCCATCGGGGTGGAGGATACACACTTGTCACGAAGTGTTTTCTCAGTAGTATCAGGGGCGTGCGTCTCCTTCCCTCCCCGCGTGTCGAGTGCTGATCTGGGTCAAAGTGCTAACTGCTTCCGGGCGGCCTGGGAGAGGCGCGCTTTGCGCATGGATCATTCCTCACGCCTCATTAAGATCCCACTGCCGCCGCTGTCGCCAGGACAGGCGGGAAAAACCTCCCCGGTTCTCACTCACTTGACCTTAAAGGTAAACACGCTCAGATGGCTTTGCCTGGCGTACCTACTAGCTAAATCAAGGCTAAGTGCCACTCAAACTTTTTTCCCAATAGCCCTCACTCTGAGGCGCTTGTTTGCGAGCGGTTATATGTCTCCGACTAAGACATCCCAGCTGTACAATGTGATGTAGGGCCAATGTTTTAGCCTTGTTCGCTTGCCCTGGAGGACGGTTCAACCATTCGATTGGCTTCCAGAGTCACAGCCGACAATTAGCGTTAGCCTGATTGTAGTGTTAGCGTTATCCTGGTGCTATCATTCGCCTAGCGTTTGTGTGGTCATACTATTAGCCTAGCGTTAGTCTCACAAATATGACGGCAGACGAGCTCAAATCTGGGTTTCGACCAATGTGTCGGACCAATCATGTTGCGTAATTGGTGAACACAAGCATTGTAAACTGTAAAGAAGTGTCTGTAAAGGTTTCGAATCAACACCGTGTAGACTGGCCGCTGTAGAAATACACTCAACACACAAAATCCCCTTCAGAAAGTTTCTCTTTGGTAAAATAACTGGAACGCGTAACCTCGCCCCATGCAGTTGTCGGTTGTGTGCCGTCTCCCCCCAGAAGTTGCTGCTATAACATAGCAGACCTACTGGACCGGAGATTAGCGTAGCGTTAGCGGGGCTCACAGAGTCCCGCGATTCATTGTGATACACACAACCACCGCGCTCTCGGGGCCAACCCCCCAAAAATGGAAATCAAACGGGAGGAAATATCGAGCGGCTTTGAAGAAGAAGCTCTTCACAATCACGTTCCCGACGACGCCCGGAGCCGAGCCATCAGGGTGCTAGGGAGAGCAGATGAGGCAGCGAGAGAGGAGCCGCAGTGTTTAGGCGCTTTGATGCCTGATTGCTCTAAAGATGGCATCAGTGGGAGACACATGCTCAATAATTCAGCAGGAGCCGTTTTCGCATTTCTTGCACCACCTGCGCCACTGTTGCTGGGGGCAATAAAGGGAGTTGTGAGCGGTGGTGATGGATTCAACAGCCTTATTCCCCTCACCTCTCCACCGTTCCCAACACAAGGTGAGGCCCTGACTCCTTCCAGAATAATGTACCTGGAATACAGAGGGAAATGGAAAGGCATCCAAAATTGGGGGAAACGGGGCTTTACGATTATGATACACTTTATTGATCCCTTAAAGGGAAACTTCATTGATATTGTATTATTACTATTACTCATTTATGTCATCACTTATGTAGAAAAACAACCTACAAATCAAATATCAAGTGAATTCTACTGTATTTTAACTAGCCGCCACTGCATAGACGTATGACATGTCACAGACAACATGCATGACAGTTGGCAGACAACCAGGTGAGCACAACTCCGAGCTGCAGGTACAGGGAATCAGGGAACGAGCAGCCCTCAAGTTCATCGGCAACTAGTCTGGCTTACCGGATGTAGGTGGTCGGTATGAACTGGAACAGGCTGAAACAGTCGCCCAATGGTCAGCATGCAACGATTCGCTTTTCGTCCGATTTCTTTCACGCCTCTTAGAAAAACGTGCGGCTTCTTTGTATCCGTCAAGCAAGGACAGACAGGCGAGTTTTTATTTGGGAGCTTTCCAAAGCTTCCAAGGGGGCTCTGTTGCACGCTCGTCTCCCCAGGGGGGTAACAGCTGGATATGGCGTCATCAGCAGGCTTCTGATAGCTCCCGCCGGGGGGGGGGCAAGGGGAAGGGGGTTGCTGGGGCAGGATGAGGAGGACGGACAGCTTGGACGGGAGTGTCCCTCGGGAACACATCATGTTCCCAGCACACATTTT
Organism: Merluccius productus; assembly: GCA_027122695.1. Lineage (NCBI taxonomy): Eukaryota > Metazoa > Chordata > Actinopteri > Gadiformes > Merlucciidae > Merluccius > Merluccius productus. The sequence continues at coordinate 3,028,215 of JAOPJI010000142.1, forward strand.
CCGTCTCTCTCTCTACATCTCTCCTCTCCCTTTCTTCCTCTCTCCCGTTCTCCCTCTCTCCTCCTCCAGCTCTCATCTCTCTCCCTCTCTCGTCTGTCTGTCCCGTTCCGTTTTCCCTATTCCTCTCCCTTGATCTCTCCTCTCCATCTCGCCCTGTCCCTCTCTTCTCTCTCTCTGCCTCTCCACCCCCCCCCCCTCTCCTCTCTCCTCTCTCCCTGTCCACCCCCTCTCCATCTCTGCTCTCCCTCCCCTCTCTCCACTTCATCTCCCCTCTCCCTCTCCACTCCATCTCCCCTCTCCCCCTCTCCTCCCTCCCCATCTCCCTCCCCAAGTTAGAGTGAGTGATCCGAGCCTGCTGACGGGGTTTGGAGACCCAGCAGCGGTGCCGGGTGTCTGGGTACATCTGTTAGGACCCGCAGCGGGGCCGGGCTCGCTCCCTGGGGCCCCTGGGGCCAGCCGGCACCACCACACTTTGGAGATTGGAAGTGCTGGCAGGGAGCTCACAGATCTCAGCCTGAACCCCTGCTCCAAACAAAGGGTGTATACTTTAGTGTGTGTGTGTGTGTGTGTGTGTGTGTGTGTACTTTTGAGCAGTGTTGGGAACGTTACTTTAAAAAAGTAATTAGTTGTAGTTACTCACTACTTGTTCCAAAAAGAGTTCGTAACTAAATGACTTTATAATAAAAGTAACTAGTTACCAGGGAAAGTAACTATTTGCGTTACTGTAAACCTCAATGAATTTGAAGTAGTGTTTATATCTCCACCTTGAAAATGCCAACTTTTCATCGGATTGCTCCGGACTCGCCATCTCTGCTGCTTCTTCGAATCTGTTTGGTGTGTGTGTGTGTGTGT
>JAOPJI010000142.1:3038790-3046290 GCA_027122695.1 Merluccius productus
ACCTATTGTTGATGATCGGTTCATTATTGTATTGATTACCTATTGTTGATGATCGGTTCATTATTGTATTGATTACCCCCGCGTGGCCGCGTCACAGCCTATCAGAGAAATGAATATTCATGAGCAAGCTACAACCTTTGCCTTTATCTAATCTATTGATATATTTTCAACCATGAAAGGAAGTGACTTTTAATATCTTCCATAGTTTTAACTAAGAAGCTTTCACAAATATTGAATTTCTAATTTGAAATGTATTTTAAATATTGATTGATGTTGAATCTAAAAAAAAAAAGTAGGCTACTACAACATGTTTGATATTTTGGACAACATGTTCGTCCTGAAGAGCTCTGATATCAGTTTTTATTTTGATGAGCCTAACATGGGACCTGATTTAAAGCAGATTAATATTATATTCTTACTTCAAACTGAATATTGATTCCTTGTGTTGTCTTGGCAACAACACGGCAGCAGGATCAGTTATTAAAGATATGTGCACACCGGTTTAGGATTTGTAACGTCTGCTACTTTTATTATTTGAGTCCTTGTGTTTATTGTGTACATGTAAGGACTATTGTTGTGTTGTGTTGGTTCATAAAGCATCATGGTAATAAACCAGTCGGTGGGTCCAACTGGATGTTGTCGTGGGTTGGATGATCCTTCCCGTTGGTTCGGTGGAGATCCTCCAGGCTGAGCAGATGTTTCTCCAGAGCTCAGCTCTCTGTTGGTTCTCCTAGCAGCACACCTGGATGTCCTTCCAGCCCCTTGGATCCCAGCAGGTCTCTATGGGGTCCTGCCCCCTGACGTGGGTCCGGTCTTCAGTCCCTCCCGCTGGCTCCTCCTGGACTCACTGGTGGCTCTGGGGACCGGGGGCTCAGTCCCCTGGAGACATGTCCCCCAACACGTCACTACACACACACCAGTGGAGTCTCCATCTACCCCTTAATCAGTGTGTGGAGGGAGGATATCACTACACACACAACAAAGTCTCCATTCACGTCTTCATGCTTCATGCTCCACAACTCCCATGCTCTGAATATGACTTATGGCGCAGAGGAAAATAGGCTACTATATAATTGTCCGCAACCACTCTTTTAAGTTTTTTATTTTTTTCTGTACTTTTCCACCTTCTTCAGACAACCTGGCGGTTTAGACCAACGTTGTGTTACACCGACCCCTCCTGGTGGTGGGAGACATGACAGCCCTTACCCACCAAGCTTTCATTTAACTGATGGATGTATAATCACTTGTATATTTAGGCCTAGAGACGTTTTAGGGCAAGCCAACATTGTCGTTAGCGACAAAACTGGCGAAACCCTTCATCCGTTTTCCGTCATTAATGACATAACGCAGACACAAATAATAACGTGTATTTCGCAGTGTTTGAATATTTTTGGTTAATTTGAACCCAAAGTAATAAAACAGCCTGTGTGCGCACCAGCCAATACACTACCGACTATAGACTCTCCCAGTGCAACTCAGATGCAGTGATTAAATAAGCATGAGTTTTATTAGTGGTCTCTGTCAGCCTTGAACCCAGAACCTTCTGCCCGTGAGGCACGAGAGCTGACCAATCAGCCATCTGAGCTTGTCTTCTTGAGAGCATCACCTCTTTCTCCTGCAGTGGCCAACACATGTTTATTTGTTGGGGCTTTACAGTGTCTTAAATAAAAAAAATACAAATTAAGTACTAGTAGTATTTGTGGTGTAATGGCCTCGACATTTGTTCATAAACGCAAACTATACAAAATATATGAATTAGAATAATATACAAACCCAGAACTGACTGGGTAGCTGTAGTGGCTGTGTCTTTGACTCACAGCAGAACTGTGCTATGTTCAATTCCTGCCAAGTCTAACTGTACTGAAGCAGTAGCTTATCATTAAGTGTACTCAGATTTCAAGGGTATTTTAAATGATGTATAATGTTCTTAATTGAGTGTGTGTTTGCAGGGGACACCAGGCAAACCCGTAGAAAGACACACTTTGGTTTAATGCTGGAATGACCATGTACATGTAATTGACATTTTGATTAAAAAAATAATAATCCCTCAAAAGATCCTTAAAAAACAAAACAGAACAGTAGTCAGCTAATCAGATTGTAAGACTGAGGTCAGCCCCGCCCACAAAACGGCAGTTGACGTTTTCCAGGAATGGGAGGTGGGAGTGGAGGCGGTCCACGGAGGTGATGGAGATTCCTTTACACACTGAGACGTCCAGAGTCCTCAGCCTCCTGCAGTGCTGCACCAGACACCTCAGGGACCTGGAGAACAGAGGAGAAGAGAGGAGAGAGGAGAACAGAGGAGAAGAGAGGAGAGAGGAGAAGAGAGGAGAAGAGAGGAGAGATGAGAACAGAGGAGAAGAGAGGAGAACAGAGGAGAAGAGAGGAGAACAGAGGAGAAGAGAGGAGAGAGGAGAACAGAGGAGAACAGAGGAGAAGAGAGGAGAACAGAGGAGAAGAGAGGAGAGATGAGAACAGAGGAGAGAGGAGAACAGGGGAGAAGAGAGGAGAACAGAGGAGAAGAGAGGAGAGAGGAGAACAGAGGAGAAGAGAACAGAGGAGAGAGGAGAACAGAGGAGAGATGAGAAGAGAGGAGAGAGGAGAACAGAGGAGAAGAGAGGAGAACAGAGGAGAGAGGAGAAGAGAGGAGAAGAGAGGAGGGAGGAGAACAGAGGAGAGAGTAGAACAGAGGAGAACAGATGAGAGATGAGAAGAGAGGAGAGAGGAGAACAGAGGAGAAGAGAGGAGAACAGAGGAGAACAGAGGAGATGAGAGGAGAACAGAGGAGAACAGAGGAGGAGAACAGAGGAGAACAGAGGAGGAGAGAGGAGAGATGAGAAATTAGAAGAGAGAAGAGGAGAGGAGAGATGAGAAGGGAGGAGAGATCAGAAGAGAGAAGAGAGGAGGAAAGATGAGAAGAGAGTACAGTTGAGAGAAGAGGAGAGATGAGAGAAGAGGGAAGAGGAGAGATGAGAAGGGAGGAGGAGAGAGAAGAGAGGAGGAGAGATGAAAAGAGAAGAGAGATGAGGAAAGATGAGAACAAGGAGAAGAGAGGAGAGAGGAGATGAGAAAAGAGGAGGAGAGATGAACTGTCTATTGTTAGCTACTTTTGACGGGTTATTTTCCATATACTTGTTTGGTTTAAACCCCAATCTTCAGATTTCTACATTTGATTTTAAAAATGTAACGGAGCTGCATGTATCATATCATAGCATCACATCATATAGTGGTCACAGTGGGAGCTGAAGGGATTTGTTTGTGCGTTTTTTACCTGTCTGTAATGTTCTCACAGTGGGAGAGCGAGAGGTGCTGCAGTCTGGCCAGGAGGAGCGTGGCCTCGGCGACTCCTGCGTCTGTGATTCGTCCGCAGTGGCTGAGGGACAGGCTGGTCAGACTGGGGCAGTGGCTGGCGACCGCAGCCAGGCTGGCGTCACTGATCTCAGGCAGCAGGGACAGAGACAGACGCTGGAGCTCTGGATGACGCAGCACCTAACATAAGATGAGATAAGATAGTAGTGGCGAAAACACACACGCACACACACACACACACACACACACACCTGTGTGATGCTGATGTCGGTGAGCAGGGAGCAGGCGGACAGGTCGAGCTCCTGGAGCCTGCCGAGGGCCAGCAGGGAGGGCCCTTTCTGCTCTGTCGGGGGGGTGGGCTCCACTGGCAGGGGCCGCGTGGGGAACGGACTCTTGGGGGGCCGGAAGAAGCCCATGTTGCCGAAGGTCCTGGTGAAGGTGGGACCCTGGTGGTGGAGGAGGGGACTACAGTTAAGAGTGTAAGTGAACACCCCTTGTTTCAGCTCGAATTCCAACACTGAGATTTACAGAAATGCTTTTTTTTTAAGGCTAAGAGTTCTAGGGGGGGTGACGGACGTGTCATCGCCATGGTTACGACCCACGCCACCGCCATTGTGTAGGAGCGTTATATCGAGCGCACCTCACCGCCGGTGTCCCTTCGTAAATGAATGAAAAGAACGCAACTCTCAAAAGAGCATAAGACTTCACTGACACAAATCATTTTATTTAGCTCCCGCTTCTCTCTCTCTCTCTCTCTCTCTCTCTCTCTCTCTCTCTCACCGTCTCCACCTCTGGCTCTCTCTCTCTCTCTCGGGCGGGGGCCTCTTGCCCCAGCAGTCCCCAGTCAGTGATCTCCTTGCACCAGCCCAGCCGCAGCACCACCAGCGCCTGTAGGTAGGTGGTGATGGCGTGCACAGAGAGATCCGTCAGGTAGACGCAGGAAGTCAGGTCCAACTCTCGTAGGGTGCCTCCACACAGCTGGGCCAGGGAGGACACCTCCACATCCTGAAAAGAGAGAGAGAGAGAGAGAGAGAGACAGACAGACAGACAGACAGAGAAAGGGCCAGGGAGACAGACAGGGAGAGCAAAAGAGGAACTAGAGAGGGATGGGGAGGGAGAAAGGGGAAGTGAGGAGAGGGGTAGTGAGGAAGCCGTTAAACCGGTCAAGGAACACTCTCTACGACCTGCCTCTCAATTCAATTCAATTGAAAACAGCTTCATTGGCTTTGAAAATAAGCACTTAAAAATTTAACTAAGAAAAACCCGCCTAGTAAGATGTACAAATGTAAATATCAAATATTTAAAAAAAGCATATAAATAAATAAAATAAAGGTACAACTCCCTATCTCTCTCACTGTACCATGCAAGCCCTCCCGCCCCTTCCCTGGGAGACTGACTCTGATGCTGGTGCAGCTCCGGACGGCCAGCCTCTCCAGCGGAGCGGCCGTGGGGCCTGAGAGGCCCTTGACCAGCGGGGCCCCGGTCAGGTGGGTACACTCGGACAGCTCCAGGCTCCGCAGGGACGCCAGCGACACCAGCTCAGCCACACCTGGGGAGCACGAGGCCGTAAGTTCGATACCCGCGACGAACCATGTAGCGGTTCACTTCACACTGACATGGAGGTAATCAACTTCCGCTTTGATTCACACACACTGCAGTTATATATCACACACACACACACACACACACACAAATACAAACACACACACCTTTTCCCACTGGTGGCGGTGTCATGTGCAGATAGAATCCTTTGTTTAAAATCTAATTATTTAAGTTGATTCATACAGTTTATAATACAACAATTATTTTTTATTTCCCGAACTCAAACCGAACATTCAATTATTGGCCTTTTAGATCTTCTGCAACTGTGGGAGTACGCGTCACGGAGACAGAGATCCATATACTAGTTCAATGTTTAGTCATTCATCGTGAAATGGTTTGTCATTATGGAGAGACATTGTTGTGTTCGAAACTGCCACAGCGTTTCTCATGCGAGACGTTAGCAAAACAAAGTTTTCATTAGCCGAGGTTACGGTATATTTATGTTGGTTTAGGGTTTTACAGGACCACAAATCTCTTGATCCCTCTCAATATGGCGGAGTATCGGCAGCAAAAATACCCATGATGCATTCTGATGTACAAGACCTATAGCCCTCGGAGTGGTTCATCACATCACAGTCTCCGGTACCTTTATCAGTAAGCCTCCAGTCGCGGCACATGGAGAGGTGCTGGAGGTCCTTCAGGGCCCGGGACACGGCCAGCAGGGCCCGGCTGGTGAGCTCGGTGCAGCCGCTGAGATCCAGCCTGACCAGGCCAACCTGGTGCTGCAGGAGGAGCTCCACAGAGTAGTCGGTCAGCTCCTTACAGCCCTGCAGACACAGCTCCTGCAGACACAGACCCTCCACCTGACAGAGGGGGACGGGGGGACGGGGAAGAGAGAAGGACAGGGAGAGAGGGAGGGAGGAGAGAGAAAAAAAGAAAGAAAGAAGGGGAGTGAGTGACAGAATGATACACAGTAATATACGACAATAAACCATGACAGAGGCAGTGAGAGAGACGTTAGGAGTAAGGAGTTAATAAGGAATAATAGTCCTGGAAACCTAGCCGCGCCCCCTTACCTGAGCGACAGTACTTAGCGACTGGGGGGTGACAGAGGTCCCGCTGAGGTCCAGAGCCACCAGCGTGGAGCTCTGCTCCGCCAGCAGCCGCCGCAGGTTCCTGAGTGACAGCAGGGCGGACGAGTCCCTCGCGCCCCCCGCCGGGCAGCCGCGGTACGGGTCGAACTCGAAGGCGATGTGGCTGCCGGCCAGCGCCAGGCGTCGCAGACGGGGCGTGCAGGAGGTCAGCCGGTTGAAGGTGAGGTCCGACAGGTACCGCAGGTGAGACAGGTTCAGCTCCTCCAGACCGCACAGGGCAGAGCGCACCTGAGACGGAGCGCGTCGTCAGTCAACCGTGTTATTATTAGGGCTGGGACGATATGCTTATCTCCCGATTCCATATGCAATGCGATTCGATATTACGAATATTTTTGGGGCGATTTTTGTTTACTTTTTTAAAACTAGACGGGTGGGAAAAAGTTGAATCACACACTTCTAGAGACTTTATATCATGTCAGTCAGTCATTCGGACATATATTTCAGCAGCATCATCGCTATACTGGGTGATGTAGTGTACTGCTTGTATGCATTTATTGTGAAAACAATAAACATACCGTTCAAATAAAAATGTTTTTAAAAAAAACCTGTTTAAATCGACTCTGGCATTAAAAATCGATAAAAGAATAGTAAAAAAAAAAACATCGGATTCACTTGAGTGAATGTATTTTTTTCTCCACCCCTAGTCGTTACGACATCGTGATGAGCCAGCATGGAGAACAGACCTGCTGCCTCTGGTCCTCCCGGGACAGGAAGGCCCCGGACATGAAGAGGCTGTCGAGGCCGCTGAGGTCCAGGCGTCGCAGGCTGGTGAGACGGGGCAGCAGGGCCAGCAGTGAGGCCTCCGTCAGGCTGCTCCCAGGCAGGGACAAGCCCTCCAGGTGAGGGCCCAGCCACTGGCCCACCTGGAGATGGGTGGGGGGGGGGGGGAATGAACACAAACTGATGTGCATTTTTGTACTACCTCGGCGGAGTTTATTAATAATAATAATAATAATAATAATAATAGTAATAATAACAATAACAACAACAATATTATTAATACTAATACTAATACTAATACTAATACTAATAATAATAATAATAATAATAATAATAATAATAATAATAATAATATAACCTTAACCCTAAAACCAAAACCTAACTGTGCGTTCACACCAAAAGATGAATTTGCGCCTGTGGGCGCTCTGGCCACTGGCTGCCCAGCGCGATCACGCCGATCAAATAAACTATTTTCCATGAATCCCCTGTTTATTATTTAGTAAACAATTAACATTTCCAAACAATTTACTTTCGGCTTTTGTATACATGGCAACATATTTTGAATCAATGTTGAATCTAATGTAATAATTGAATCAGCGGCGTCAGCGCTGAAGCTGCAACCAATAGCAGAGCTTCGGCGCTAGTTTCTAGTTATTGATGTATTGATGTCTCTGGTTTCCCGGAGCTATAAGTAGTCTATAAGTTTGTCTACCGGTACACAAACACAAACTTGTTCTTCATTTCGGTTTGTTGTATTGTGTACCGAGAGCAAAGAACC
>JAOPJI010000142.1:3124737-3135491 GCA_027122695.1 Merluccius productus
CCCCCCCCCCCCCCCCCCCCCCCCCCCCCCCCCCCCCCCCCCCCCCCCCCCCCCCCCCCCCCCCCCAGGGTTCGTCGGCAACGTGACTCTTCTTGTGTTGCGAGTGAAGAGCGTCTGGCTGCAGGCCACACTCGGCCAGACGAGGGTCCCAGGGAACGTGCGTGGGGGGGGGGGGGGTTATATCATTGTCCGAGCAACGTATCGTAACAGGCCTCCGTGTCGGTAATAGATGAGGTCCATCTCACTGTCAAATAGCGCCGTCACGCCAAATGACTTCCCTTCGCTGGTCTGGAAAACACATAGAAACAGAACGGTGGATTATTAAACGGATATTTAGACGTGTATTTCCCACCTCTACCACTCCGATAAACTCATGCTTTTAACAACTTTAACATGCCTACTTAATCATACATGAAACAATGGCCGTCATGTGCAGTGGCAAAAGTGAAAGTTAACAGTTGCTGCAGTGAAGAAAGGATATAAATATACAAAACAAACTGTACATGAATATTACATACATAAACTAAAGAAATAAACGGTACAATATACAAATTAAGCAACAAGCAGCAAGAGGCTATGGTTTACAGTGATTTTAGAACAGCTAGTTACTAAATGGTTACTATAGACCACCTGGTAAGATTTCACAAAATAAACATAAAATGCATTAATTTATTGAAAACAAATCATTCCTTCACTAAGCAATATAGTTCCTCAAAATGGTTGCCAAGCAACACAGGCTAGCATACAGGCTAATCAGCCTGGGGTGATTGTTAAACTGTAGAGACTGGCGTCGCAGTAATACTACAAAGGAATTGCGATGCGGTCGCAGGTGTGCAGTTTTCATGCGAGTATTTCACAACGGCCAATCAGGACCAGAGCTCGCCGCTCTGTAACCCGAGGTCTGCGGCGTGCTGGCGTGGCGTCTACCTGGACGGTGAGCGCGTGCCGCAGCTCCAGGCTCTCCGGCAGGCTAATGGAGAACTTCTCCTTCCCGCTGAGGCCCAGCGAGTCGGCCGTCTGGCCCGGCAGGAAGCGCAGCGGCAGGATGCCCATCCCCAGCAGCTGGCTCTTGTGGAGCTTCTCGAAGCTCTCGGCGATGATCGCTCGCACCCCCTGCGGAGAGCGGCGGGTGGGATGGAGACGGATCAGTCGGAGGAAATCGATCGGTGAAGTACAATTATCCACGGCTTGACCCCCCGCTAAGTGCGCTGTCCGCGTCGACGGCAGCACGCAACCCGAGGTTGTAGTGACCCTGCGGTCCTATGCTACCCGTCATGACCGCTCCCTTTCCACTCGCTGTCGGAGCCATAAAAAGACAAAAGCCCCCAAAATATAATTAAAATAAAATGTAATGGATCATACAGCAGCCATGGATCACCGACAGCAGTGTATTGGTTTTGCATGTTAAGTAAGGGATAATGTACTGCGAGCCGGTCATTATTGCAAAATAAACCCCTGTAGGAAATCAATATTTTATATCAATAAATATTTTTTTAAATTCTTTTATTGACTTCAAAATTATTTTGTTAGATACTACTGTGGGAAATAGCGCCAATAGCAGCAGTCTGCTTTTCAGAAATAACAGACCGTAGAACGCCGTAACTGACCGATCAGAATCGAGTAGTCAACAAAGCCGTGTAATAAAAGGCATATCAAAGCTCATCATGACCAGATTATCGTCTCTACCGACAACATTTTGGCGTTTCCGTTTTAGCCTTCGTTTTTGCAGATTCCTTTCTCTTTTTTTCTTTTTAGGAAAGTACCCCTCTGCGACCCTTCAGCGTATCCCTCGGCACGCGTAGCCCCCCATCTGAGAACCAGTGCAGTGTATCGTTACCAGCAGGCTGGGTCCTTTGGCCACCCAGTCCCTGGAGCTCCCCGAGCCGTAGTCCTTCCCAGCCAGGATGATGAGCGGGACGCCCTCCCTCTGGTAGCGCTCGGCGGCTTCAAACACATCCAGCTGCAGGGGAGCGGAGAGAGAGAGACACTAGGTCAGAACTAGACCTGAACAGTTCATCTAAATGTTATCGACATTGCAATGTGGCAATATTATAATATTAATTAATATCAAAGTGCAATATCCAAATCGCAGGAGCTGCAATTTTTTGGTAAGGGTAAATAAAAAATAAAAAGGGTAAATGTAAATGTGTAATACCATTAAGGATTACGTAATGTAATGCTGCAGAGATGCACATTACACGTTTTTGTTCTCCAGGTGTAAGAAAACATGTTTGTTTGGTACCGACCCCAACAAATGTCACGTCATGATTTAAATAGTTTTTTCAGACGACAAAATAAATAAATAGTCGATATCAAATAACCACATCGTAAAGCCTATTTTTATATACTCCTGTGTGAATGAAATACTTGACAAATGAAGTATTTTCTCATTTTAGTGCAAAATGAACGTGAAACTATAGAGAAGAAATAACTAACCTAACGCTACAATATGAAAATGTAAAACATCAAAAGGTAAACGTAAGACGGCGTCGAGTGTAGCAGCTCACCGTCTGGCCTGAGGGCACGTGCAGCGTCTTGGGTCCCGACTTGCCGATGAAGCGGTTCTGGAGCTTGATGCTGGCGAACGTTCCTCTGGTCATCACCGCGTCGTTCCCTCGCCGGGCGCCGTACGAGTTGAACTCCCGGGGCGTCAGCCTGGGAGGGGGAGGGGTCACAGCGAAGATGGTGTTCAGGTCGTGTGTGTGTGAGCGAGTGAGATTGTGAGAATGAGTGTGTATGTGACTGACTGAGTGTGTGCGCGTGTCTCTCTCTCTCTCTCTCACCTTTTGCTCAACAGGTACTTGGCAGCGGAGCTGACTCTGGCGATGCTGCCGGCTGGTGAGATGTGGTCCGTGGTGACCTGGTTGCCTAGGAACAGGAGGGCATAGGCGTGCTCTATGGACCGCGGGGGCTGCACCTCTTTACTCTGGAACACAGGGGGCAGCAGAGAGCGGGGTGAGGGGGCTCATAGTGGAAGCTACTGGCATACTGTAGGACTTCATCAGGGCTGTCGGATCCATGCAGGCAGGTACACATTACTGAGCGGTTGTCAAGCTGGCAACCAGGGATCACCACAGATTTGGCTGCCAAACTGATATTACTTGTCTTACTTGTAATTGCAGTAATTGTTTACTACAGTTGGACTGAAATGGGTTCTCTGTAATTGCAACTGCACTGTCGACATTTTTTTAAGTGACAATGTGATGAGATTTGCACCTCTATTGGTTTCTTCTGCCCATATTTCCTGTGTGGGGGACAACAAAGTACCACCTTATTGATACTACCGACTGACCAGCTTGTGGAAGAAGGACGGCGGACGGATGTAGGTGGACTTGTGGTCCCAGGGGAACACCACAGACTCCGGACACTCCAGGTTGCTCCACATCGGGTTCCCCTTCTGTAGGAGAGCACGGCAATATGCAGCACAGTTTAAGTTAGTCAACCCCCCGTTTCAGCTCCAATTCCAACACTATGATTTAAAAAAATGAAATAAAAAAAGAAGCTCACTAGTGGGACATTGATATTACGGCCAAATGCTGATAAAACGATGTGTGTGGGTGGAGCAGACGCACAAAAATGTGTTCATTTGGGGTCTCGAGAATTTTCAGACATAACCACGGGCCAAAACAGGTTGGGAACTACGGATTCAGTGTGACCTCAACACTAAAAGCCAACTGGTGAGCTAGTCTCCCTTCTGGCTGGTACCCTCTGTCGGGGGAGAACACTCTTCTCCTCACCTCCATCCTGCTCCTGAGCTCCTGGAAGATGGAGGAGACCACCGTGTCCTCCTCCATCTGTTGCACCTCCTCCCGGGACGGCCACACGTCACGCAGGAACACCTCCTTCCCCTCGGGGGTCACTCCTGATAAGAGAGGGAGAGGGAGGGAGATGGAGAGAAGGGAGATGGAGAGAAGAAGCGAGAGGGAGAGAGATAGTCAGACAGAAAACGGAGAATAGAGAGAGAGAAAAAGACACTGGGTATTATTGCGATGGGCCACCTCCATTCTGCAGTATAACTCCTGACCGTACCGAAGTCACCTGTACCTACTCTGTCCCCCCGAGCTACAGCCTAATCAGCACTAACTCTCATGTACTGAAAGGTTACAGGTTTGATACCCACAGCAACCAAATTCAAGTTAACGTTTCTTCAAATACATAAATAATTGCTATGGCTAACGTTGTTTTTCTTTTAGCTCTCAGTCAAAGGCAAAGCCATCTGAATGAATTGTATGCGTTTTTGGATGAAGATTAATCGTTTAGAATAATAAGATTAATCGATAGAAAAACAATCGTTAGTGGCAACCCTAACAATGACGCATAATCCTTCTTAATGTTATGCAACGTTTTTACACTGTGCCATCTAAATTGATTTGAAGAGTTAAGGCTCTACTTACCCAGGGGCTCCTTCTCAAAGTCAATGTCCACCGTTCCTGCAATGGCATACGCCACCACCAGGGGGGGCGAGGCCAGGTAGTTGGCGCACACGCAGTCAAACAGGCGCCCTTCAAAGTGCCTGTTGCCAGACAGCACGCCGCACGCCACCAGGTTCCCCTAAACAGAAGAGTAGAGTTTCAAGGTGCTCGTCTGTCCCTGCACTGTCAGTAAGAGGCCAGAGCTGTGTTAGCTGACATAATAATAATAATAATAATAATAATAATAATAATAATAATAATAATCTTTATTGTCCACAAATGTGGATACAATACAATAATAAATAACACAACATGCACAGTACAGACCACAATAACGGACATGGTCAGTGTGAATGGTGTTTAGGAATTTATCAAAGTTATTGCATTTGGTATGAAAGACCATATGCACATGGTGATTTATTAGCAAATAGATATTATGATATTATAGATATTATTATATACATGATCAATAATTAAAAAGGGTTTGAAACGTCTCATAAAAATCCCTGTATATATAACAGATGATTAATGATTAGTATCATGAACAAACTACCACTAATCACTTGGCCTGGGATGTGGTTGATATTGTGGGTGGATGCTGATTGGGTTAAAACAACATGTGGAAGCAGATGTACAAATATGTAAAGAAGTTGGGGTTGCAAAACAAAAACAGTCACTGGGCGAGTGACACAGTGGTCCGGGGGTCCGGCAGACTGTACCTGTTTGATCGCATCGACCACGCCTTCAGCGAGCGGTGTGATGTTGCCCACACAGGTGGCACAGCCGTATCCGATCACCTCAAACCTGCAGAGACACACAGGGAAACAACACGTCACACACTGGCTCGGGAGGAGGAGGAGGAGCTCTGTTCCATTTAGTCATCCTTCACCCAAGGGACTTCTTGTGAATTCTTGCTCCACGTCATTCATGATCAGGTAGGAGGTTAGGGTGAGTCTTACTCAAGGACGCCTACAGGTAGACTGTGGGACATTGGGGATTAAACACCAGCACCTTCTGGCTGGGAGTTGAACACTCACCACTATACTGTCGCCTGTTGCTTTTGGTCACATACCAAAAAACAAGCCAGCATTTACAAAATAAAACAGAACATTTGAGAAGTGTATATATTGTGAGTGAGTGAGTGAGTGAGTGAGTGAGTGAGTGTACCCCAGCTGGCTGAGGTAGGGCAGGACTCCGCTAGTGCTGAGGTACTGGGTCACCATGCCGGTGCCGGGAGCCAGGCTGGTCCTGATGTAAGGCTTCACATTAAGACCCGCCTCCACCGCCTTCTTCGCCAGCAGACCTGTCAGTCAAGCCAAGGGCAAATTTTGAAAAAAAACCATCCCATAATAAATTACATAATAAAAATGCACAATGTCATCAGGTATTACAAATTATTAAATTAAATTCTAAAGACGAAAAAGTAATACAAAAATAAGGTCTAAGGAAATAATCTACACTATAATCTACACTGGATCGAAGATGTATATGTTTCTAATTAATCATGTCATAAGAGGAATCAAGGATGTGAAATGTTGAACTTGCTTTGGCAAACTGTGGACTACGCAATGAATTTACAGCAAGAGAGACATAAATATACACCATTTAATGGCCGCTATTTTCCAAAGTGTCTTACAATACAACGACTGCATTCATATCTTGTGGTGGCCGCAGTGGAATCAAACCCCTAACCATGAATACCACACTCTAACCAGTTGAGCTAGACAGGAGGGCCATGCTTGTTTCTAACCAGGGTACCAGACTGGTCCTGCCGGTCGCCATGGAGACCCACCTGCCGCCAGCATCACCGATGGGTTGCAGTTGTTGGTGCAGCTGATGACGGCGGCGATGACCAGGGAGCCGTGGGCCAGCTGGTACTCCTGGCCGGCGTGGTGGAAGGGAACCTGCGTGTCCAGGCTCTCCTTGGGCACGTGGAAGCCTTTGAAGCCCACCTGGAGCCGGAGGGGAGGCAGGGACGGTTGAATTCACCACAGGTTTCATTCGGACATTTTGTAAGGGCTAATGTACAGCGAGCCGGTCATTATGTGATCCCACTTAATACATGGCTACTTACTAAAGAAATCAATAAGTTGAAGCAAAATAACAAAAAAAATAGTCTTAGATTCTATGGTTGGAGAACTGCGTCCATAGCAGTCCATTATTCATAGCAGCGGTCTGCTATTCAGAAATAACAGATCGTAGAATTGACCAATCAGAATCGAGTATTCAATGAAGCAGTGTAATAAGAAATAATAATGTTGAGCGGGGTTTGGAGAATGTTGAGGGGGGTGTGGTTGTTAACACTGCACTAGATGCTACATAGCAATTCATTACACGTATACATCCTGTGTCCGCTAAGGTGTTCAAATTATTGTTCAGTGTTTATTTACATACTTGGTGTTTAATGAACCGTACCCTAAAACACATATGATGCGTTTCTTAGTCTTTTGGTGGTCATTTTAATTCCTTGTGCGTTAATTTACTTGGCTAATAAACCGATTCTGATGTTAAGTGCACAGCACATGACAAAGTATCAGGGGAGGATCAGGGGACCTGACATCAAACACATATGTGTATATCGATGTCGATCGATGGCTGGTTCCTTACCTTTTCTTTCAGACAGCTGTGGAAGTCCAGCTTCATGTTGCTGACGGCCACTCTGTCTTGGGCCCTCTTGGGTCCGCTCACGTGTGGAATAAAGGAGCCGAGTTGGATCTCTATCACCTGCGAGAAGAACACAGCTTCATGTCGATGGGGTTTGTCTTAGAGTGCGACGGCACCGCTCTAACGTCGCCATTACTGGTCGTTCCTCACTCGACTGCCAGCTGAAAGGTTCTGGGTTCGAACCCCCAACATCTGCACTCAGCAGTCTGCATCCTTGAGCAAAAAAACTAAAACCTCCTAAAGGCCTAAATGGGATGAATACAAATAGAATAAACACCAGTTAACCTTTGAGCTACTATTAACATTTACAGCCACACACGGACACGGCAATGTCAACCATGCAGGGCCCCAGCCAGAACAGTTACCATAGGGATTGGGTGCCTTGCTCAAGGACCCTTATTACAAGGAGCAGCAAAGCGGTTGACCCAGCAACCCTCCAGACATGTGCTCGACCTCCTAAGAAAAGACACCCTTGCACCTCAGAACCCGGTGTACTGCTACCTGCGTTGACTTATCTACAGTTCGGGATCGGCATCTTGTTCAAGCATGCTTACAGATAGATTGCAGTGCGGAAATCTGGAATTGAACACAGATTGAACCTCCACCACCATCACTACCATCACCACCACCACCTCCACCTCCACCACCCACTTACCTCTGAATAAAGAGGGTCCTCTTCAGATTCCTCGTAGCTCCTGAAGAGGTTCACAGCCTTCATGTAGGACTCCAGTAGTTCAAGTTTCTCCTGGCTAAAGTCTGCAGGGGAAACAGAATAGTATGTGAAAGGGTGGCAGGGAGTGATGGAAAACTGCCAATGCAGGCTCTGGTTCAACAGAGACTACAGATCTCTTTGAGCAAAAGTCAAAGGTTGCACCAGCTTGATCTACAGTCCTACAGAATAAATGGAAAACATGCCAAACAACTGTGGGTGGAGATCAACCTCTCTCTCTCTCTCTCTCTCTCTCTACTCACTGGTCTTGTTAAAGTGCTTGAGTGTGACTCGGTCGACTGGGAAGAAGCTGACGGTGGCGCTGTATTCGGGGCACATGTTGGCGATGGTGGTCCGGTCGGGGACAGACAGCTGGGACACTCCCGGTCCGAAGAACTCCACAAACTTCCCGGCGATGCTAGCCTGCCGCAGGTGCTGAAGAGAAGGGGAAACACACAGCGAGAACAACAACAGTTAGAATACATTATCCCACAGCATTGTTGGATCCTTGATTCTGATTGGTCAATAACGTTCCAATGCGCAACAAACATTAACACAACGTCTCCTTGACAACGCAAAACCAACAAGAATATTTAGCAGCTGATAAGCCGATGAAAAAACAATAACGTTACAGATGAAGGTAACTAATATCTAATAGTTGTTGGTAACTGTGGTATAAGCCTCAGTGTCAGCATCCAGACAGTTTTCCAGCAGCGGATGAAAACAACAAACACCGTCACTGAATCCCCGGGAACATGACTGAACACGTTGCTCTGTTGCCGTCAAGACAGAGAGGAAAGCCAGAGAGATCGCCTGCTCACGCTGCTAAGAGCCCAGACAGCTCATACCTGGGGGAGAAGAGCTGTACTTGTTTTCAACATGCGTCCACTGTGGATCGTATGACAGCAAACAAACATTTATCGTGTGTTATCTTTTTAGCTTATTATCGCTGATTCTGAATTTTTTTTACAGCCATTTTAAACTAATTGTATTTGTTGTTTTGTACAAAACAATAAGGCACAATATATATTTTAATGGAGCCAAACTCGATCCATTACTTGCAACAAAACAATAAATAACCAATCAGCAAACACCATGAGTTCAGAAGGTAGCAGATGAGCTTGTGGTTAGATAAGATAAGATAAGATAAGATAAAATAAGACTGCATCAATCCAAAGGAAATTCTTGTGCCAGAGATTGCTAAACAATTACAACATAAGAATAAAAACAGTACAGTAATAAATATAAAACGTACAAGGAGCAAATGCTAACACCAGTGCTTAATAGAATAACAATAAAAGTAGGATAAATAAAGTAAAATAAGTCAACTAAAATAGACAAGTAAAGTAGAAAAGAGTTAGTTACCTTGGTAATGCCCAGGACTACGTCGATGGAGGTGGTCAGAGGGTTGATGGAGCCCTCCAGCTTACACCCCACCACCTGGGGAAGGGTCAGCGCCACCGGCTGGCCCAGCATCACCGCCTCCGCCTCGATCCCACCCACACCTGCCAAGGTGAACTCAGCGTTACAACGGTTGCCATACGTCAGACTCTAGAAATGTCTATTACATTTTTTTCTTAATAACATTCAAAGAAATCTCTGTTTAACTCAATGTCCGCGACAGTGAGACATGTAGTATATTGTTGTATAATAGGGGAGGCCATTTGCAATCAATAATAAAGACAACCCAGAACCGTCTTGGTATTTTCTTCTAGGTTGGCTGGTGGTGTAGCGGCGGTGTGGCTTACCCCAGCCCAGTACACCCAGTCCGTTTATCATGGTGGTGTGCGAGTCGGTCCCCACCACGCTGTCGGGGTACACCAGGCCGTCGCTGACGTGGACCACGCGGCACAGCTGCTCCAGGTTCACCTGGTGCACCGCGCCCACGTCCGGCGGGACCACGTTCACGTTCTGGAACGCTTTGGAGCACCACTAACGGGAAGAGGATTCTGATTGGTCAGTCACGGCGTTCTATGGTCTATTTCGAAAAGGCCATTTCAAATAATCCACTTTGGATGCGTCTTAAAACATAATAAGTAGTAGTTTAGCATTTAAATAGCCCGGATGACACTACCTTGAAAAACTGCAGCCTCTCTTTGTTCCGGATCAGCTCCATCTCTTGGCTCTTCACGGCCATTTCTGGTCTGCAGGTGGAAAACAGAAACAAAGGAAAGGTAAGCAAGGTAAGCACAATGTTCCCCAAGCTTTTTTCGGCCTGTGACCGCATTTATAGATCAGAAGATTTCTGCTTTCGTAATTGTTTTCAATATCAATGTTCCAGTGGCGTAGTTAGTAGTAGTTTGCTTGACAAAAATATAAAAAGAAAAAAGAAATGCTAACGATGAAATATCTATATCTGGAAAAATCTACCGGCCGCCAAGCAATTGTTTTAATATGCAACCCTGAATTTTCTTTGAACTGCCAAATGGTCAAATCTATCCACCATTGGTTGGGGGCAGGTTTTAGACCATGCGGGACCCCACATGCATTTCGAATGACCCCCCCCCCCCCAATGGGTTAGCAGCTTCCCTAGCATCACCAGCCAGCACCTGCAGACTTACTCGGAGACGGGCTGCAGGTGGAAGGGGCACAGCAGGGGCGTGTTCTCGATCTGCTGGACGGCCGGTGGCCGTCGGCCCGGGGGGTCGCTGCAGCTGACCTTACTGCAGGAGCCCCGCTGGCTGCCACAATGGGAGCCCACCCAACCCCGAGGCTGGTGCCTGGGAGCGCCGCCAGGGGCCGGGGGGGTGGAGGTGGAGGCGGGGGTGGAGCGGGGAGCGCCCTGGCTCTGGTTCTCTCCTCCGCCTGGGTTGGGTGTGTTCTGGATGGCACTGAGGGGTAAAACAGGTTGATGCTTGTTGTGACTCGACTGTTGCAGACTTCAAACTCGTAACACACACACACACACACACACACACACACACACGCACACACACACACACGCACACACACACACACACACACACACA
>JAOPJI010000142.1:3229831-3241538 GCA_027122695.1 Merluccius productus
CCCCCCGTCGGACATTACGCCCTCAAGATTTGTGGCTGCCCCCTCATACATGCCTAGACCCGGCCTTGTTCATCCCACCATCACTAGTGTGTTGGTTCTTCAATCAACCACGCAGGCATGTTCCATCTGTCTTTCTGTGCCTCCATTCTCCTCCCATCTTTCTTTTCTCCTCCCTCTCCCTCCTCAACTTCTCCCCTCCCAGGTGAAGTAAGTGAGCTCCTCTCTCCCTCCCTCTCTTCCTCCCCTCCCCTCCCTCAACTCCACCCTCCTCCCGTACATCCTCCCCTCCTCCCAGGTAAAGTAGTAAGGCTCCACTCCGCCCTCCCCTCCTAACCACCTCCCAGGTGAAGTAGTTAAGCTCCTCCCCCCCTCCCTCCTCCCCTACTCCCAGGTAAAGTAGTTAAACTCCTCCCCTCACCTCCTCCCAGGTGAATAGTTAAGCTCCTCCCTCCCCTCCTCCCAGGTGAAGTAGTTAAGCTCCTCCCCTCCTCCCAATTGAAGTAGTTAAACTCCTCCCCTCACCTCCTCCCAGGTGAATAGTTAAGCTCCTCCCCTCCCCTCCCTTCCTCACCTCCTCCCAGGTGAAGTAGGTGAGCTCCTGCAGGGTGCCGTCCCGGTAGCGGAGGTCGCCGTGCCGCGGAGGCTCCTCCACCGCGAAGTCGATGTTGGCGCCGTCGTAGAAGGAGTGGGAGATGTTGAGGATCTCCGTGGTGATGGACACGCCCAGGCCCTCCTTCACCGTGAAGTTGTGTCCCTGGAGGGGGATGAGGCGCGGCACGATGTGGACCACCACCTCCAGGTTTTCCACGGTGGTGAAGCCGTTGGTCACGTCTATCCGGAAGACGTCGCTGCCCTGGAAGACCCGGACGGGAACCGTTAGCGAGGGCAGATAGCTACCGGTGAGCTAGCGTTATTCACTGGATCTCTTAATATGAAAACAGGAAAACCTAAAGCATACACCACATTCTGGACATTTTAGACTGCTCTTAACGGGGACTTGTATGTTGTCTCACATGTCTTAATGCACTGTAACCCTGGACCATGCAAACAAAGTTCCTGACGGAAGAATTAAGTCCTTTTAATTTCATTGACATATGCATTGATATGGTACATCTTATCTTACAGGTGGAAGGACAAGCAGGATAGCGTAGTGGGCAGGTGGTGGATAGTCAAAGGGTAGTGGACATCGAACTTCAGTGTTCGCAATATAACTTGTTGGCATCCTTCGGCAAGACGCTGCCTAACCACTATCTGGTCCTTAATGACATGTATCTGAATTCCCTGTAAGTCACTGGATACAAGTGTCTGCTAAATGACAAAATAGTATCAGTGGGTGCGTTTGGCTTGTGCCTTTGTGACAGGGAGGTGTGTGGAAGGAGAAAACGGAGAAGATCGGATGAGTTAAGAACCTGTTGAGAGGCGGACGCGTAGAGGACTCGGCCCTCGTCGACGTCGTCCTGGGTGAACGAGTGGATGAAGTCGAGCACAGGGGCGTCGGCTATGTCTGAGTTATTCATCAACATGACCACGTGTCCGAGGCGGGCGGGCTCCCTGATGGTGAACACCATCTCTGACGGTAGGATGTCTGATTGCTCCACCTGAAAGACGCAGTGAAGTGAAGGTTTACATGATTAAGGCTTAAGTTCTACCTGCTCATTAATGACGTCTCTCAAAAAAAATGAATTGTTGCTTTGGATAAAAGAGACTGCTGAATAACTTCACAGTAAAATGGTGGTAAATTGGAAGTCTAGTTTTCCACACTGTCTTCCAAACAGTGAGTTCAATGTTTTCTCATTATCGTCAAAGCCTATATAAACACATTAAGCTCAGATCATTTACTTTTAAGATGGAGTGCAAGCAGATCTTATTAATTACAGGGGGCTCCAGCAACGTCCCAAGGGTGTACGTTGTGCTGTGTTTTCAACACTTAATACTGTAATTTAGTACATAAACAAGATTAAAAGCAACAATTGTACAGTATTACATGTGGTGGTTGCATGTGATTGCAATGGGAATCTGAGAGAGTAACAAAACAAATATTGCACAATACAAGACAGTGCTTGGGTCATATGACAGTTCCAAAAACCGTTTGAAATAACAAACTGACTGAACAATGTTCAGTCAGCCAGTAATGACTACCAGAGTTTATATATACTGCCTCGTTAAACAAAAGCATATGGACATCGCACAGTGTAGGCAGGTTCATTAAAGCAGTAATTATCATGTACAGTCTGCGCTACAAAATACGAATAATAAGTTTCCCCTCAGGTAAAGTACAATTATTGAGCAACAAACTACCTTGAGATGGTCCTGGTCAACCACGGCGTGTTCCCCCTCGTACGCGATGAGGACCTTGTTGGTGACCACCTCCGGTTCAGAATAGTACCCTTGCTTGAATATTTTAATCCTGAATGTGCCCTCTTGTGAATATCCCTTGCTTTGCACGGTAAACCCAAAGGAGTCCTTGGACCTCAAGCTCTCGTAGTTGTGCTCATATGACACAACTCCCTTTTTCAGGTCCTCCTGGGTGAATCTCAACGCCTCGATGCCACTCACGATGATCCTGCCATCGCCGGGCGGAGACGTCACTTCGAAGGCGATCTCGCCGTCGTCTCGGACGTCCATGTTGGAGTCGGCGCTCAGCAGCGTGGTGTCAATTGTCTTGGTGCTGCCATGGTCCATCACCACCATCGTGTTGTTCTCCACGCGCAGGTAGGGCTCGCCGGCGTGCAGCTGCAGCAGCGTGGTCGTCTGGTGGAGCCCGTCGGACACCTGCAGCTGGAAGTTATCGCGGTCGGCTCCGTGGTGCACGAAGAGAATGCGCTTGTCCCTCAAGTCGGCTTGTGTGAAGCGGAAGAGGGGCTGCGAGGGGTTGGACACTGACACCAGTTGCCCCGACAGGATTCCCTCGTGAGCGTAGATGATCTGAGTGTCGTTGAAGTTGGCATCATCATCCCTGAATTGAAGGACGTCAGTGGTCAACAAGCGCTGACCATTCCTGACCACGTTGAAGCTCTTATCCACCACCCGCACGGGCACATGCTCATTCTTCGATTGAATGGTTATCCGGAAAACACCAATCACGGACGACTGAGCATTGGTCTGTACACTGGTCTCATCACTCGCTGTGAAGTGAAAGTCATCACTGTCTGTCTTGGAGCCATCGTGCTTATAAATGAGTCGATCAAGTTGAAGGTCCTCGTTGCTGAAAACTCTTATTCCCCCATCAAATCGAGGCTGCCCAGGTGGGGACTCCCTGATAAGTCTGCCATGCTTCGGGTCTTGTGTGACCCGGTACACAAAATCTACAGAGCTTGACGACTGAACCCAGAGGTGTTTCTTGCTCAGAATGTCCTCACCTCCCTGCAACACAGCCAAACTCTCAATAGTGAGAAGAGGAACAGTTGAATCAGCGCTGCTTGGATCGGAAATGATAGTAATTGGCATGGTGTAGATGGGAGAGTGCTCATCCCCGACGAACACTCTGAACTGGAACTGATCCACGCTCTCCACGGCACTGTGAACACTGTAACTGAGGTAACGGTTATGAATATCCTGTTCTGTAAAGGTGTCGCCTTCAGAGAGCTCACTGCCTTGAAACCGAAGACTGCCCAGTGTTGGTGGCGTCAGGAGAACATATTTGACCGTCTGTGGGTTGACCATGTGCCCGTTGACCGTTGCCTGGAGATTTTCTTGAGAGATAAACATCTCCATTTCTGCTTCGACCTCCACTGGGTTTAGGTGAGAAATCTTTACTGGAGCAGGAAGGATCTTGACGAGAAGAGTGTTGTTCCACTTGGACACCAGACCCAGGTGGATGTCAAACTGAATATGCTCAATGACATTGTTTTCCTGGTCACTTGAATCTGTGCTAACATACAGAACGCTGCCCTGATCCAAATCTGACTGATAGAAAGAGGTTATCTGTTTGGGCATGCCGTTACTTGTAATAAGGATCAGTTCCCCATACCGCAGAGGTTGTGTGACATTATAAACAACATCTGCATCATGGGGATGAGCAATGACAGCTAGCTGTTGAATACCTATTGTAGCGTTGCTTCCCTGAGACAATACAATGCCAGAATTGGTTACTATGGTCATGTGTGGTTTTGTAACAGACATCTTAAAGGTTGTCGATTGACTGACTGAATGGCCGTCAGCTACCTCAAGGGTAATATCTTCCACACTGCCACCTTTGTGTACGAAAAAGATGAGGCCATCTTTCAGCTGCCTGCATGTAAACTCTGTAATGGGTCTACCTGGCCGTTGGTCATTTTCCAGGTAAATGTTCCTTGAAGGTGCTGAGGTTACTGTTATCCTCAATTCATCGCAACGCGTGTCCGAATCCACTATTTTAATAAGGTTTGAACTCAAGCGGGTTCGTCCATTCTCCGTAACCTGAATGTCTCCACCGCCAAGTTGTGGGATGTCATTGACAGGAATGACCTCCACCGGAAGTGTGTACTCATGTGACATTTTGAGACATTCTGGTAGGTAGCCGTTACTGTTGGCAGCCACTTCTAACTGTATTTGATCGTCATACTTTTCGTTCCCGTCATGCAGATACTTAATTTTTTTGTTGACAACATCAAGCAAAGTGAACTTTTTTGTGTGTTTCGTATTGAGATTCATATCAAGAAGTCCATACCACGGATTGCTCTTGAGGGTGAAGATGATCTGAGACTGGCGCATTCCTACCGCATTTAAATCAAATGTGGGGCTTAGGTTGTTTATATCCAGGAATGCTTCGCCGCCCTCAGGCACAAGCAACGGGGTGACCTCGAGGAGCGTGGTGATATTTCGGAAAGCCTCTGGCATTCCCTCGGTTGGATAGCAGTGGTGTTTGTTGGGGACAGAATCGCTGTATGTAATAAGAACAGGGGCTGCGGTGGTGGTCGCCTCAGAGTCATAGTAGTCATAGTCCTCTCCCTCACATTTCACGTGGACATCCTTAGTCACCAAAGCATCCTGCAAACTCCTGTCCTTCTGGTTCACTTTGATATCCCCGAAGCATCCAATGAAAGACTCGGATGTGATCTGTTCCTCCATGCGATCCAAGATGCCGCTATCATGGAACACATCTTTCATCTTCCTTTGGATCCCACCCAAGTATAGATTTCCTACCAAGTCCAAACTTTCTGAGTCGTCCAGTGGGAGGGAGCTTGCCTGGCTGTCAACATCAATCTCGAATAACGTCTTTTCCACTTGGAGCCTCACTCTGTGCCACTGGTCGTCATCCAACTTGACCTGGGTGTTATCGAGAACCTGCATGCCTGTTCCAATGTCTACCACTCCTTTGAGGAAACCCCCTACAACACCGACGGCGATGAAGTCAGATTCACGGCCGGGGTGGAAAACGAGCACCGCATCCTCGATCGTGGTTTTCATCAGGAACTCCAAGCCACGGCCCTCCCCACTCAATCCGCTCCAGGTGGGTAAAGATATAAACGAATCAGGGCTAATGAAACTGGTGGCCTCGCCGTCGCCGGCCTCAAACTCACTGCTGCAGGACTCTTTGGTGTCGTGGCAGTCTTTCATTTCCGAGTTGAGGATATCGAACCTGTGGGACTCGAACTTCACGTCAGCCATGCAGCCTCGGAATGGCGGGATGGCGTTGCTGAGGAATGGGGCGTCCAAATCTCCTGTTCCTCCTAGCCAGACGCCAATGTCGATGTTTAGCTCCTCTTCGTCTGCGCCTGGCACAGGGACGTACGTGGGAAAGAGCTTGTCGATCGTCATAGTAAGTTTTGAGTCCTGGAGGATGACAGACACATGGTGCTCCAGAAGGTTGTTCAGTTGCACGCCGAGAGAAGAGGTCAGCGTTACCTCTCCTGCGCCCATGTTCATGCGCACCTGTGAAGATACAAAGATGGATAACAATTTAATATACAATATAATATAATTTGTATATATTTGTAGATTATGTAATGGCTGAAATAGATGGCATATACATATTATGTAGATATAATATTAATAGAAAGTTTGATTAATAGCAAATTTTGACTTCATCATGTCAACTAAGTACACCACAACTTAAAATATGATTCATGTGAAAACAATTGTGTTGCTTTGTAAAGGTCAGGATACAGTGTCCAAATGACAATCAGTGATGAAATTAAACAGATTCCCTAACCGCTCCACTGACCATGAAGGTGAGGTAAATGTGTTTACTCAGAGTTGAACTAATACATCTGAACCATAAAACGTGCTTATGACCTCAGAACTGTTATTGTTCACCAAGCTGTGGAAAGAAATACTCAGGTACATAGTGACATAAGAGTAGAAGTTCTCATTTAAACTATTCTGATGTAAAGACAAATACCAAATATTTAACTAATACTCATGTAAATTGTGATCGTCGATGCTATTTACCCAAAATGTCAATTGCAATACCATGAGTTTTTTTTTTAGCATGGGTGGCCTGGGAAACAAACCCTGAAGCATGGCAGTGTTAATGCAATGCTCTACCAGTTGACCTAAACAGGAAATGATTCCAAGACTTACTGGAACAATTTCAAACTTTCGTTTCCATTTTTTTTTTATACCGCCTTCCCTTGTTTCAAAAAAAGCTGTGTCAAGGACAACCTCCTAACGTTACACTGTCCACATGTCTCACCTGTAGTTTCCCATTCTGGAGCTCGAGGAACATGTAGTCCTCCATTCCGGCAGCCAATAGGAGCAGGCCACTGCGGCGGCTGGTCTTAAACTGCAGGGACAGCTCGAAGGTGGAGACATCTTGGATGGCTTCTATTCTGCAGTAGCTGTCCCCGAAGTAGGAAACTGTGGAGCAGAGATGGAAGAGTGTGAACGATGGTAACAATAATGATATCTAAGTGCCAACAAGCTTTTTTTGGACTTTAATCACATCATGTAACAGTCAATTATATAAACATTTGTTGATAATTGAATTGCATAAAGGAGGCAAACAGATATTTTGCTAATTGACGGAAGAGAGTGGAAATAACTAAGCTCAATGACGCACATATGGAAAATCCAATTTGTTCTGAGTGTTTAAAAATGTCCTGTTACAAAGCACTAGAGCTTGTTTCATAAGTCCAGTGCAAAATGTGAAGGCTGCGATGTATGCTCCTAATCTATGATCATTCTGATTCTAAAGTTTATAGTTATTTGTCGTTATTTGTTCATTATTTATTCTTCTCCTGCATTGCAGCGTTGCATGTGGGGAAACTTAATTCCGGATCGACTGTGG
The DNA here is from genome assembly GCA_027122695.1 of Merluccius productus. Classification (NCBI taxonomy): domain Eukaryota; kingdom Metazoa; phylum Chordata; class Actinopteri; order Gadiformes; family Merlucciidae; genus Merluccius; species Merluccius productus. Next base: position 3,237,042 of record JAOPJI010000142.1, read on the forward strand.
CGGCGTTATCAAGCCCCAGCCAGCTGTGACCAGCCTGAGTGTGGCTTTCCTGACCTCAAAGGGATTCTCTCAGTAAGACATCACTCATTAAACCCTGAGAGCTCCGCTTGGCACAGAGACGCCACAGAGCTGCAGGATTTCCCAGGCTTGAGTTGTCTCCACTCCAATGATATGCAAATGTCGCCACCTGCCTCGAAAACCCATGCCCTCGGGAGAACCCCTCGACAAAACGCGAGCCATGGAGGGAAATGATTTCCCCACGGTCATGCTCAGAAATGCAACTGGACCGGCTCCAACACAGTGTTTCCTATTTCCGGAGCCGGAGCCAAGTTGAAGTGGGGAAAAAATTGTGTGGGTGGGCGCGGGGCTTTTCCGCAAGAGACACTAGCATGCTTTGGCCGAGGGGTGTAAGGTCAAGACATGGATATCTTGCTGGAAGACAGAACCCTGAACATTATGCGGGATATGGGGAATAAGGGGTGGATATTGCTGTGTCAGACGAACTTCTGCTTCCATCAAGGCCAGATGGGACAAAGGGTCTCACTTAAAAGCAGATATAGCATATATCACCGCTAACGCACCGCTCAGCTTGCCAGGAGATCAGGCGCAACGCCAGCAGACCAAATGTCACTGAATAATACTGCAGTCATGTCTGCTATTTCATACCAAGTAACAACGTCAAAGAAAGTAAACATCCACATTCTGTAACTATAAAAGGATGAAATATTTGCACAGCACTCAGACCTTGGGTGTATGTTGTATACATGTGCGTGTGTGTGCGTGTGTGTGTGTGTTGACAGGGGCAGTCTTTATGAAGGTGGTTGTATACAGACAACTTGAAACCTCACAGTTCATTTTCTCTCTTTCACATCTTGTCCCCATCTTGTAAATGAATTCACAGCCAGCGTCTTTTGCCGCAAAAGGACAAAAAAAAAAAAACAAGCCGTTATTGTCTCGCCCGTGTTTTGTGATTATACCAAGAGGTGTTTGATTTCGGCTCCAAGGCGTCCACTTCATGAACGCTGGTTAGTGATGAACCCGTCGTGAACGTGGAGATGAGTACAGGGAGCAAGGTTTTCATTACACTATTCTGCTGTTCTGGGGAGGGAAGCAGCAAATTGTTGGTGGCCCATCTGTGTTGAATTACCACCGGATTACAGATGAGGCTTTTGTCATTGTTCTGTGTTATAGACTAGCCTACTGGTCTATTAGCCAAAGTCGTGACAAGCTGCATTGCAGAAAGAGACCTGAGATACAATTGCAGGAATCAACTATTCAACTAATAATCTAATACAAAAATCAACTAATTATTATTTTTTTCAAAAATTGCCAATAATAACAACAACAATCCACTACTAGATGGTGTATTGTCAGATATCATTCAGTAAAGATACGATTCAGGAAACTATTGACCAAACTATTGACAAAAAAAGATATCTCAAAGCACACGGCTCTTCCACGAACCACAAGGACCGCGGATGCCAAAGTCGTCAGGCTACAGCTGTGCTAGAGGCTACGCCACAAGAGAGAGACGGAAAAAAAAAAGGAGCGCTAGCGCTAATTGAACGCCGCCTTCGGGGCTGAAAATCAACCAGAGGAAGGCTGCGCTGAAGGCAACGGCATTAAAAGAATACAAAAAAACAAAATCACAATAGGCTGTGTGCCCCTTTAAAGCCGAGCCTTTTAGGAACTGTTCATTGAGCGTTGGGATAAAGGGCTGAGGGAGGCAAGAGAGGGCGCGCTGCCAAGGCGATACTGCCAGAGGATGTACTGGTTCAGGCTGAGCCCGCTGCTGCTCTCGCCTAGAGGAAAGAGGAGGACATTTTAATGAGAAACAATGGAGCTACTCTCTGCATCGTACCTTAACCTGGTGTTCATTAGTTGGTCGATCACACTATGCTAAGCTGCGCGTAGCGGGCATTAGGCTGTTGCGCGATACGCTGTGTGACAAAACAAATATTGTGGAAAAACGTCGCGTTGTTTCCTGTTAGCGGCGCTGACGGCATGAATGTGATCGGCCATTATGGGCAACAAACCAGCAACCTTCTTTATGTGAGGGGGAAAGAAATGCCGCGACACGTCTAAACCTCAAAATCTGTCCCATTTACTTACAATCAGAATAATGAGGAGGCGCCTAGATCAACCGATACCTATGCAGGTAGGCTGCGGGGTTCGAGTGGGGTTCGAACACAGAACCAGAGCCAGACGCCCGGGCCACAAGACTGCCCTGCACACTCGCATGCCTGAGTATGACTCTAACTCACTTTGAACAGCCCACAGCCACCGCACCGCCGTACCAGTCTGCTTCCAGCGGCTGTTTTTCGACTTGATGGGCTGTTGCAGAGGCGTGGCGCGCCACTTCCACACACCAGCGCAGAATAGGGCTGCGCTTGCGTATGTGTGTGTGTGCTTGTGTGTGTGTGTTTTTGCACATGTACGACCACGCGACACACGCAGGCAGGTGGTTGTTTCCACCTTGAGAGAGAGAGAGAGAGTGAGTGAACCAAACCAAAATCTTGGGTGCAGCGCCTTTGATCGCCTCTGAATGGCTCCGCCCGCCCTCACACTACTTTAACTGTGCGTCCGGCGGGATCCTGGTCGCGGGCCAATGCAGATGGCTCTAATTTGATGACTGACCGAGCTTGTATTTATAATGCACGGCGGAAACTAAGAGACTCTGTGCTTCACCGACGGTCGGATGAATCAGCCCCTTGTACGGCCGACCGTCCGTCCGTCTGTCCGTCCGTCCGTCTGTCTGTCCGTCCTCTCTCTCTCTCTCTCGCTCTCTTCCCTTCTTCTCTCTGCCCCTCCGGCATTACGGTCTCCATCTTCAGACACAGGTACAGAGAAAAGCTAAACTAGGGACGAGAGCTATAGAGGACAGACAGAGCGACAGAGTGAGATAGTGGGGAAGGGAGAATGGGGGAGACAGAGTGGGAGAGAGAAGGGGATAGAGGGACGTATAGTAAGAGCGGTGAGCGGAAAGAGAAGAAGAGCGAGAGCGATTGGAAGGAGGGAGCGGCAAAAAAGAGAGGGAGAGTGACTGCAAGACAGAGAGACAAAGAGAGTAAGATAGAAAGAGAGGGACAGCGACGGAACAGAGTGAATGTGAGAGACGGAGAGAAAGAGAGAGAGACAGAGAGAGAGAGAGGCAGTGACACAGGGAAATAGCGAGAGACAGAGAATGAGGGAGAGTGACAGAGGGAAAGCGAGAGAGAGAGAGTGACAGAGGGAAAGCGAGGGACGGTCGACCACTGAAGTGCAGAAGATTGGAGACACTTGGCTCCGCGTGCTGCGATGCCGTCGTGATGATGAGTCAGCCGCTCGCCACTCACACGGTGTTTTATGTAAGCGGAATAGAAAGACGAGCCTCTGACTCTAGCAGGTCCTCATTTGGCCACGCCAGCCCACGCGTTTGGTGGCCCAGAGGAACACTTCTGAGACAAAGACCTCGCCCCAAGGACACCAGGCTGCCTTGTGAGAGTATGCTTTGGCTGTTAGCATTTAGCCGTTAGCATTTAGCTGTCAGCGTTTACTGTTTAGTCATTGACTTCTAGTCGCTTTCATCCAAAGCGAATGAATAAGGAGGTTCACATGTCATGAAGGGCATGCTGAAAACACGGATTCATGAATTCAAAACTTTTATCAATTACTCTCTCTCTCTCTCTCTCTCCCTCTCTCTCTCTCTCTCTCTCTCCCTCTCTCTCTCCCTCTCTCTCCCTCTCTCTCTCTGCTCTGATAAAGACAGCTTAATCATTTCAGAAATCGTCACAGAGAAGAAAAAAAACATATCTGTGCTTTTCCTTCGTTGCCATGGCAACAGTGGGCAGGAAACCCAAACAAAGTCGTGTTCTTCTGCAGCCTATGGTTAAGCGTCGGTCGCCGTGGCAATAAATACTGGGTTGGTCATCCGTGTGCCCCGCTGGGCTGTGCCTGTTGCACCCGGAAACACTGAGGAGTGTTGTTATATTAAGAATAGGGCAGTTCCTCTTCCTACCCACATCCAGAGAGACGGGGGAGAGAGACAGGAGAGAGAGAGGGAGACAGGAGAGAGAGAGAGAGAGAGACACACACACACACACACACACAAACACACATAAACAGAGAGCATTTTGGGGAAATCAGTGTAGATGAGGAAATGGGGGGGATTTCCATGACAACCAATTTCATCTCTCTCTCTCTCTCTCTCTCTCTCTCTCTCTCTCTCTTTATACAAAATGAGTTGGGGACAGGAACCAGTCAGCAGGTTTTTTTATTTTAAATTACGCTTGCAGCAAGTGTGTGGAGTCATACAATGCGATGTGGAATTTTTACTCACACACACACACATTACCTTATACACTATATATTATACACACACATATCACACCTATTACAGAATACCTGCTTGTATTTTCAACCCAATGTAAATGACATTTCCTTTAATGGGGGGGGGGGGGGGGGGGGGGGGGGGGGGGGGGGGGGGGGGGGGGGGGGGGGGGGGGGGGGGGGGGGGGG
>JAOPJI010000142.1:3246277-3256872 GCA_027122695.1 Merluccius productus
CCCCACCTCTAACCCGCCACGCTGCGCCCAAAATAAACACTGCGGCACACACACACACACACACACACACACACACACACACACGCACACACACACACACACACACACACACACAACACAGAAGTCAGGAGCGCCACTGCAAAACAACTTAAACTGCGCGCTGATGTTCCAGCAACCGTTCCTCTTTCCACACAGCTCCCCCTGTTCTTTCTTTTCTTTCTTTGAGTTCAAGATGGATGTTGTTCCTTTCAGTGGAAAACTGTCAGTAGCAGACATGGAGGGGGAGAGAGAGAGAGGGAGAGGGAGAGAGGGAGAGATAGAGAGAGAGAGAGAGAGGGAGAGGGGGAGAGGGAGAGGGAGAGAGAGAGGGAGAGAGAGAGAGATGGGAAGAGAGACAGAGGGGGACGTCTCTGAGGGGGACTTGGAGTCTAAATAGTCTCCTCGCTCCTCTGCTGCCGCTCCTCCTCCTCCTCCTCCTCCTCCTCCTCCTCCTCCTCCTCCTCCTCCTCTCGCTAGCTGAGTTCTGTAGCCTGGAGCTTAATGTATTTCGAGCTCCACAAAAGCATATTTGACGGGTTATTATTTGACGGGGGGAGCCGAGGCGCCGTTACTCCACTGTGTAGCCAAACATGTACCTCTTTGTTTTCCCACACGTGACACACACGCCGGTACGAGCGCGCGCGCGTGCGTCTGTGTGTGTGTGTGCGTGTGTGTGTGTCTGTTTAAAATACAAATATTCACATTCGCGGTTAAGGAACCTGGGACCAAAAACAACAAAAGCCGACGCTATTACTTTCGTTCACAACAAGTCACGTCAACCGGTCCGCTCTAATGACACCTTTAACACGATAACTACGGTATGACGCAACTTTCAAGATGGGGATCAAAGCGCGTTAGGCCAGAAATAAAAAACAACAACAACAACTAAAGCTAAAGGGCGGCAGACCTGTGATTATACCGCACTAGTCTTGGGCCTGGAGGTGTCGTGTCTTCGCAAATCGTTTCCATCGCTCTCTCGCGTCTATTGGCAGACGTACGCCGTCGTGAACCGATAGTCAAACACACACACACACACACACACACACACACACACACTGTCGTGAACAGACCGGCTATATACTGTACAGGAGTTTGGACCGGGCTCCCCACATGTATGTCTGCGCTGCGGATGTGTGTGCGGCAGCCAGAGAAAACTGTTATGGTAATATAGTAGTAGTAGTAGTCGTCGTAGCGTTTCCTCGGAGCTGGCTATTGTTTTCCTAGGGATGAGTCCTGTGTTGAATCAGTGTTAAGCAGGGCCCAGTCAGTTCCCCTTCATAACATTCGAGAGCGACTCGGTGCCTGAGAGCCAGCTGCAGCCCTAATGAGCTGCAGATGCCGTGCGGACCGGAGGGTAGGGGAGGGAAGAGGAGGAGGGAGGGGGGCGGGGATCCAAGATCCAAGATGGCTGCCTCCACCAGCCTCATCCTTCATTTCACCTGAGGTGTGCTGCATGGGGGGAGAAGCGGGAAAATGCTTCCCGGGGGGTGAAATGATGACGACGACGAAACACGATGAGCGAATGATTTCTATGTTCATGTTAAGAGTGTTTGGATGGAGAAGAGATACACACACACACACACACATGTGCGTGCACACACACACACACACACACATACACATGTGCGTGCACACACACACACACACATACAGGGCGGCGGTGAACAGAATGCGAGCGCGGATACGCCACTGTTTGTTGGGCCTAGCCCCGACGGTAATGCACACATCTCCAGCATGTAGCCTGATCCCCTCCTCTTATCTCCGCTTATTTGCGCGGAGACAACAACAACAACAACAACAACAGCAGGTGGTTGTGAACTAGTTGGCGTTCAAACAACCGTACCAAGACAACTTTCCCCGCCGCCGCCGCCGCCGCCGCCGCTTGGCAACCATCTCTAATCCAATCACAACTCGATTCTTGTACGTCTCCGCGATTCTCCTCCGGCTGATTGCGCATTTATCCTCCTCGCAGTCTGTTGTGGTACACACACACACACACACTTGTAAACACACTTGTGTTGTGTTGTGTGTTGCGTCGCGTTGTGTCGCGCCACTGCAGGTTCCCCCAATCACGGCGCTTGAGATTAGGGATGCGCACTCAAGAACAAAAAGACGTCGTCGTATTGCTTTCCATCCGACCTTTCGACGTTGTGGGCCGTTACACCGAACGCACCTCGGCCCCGGACGCCGGACGCCGGTCCAGACCAGAACAACAGAGACCAAGCGGTTGTGCGGTGCTGGGGCCATTTTATTATGATGGAGTGCGTGAGCGGAGCCGGGGGACAGCGGCGCCCCCACAGCAGCAGATTGCACAACGCTAACCCCCTGCTGGGCCACCTTGCGGATCCATGGGTATTGTGCTAACAAGTGGAGCAAATCATTCAGAGTGGAAAGGCTGCCATGAAAGTCCAGCTCCGGCGCAGGAACACGAAGACAGATGGTCCGCGGCGGCTGAATTGGGAGCAGTAGATCTGCGCAGGAGTTGTAAGGAAGGAAGAAGAAAGATTTAAAAAAGCACAAAAACCCAGACAACGAAACCCCAGCGTCCAGCGGCTTAGAGGGGTGAAAGTTACGACTCCGGCGGTGTGAATGAGTTGTATGAAAACTCAGGTGCTGTGCGCGTAAACAGCTCAATAAATCTTTAAATGTGGATTTTTTTTATTTATTCTTTTGACTTTTGCACTCGGACGGACAAACGCAGGCTTTAGTTTTGTACCGCGGTACGCTGGTTTTTTTTGTGTCTTCTCCGTTGGCGGGAGGGCGGCTCGATCGATAAGTCATTTACCGAGTCTTCTCCGAGATCTTAGTTTGTTATTTGTTGCTATACGGAGCAGAACGTAACGACGCGCCGTACTACAGTTTTAATGTATCCAATATATAACATATCTATATTATGTACTCGGGCGGCACTGAAATACTTTGAGTGGTACTCACTACGTCGTTATTATACCCAACACAAAGTTAACCATCTTCAGTACTTCTCCCGTCACAAGTTGCCACCTCATTTATTTTGAATATGTAATGCATTTTATCCGAGGCAAATGTTTCTCATCGCGGAGGGAGGGAGCAAGGTGGAGGTCGGGCTTTAAGGACGCCTACAGGAAGGATGCCAACAGGAAGGCTGCTGACCCAGACTTCATCCGCCAGAGTCCAGCCTAGCCCGGCCACGACTCACACCGTCCTGCATAATGCATGTCATTACTTAAAAATCCTCGGCGTGCGGGTAGATTATTCGCCGCTGTACGGTATAACACGGCAGCAGCAGCAGGTAATGCATCTCGTGTTATAGGAGGGTGTAAAGGGAGGCCGGTGCTCCGAGGCTTCACGTAGATTTACGAGTGCGTTCGCTTACATTTATGAGTGTGTTTGCTCTGCATGGGCCTTCTCATTTTTTATTTCTCTCTCTCTCTCTCTCTCTCCCTCTCCTCTCTGGGCGGAAGATATTGACAGGGCCGTCGTATGGCGATGGATACAGGCCCCCGTGCTGAGGTATAATGTTACGGTGTGCAGACTCACACACAGCAGAGAGGTAGGGAGAGATAGAGGCAGGGAGAGAGATTGAGGTCAGGAGAGAGAAGTAGGGAGACAGGTAGAGAGAGATAGAGGTAGGGAGAGAGATTGAGGTCGGGAGAGAGAAGTAGGGAGACAGGTAGAGAGAGATAGAGGTAGGGAGAGAGATTGAGGTCAGGAGGGAGAAGTAGGGAGAAAGCGAAGTAGGGAGACGGGTAGAGAGAGATAGAGGTAGGGAGAGAGATTGAGGTCGGGAGGGAGAAGTAGGGAGAAAGCAAAGTAGGGAGACGGGTAGAGAGAGATAGAGGTAGGGAGAGAGATTGAGGATGGGAGAGAGAAGTAGGGAGACAGGTAGAGAGAGATAAGAGGTAGGGAGAGAGATTGAGGTCAGGAGGGAGAAGTAGGGAGAAAGCGAAGTAAGTAGACAGGTAGAGAGAGATAGAGGTAGGGAGGGAGAAGTAGGGAGAAACTGAAGTAGGGAGACGGGTAGAGAGAGATAGAGGTAGGGAGAGAGATAGAGGTAGGGAGAGAGATAGAGGTAGGGAGAGAGATAGAGGTCGGGAGAGCGATAGAGGTAGGGAGAGAGAGGGATAGAGAGAGTTAGAGGGATATCGGTAGGGATTGAGGTAGGGAGAGAGGTAGAATGAGAGGCAGAGAGCGATCGGGAGAGAGATAAAGCGAGAGAGAGAGGTAGAGATAGGGAGGAGGGCAGGGAGACAGAGAGAGAGAGAGAGACGGGGGTGAGAGAGAGACGGGGGTGAGGGTGATAGAGGAATAGATTATCAACAGAGGCAAGGAGGCCTACTGTGCGGATGGGGGGAATCGTGAAGGGAGTCTTTTCATTCCAGCGCTCGGGGCGAGCGATCTCTCGGCACAGAGGGAGTCAGAGGCTGATCCGGACGCCCCGTAACAAAGCTCTCAGCCCAGAATCAATGCCTCCGCGCCGTAGGACTCCCAGGCAGCCCGGAGGGCCGCGCCGCGCCGGGGAAAAGTTTGGTGAAAACACTGAAAAAGCATGAAAGAGAGTCTAGAAAAAAAATCGCGTCATTGTTTCTACATGTTCATAACCGTCGTGTTTTTTGTGGGGGTTTCTTTTTTTTGGGGGGGGGGGGGGGGTCGCGTGGGTTTAAGTGGAGTACAATCGAGTACTAAAAATGGCGATAGCATCTTTTGTGTGCAGGCCCGGTTACGACAGCGTGCTATTAGTGGGTGGAGGGACAGGAGCTGTCATTTTCACTGTTGTGCGTCGGCCCGTCTGGGCTGAAACACCCAACGTGAGTTTGCTCAGCAGCACCACAAACACGTTCAAGTTTATATTACACAGAGAAACCTTGAAACCATACTGTGCTTTTCTTGCCATTCCTTTTTATCGTCTATTGTCTTGTTTTTATAGCCGTTCGGATTTCCATTGTCCATTGTGGTCCGACCCGAAGAACCTCAGAAGGCAAACATATTGCTAAATCAACAAAGTAGTAGGCCTATATTTTTTTTAATCACAGATAAAGGAACCACCTCTTAAAAATGAATAAGTGAAGTAAGGATTAAGTATCTTCAATCATCAAGGATTTCCTTCATTTTCACCCGAGACAAGACGACACAGAATAGCTCAGCAGCTTAAGGGTTTGACGTGCGCTGTAGTCTTGATTCATTTCGTTCCAGCGCCAGAGTAAAACACAGACTAGACAGGAGCCTGGTAACAATCTCTTGCTTTCTGTACATGTGGCTGTCCCAAGTATTTAAGGGCCGGCTAGTCAGGTCTGTCCAACTTACCCTCTGTAATCTACTGCTTCGTGTTCCTCCTTCGCTGCACTTAACGCTCATTTAGCGAGGTCAATCCACGTCACTTGATTGGTAATTACGCCAAACCCTTGACCTCTCGGCCTCTCTCCGTTCACAGGAAAAAGCAGACAATCATTCTCGCTTCCCTTCTGTTCTTCCGGCTCAACTGCTAAAAAAAAAAGCGAAACCAGACGCCAGACACGCCAATGAAAATACAAACTTTTGTGCTCTCCTCCCATTAAACTGAACACGATACGACCGTTCGCCGCTCACCTGCAGACCAAGCGGTGGTTTAAAGCAGTACCAGACCGGCAAGGCCTTGTAATGCGCTAAAAACACGAAACCATCCACAGATGTGTTTGCTGGTGCTTCCCTTCTTTAAGTAAGCAAGGCAAGACCCCGCCTGGCGGAAACTGTCAATAAGGAGCAGGAGGAATAAAATAAAGCAGCCAGATCTGCTCCATACACGGAGGACATGTGCCGTCGGATGAGGTGAGTTGATCCACGCAGGACGCGGCTCAGGTCCCTCACCGGGGATATCATAATTGTAAATCTGAGGATTAGCAATCGCAGTGTTTCACAGATCTGGGTGATCTGTTAGGAGGCTACGTGTCTCCGGTGAGACGTCTCCGTTGGCCCTTTTGAGATAAGTCTCAAATCTGTCAGACAAAGATTTGAAATCTCCCCCCTCCCCCTGCCCCCCCCTCCTTATCTCCTTTCCCTATGACTCGTTTCTTATAAGACCTATATCTTCGAAAAGTAGACTTTGATGAATATTTGTTATCCGAAATACATTCGTTTACTCTGCATCGTCATGCTAAGGCGATCCCACTTTTTCCTGTTTGTATTTGTAGTGTTTTCGTTGTTGCATTTCAGGAACGGCTATTTCTGCATTTCTTCATTCTTCTACGCTATCATATCAGAATATCACAGATCATATCCACATAGCAGTTCTTGTTGTTGTTGGCTTTGGCTGTATGTGAAAATAGCATCAACATTTGAAGGATCAGTATGGAAAAACGACACCAGGAATAAAACAACATTCAGTTGGTATGACATCGCCAGACATTTTGTCTCTGTGCGTCTGTCTCTCCATCCACCTACTTACCCTCCTAAAGACAGGATATGATTGACTACAACACAACTGTGGGAAGCCAGTCGCTGCAATCATCTGAGAAGAATGTGATTAGACAATTAGTGAAATGAGGACTCTGCTTCACACGTTATGCATTCTGTCGTCTCAGAAGTAAAACAAATCCAAATGTTCGGATTCGGGTTTTTGGCATTGGTCTGTGGCCAATGTGTTTGTTGCTTCTCCATCCTCTCTTATTAAAGGACACATGTTAAAAGGCAACCCATTTGCAACCGATTTTCCTCTGGTTAAAAACCCCCACAGACTTTTAATGGTGTATTTTGGCTAGCCAAGTGGGTGGGGTGTTCTTGAGGTCAAAAGAGACATGTTTGTGTTTTGCTGCTAGGTAAATATATAATCTCTATTTGGGATCATGCCATTGTAAAAGGGTCTCTAAGATTATCTGTCCGCAAGGACATGAATGATGGCTGGATTAGCCGCTATAAAGATTTCAGTTTCTTCCTTTCTTGGATTCCAGGTGTTGTAGCCCGTCTCCAACCCCAACATGAACTACGAGTCACACAGGTGACTTGACAAATATTCAGTCGAACATATAAGAAAAACATTTCTGAATCCCTGAAACAACTTTCAATACTTTTCTTGACAGATACTTTTGGAAACCTTTGACAACCTATCCAAACAAAAAACAAATTCACTCAAAACTGTCTCCGGGAGGCAGAGAATCACGAAAAACGCTAGCAAAAGCCATTCACCACCCAGAGCCCGGGGAAAAAACTGGCTGCACGTCAAGCATCATGGTTATTTTTGACATCAGTGGACTCCACACTGGTTTACAAGAAGGTATGATTTAGTAAGCGCCTGCGATGCTGAATATGCTTGCAGAGAACCACAATGTGGGTCTGAGCGGTCCGGCGGCCCACCTATAGTGATGTTTTACCCGTGATTTCAAAACACACCACATTAGTATATTTCACTGAAAGGGTAAGAGACGCTTAGCTTATGGAGTCTGACTCATGAAATGATGCAGGTTACAAAACGTCACCTAAGAAGGCAAGGTCATAAACAAAGGAAGTGGCATTTGTGTTTTTCTCGCGCGGCGTCCGCGTTAATATGGATAACTCCACGCTGAAATGCTGTTTAAAAAGAGAAAACCTCCAAAGTAAGAGAATTTGGATACACACAGAGCCTACTTAGTCCACTCCAGTCCTCCGACTGAAAGACTAATTGCATAATAACAGCCAATTAGTCATTGTAGGAGTGGTGACAGTTGTTTTGTTCGTGCGCGGGACTAAATGCGGGGTTATTAGAATGCGCGCCGGGTGGCCTAGATGAGATCTAATTGGTCGCAGGCTGTTGTGAAGGTTTAAACCGAAACTCTCCGGTTTTCCGATATGCTTCGCCATGCAAGGCTGTGAACCTCTACATTGTGCAAATTAAAACCCATGCCCACAACAAGGTGTGGTACACTTGACCGAAGAATACGTGCTTATAACAATCTTGAGATTTAAAAAAAGGAAATAACAGGCCTACTTAGCTTAGTCAATGAATATTAACCAATATACTTTCGACAGTTGGTGTCTGAATTGCTTTTTATTGCCATTGCTTGTTTATCCTCCACTAACAGTAGGTTGTAGTGATCTCAAGGTGTGTCTAACCTTCAGTTCAATCGCACATTATTTATGATAGCATATCTTCACTGTCTTTAAAGGAGAGCTATGAACATGTTAAGCTAGGTTGTCTGCTAACATATCTGTCTGCTGTGAACCAATCACCCGTCAGATCAATATGCAGCTCTGTGTTCGGGCTTCAATAATACTTTCTCTTAGAAAACTATTAGGCTGAAGAACTATAACTGTAACACACACACACACACACACACACACACACACACACACAGAATTTGTTTTCAAGCTTTTTTTTTTTTTTTCTCCTCTCCAGAACCTGACCATGCTCGTCTTTGAGGTGGTTTTGGATCGGAGCGAGAGCACGGCTCTTTTTAAAACATTTATAAGATCCTCGCTCGGCTCCAAGAGGGAGGTTCCACCTAATCCAGGCGCTCGCGGAAACCAACTCACTCTGAAGGAGGGAGAAAAAACCAAGCAAACTGCACATGAAGTTATTTTTTTTTTCAAAAGGCACTACTGTAAAAGGAGCCTTTGTGTGTGCGCAATAATCCATCCTAACCGACACTCGACTTAGTATGGGCGGGAAAAGGGCAGAATGGAAAGACCGACGTAAGGAAGGAGCGCGCCATGTACTCGGCGAGGATGGGGGAATTTTCAACTCGGCATTCAAAGATGTCCTTCTTCTCTGGGCTTTCTTGCCACTGTTGAAGGCCCCTGAAGCTCTCAGTACAACGACAACAACGAACGTTCACAGGATGATACTTATTTTTGCATAACTCGATCATAATAAAAACAACTTTGGCGAGGTAGCTGCCAAACTGCCGCTGTCCTGTTCAATGAGATGCATTTGGTCATAAAATGTCTTAAGTGGTAGGTTTTCGGTTTTGAACCTCAAAGGGTCTCGCGACAACAAGTGAAAACACATTTCATTCCACTAACTGAATCAAACTAATTGAACACAAGTGATTTGGCACAAATGTTGTGCCGCCAACTACACCAACTAAATAACACTACGCAGCTCCAAGCGGCAACTCTGGAGATGTTTGTTTCTGTGTTTAATCTTGAGCATAAAAGCACATGGCTGTTTATGAACGATCAATTGTACTTCTCAGCAATGTTAAATTATGATCATCCTCCTAAGCCACCAGTCGACTGCATGTCTTTCAAACAGAGCCGGAGCCAGCAGAGCAACATCTGCGCTCCGTTTAGAAAGCAATGAGAAGCTGGCTGTATATTAAAAAAAAATACTATTTTACAAGGCGTAGTGAGAGCAGCTCATTGAAAGTCATAACGCGGGATATGAGAGCGGGCTGTGAACCACCGCTGCGCCCGTCACAGCTGGTTAAGGCCCAAGGTTGACGAACCGAATCCTTGCTGTCCGAAAATGAAGCGAGTTGCTTCATTTTTGCTAATGAACACTATTCTGGGAGGGGTAAAGGCTGTCCATGAAGCTCCCAGTAGTATGCTATTTCCAGGCCCAGGCTATCTCTTAGCAGAGACATATTTGATTCCCTGTCTATTAAGCCACCGGAGTGCACAGATGCTCCTGTGAATGTAAATTCAAATAGCGTCGTTGCACGCCGACGATGTCCAACCGTGTGTGGTATGCAGCCTAACCCATGTGTTTACATGGGTCAGGATGGATGTTTGGGCCATCTCTCTCTCTCTCTCTCTCTCTCTCTCTCTCTCTCTCTCTCTCTCTCTCTCTCCAGTACAGTGAACTCTAGACCCGAACCTCTGTACTTTCTGCAACATGTTGTACGGCATTGCCTTTTTATGTATTCTTGCTGGGTTGGTGTGCCCAAATAGGCGAGGGGCCCTTTCATGAATATATTTATTGTCGGTAGCACAGTGGCATTAATTTGTGTAATTTGGCTGCACTCTCTGTGGTGTATGCTAAAAAGTATGGCGTTAATATTCATGTGACCTTTTTTCTAATTGTGATAATTTTTTTCAGTACATAGACTTCAACTATTTCTTCATTCCCCCCCCCCCCCCCGCCCTCATCCTTATTTCCCCATCACCCACAAGGGTCCCCAACATTTGACGTTGAGGCTATTTCTCCCGACACCTGTGTGGGGTATGACGTATGTCCTGAACTGCTGAACCCCTTGGCTTAAGAGTTTTATCGTAATACTTTTACAGCATTATCATATCCCTCATGTATTCCTCTCCCAGCCTCCATCCAGTTGTCCGAAGTACTCAGGAGACACTCACAAAGTGCTTGAATACTGTCCTCTGTATTCCCACTGAAAATAAAAAGAATGAAACTAAAATAATTCACCCATCCGTCTTCCTTAACCACTTCTCCAGTTCGGGTCACCATAGCAATAGCAAAGCCCTCCAGACTCCCCCTCGTCTCTCCCCCCCCCGCAGCGTCCTCCAGCTCATCCTGAGGAACCCCAGGTCATCCCAGGCAAGCCAGGACTTACAATCCCCCCCCCCCCCCCCCCCCCCCGCCCCGGGGCCCCCCCCCCCCCGCCCTTCCCCGACACTCCCCCCCACAGGGGGGGGGGGGGGGGACCCTTCCCCGCCCCCCCCCACCCCCC
>JAOPJI010000142.1:3282989-3302872 GCA_027122695.1 Merluccius productus
CTGGGTTGGGGGCCCCCTGCTGATTGGGGGGCCTAAGGCAATCGCCTAGTCCGCCTTAATGGTAGAACCGCTACTGGCTGCAGCACCACACCAGGTGCAGGTAGGAGCAGCACCGTGGTGCAGGGAGGAGCAGCACCGTGGTGCAGGTAGGAGCAGCACCGTGGTGCAGGGAGGAGCAGCACCGTGGTGCAGGGAGGAGCAGCACCGTGGTGCAGGGAGGAGCAGCACCGTGGTGCAGGGTGGTTTGTACAGCATGCTGATCCTTTTCAGTTACACTGAATTTTGAATTTTCTTTCCATTGTTGTTGCGACGGCTTTCTGAGTAGCAGCAATAAGTTCACTTATAATACATCTTTTGAACCTGACCATGCATTAACACTGCCACCTCTCTCTCTCTCTCTCTCTCTCTCTCTCTCTCTCTCTCTCTCTCTCTCTCTCTCTTTTTCGACATTTTTTAAAAATATACTTGTATCTCATTTAACTGAAAGTCTTACACGTGGTTTTGTTTGATACTGCATATTCCAACACATCATTAATGTCGGTATCAATCTGCCGTGAGAACCGGATTTGTATTCATCAGTACAGTCGAGGCTTAAGGCCGCCGGAACGACCGAGCTAATTAGGAAGTCATCGCTTTTTTTTTTTTGGTCCCGTCTTTAAGTGAATCGCTTGGAAAGGCGCTTGAATAATGTTAATTATGAACATTTCATATACATGTTCATAGCGTTTTATTAGTTGTATTCGTGACAACACGGACAACATCAATAATCAAACTCATCATCATCATCATCATCATCATCATCATCATCATCATCATCATCATCATCAACACTGCAGAAGGTATTTCTATACACAGCGATGAATCTCACAGAGTCACATGACCACAGGCCACCACCACTGCTGCTACTGCGGTTCGTGCGCATTCTGTCCTCTTTAATACGCAGATTTATGCATTCTCGCACAATCGCTCATATGATAATATGCTCCACAATGCACGTCATCTCCCGGTATCTCCCGTTGGGATGAGTTAGGCGGAAAGAGACGGACGAAGATATGAGCACGAGAGCAAACATAATAGTCTTGTTTCGCTGATGGGCCGCGTATTAGTGTGTTTTTTATGACTTCGGTGCTCTCTCTCCCTGTCATCTGCAGTATGCATAAACACGACTGTGCAGGAGGGTCCGCACATGCACATCTGTGCATGCCTGTGTGTGTGTGTGTGTGTGTGTGTGTGTGCGCGCATGCGAAAATGCGCCATGTGATATGTCTTCATAACGACATGACTTGTGCTCTGACATCTCACGCCGTCATCATCCACTCCTCCTCCTCCTCCTCCTCCTCCTCCTCCTCCTCGTCGCGGGCTCCTCATGCAGCTAGCAGAACCAATTATAGGTGACACATGCTAACGGGAGCGTGAAGAATAATGTATTTATAAGTATACTTTAAAATATGATATGCCTTAAAACTAGGCCCCCGCTCAAAGTGTGTGCTGCTGTGCTGTGTTGTGTCCTGCCTGGGAGCAAGCGAGAGGCTGGGCTCAGCATTACACGTCCTTTCTTTCAGGGAACAGTCTGTGTGCCAATGTCCCCCAGTAAGTATCACATCCCACCTGTTGTTGCCATGGAGAGGGTGTGGGCAGTCGGTGATTGGCTTCTTCAAATACCGGTAACCCAATAGGAAATACTGTACAAGGGGTTGCACCTTTTTGTATTGTATAGCCTAGAGAGAGAGCAGGTAAGGACTGGAAGGCCTCCGATAGGACCAAACTGAGAAACTGAGAACTAAGCAAGAGGGTCAACCGGGTAGCAGGACAGGGTAACGTTACGTCTTGACCCTGTGGTCCGTTTTGAAGAAAGGACTCCCGAAACTACACCCAGATTTGACTGGGCGCAGCCAAGTGACGGAAAGCGGTCTGGCGGTCTGTTCATGGGAAACCTGCCAATATAATTTATTTGTAAATCACTGAATGTTACAATTTTAATCGAGCCAATATTTACCTGTCGGATTTGGTTATAATATTGGCTGGATTCAAATTGGAACGGCTCACTGTTTACACATTTGATAGACAAAAGGGTAGGAAAAAAAAGAAGAAATTCAGCTAATATAAAAATAAAATAAAAAATCAACCGTAACTCTGAATTCAGACCTGGTTTTCTGCATTGGCTGTGGAAGTCTAAAGGAAACTCCTCAGAAATGCATTATGCATGTGAACCCACCGCAGGCTCAGCTGCTGGAGACATACAAGCTGACTCCCTCAGTACACAACACAATGCAGCAGCCCAACCCAAGGAAGTGGCAGCAGGAGGATGAGCATGGGAACAGAGCCGCCTCTCCCTCCATCTCCACAGCTATGGCTGCCTCAAATCTAGGGATGCCGCTTCAGCATATGGGCTACGTTTCCCACCGACCACTAACATACGTTCACACACTATTCACACTTTAATGTTTGACGGGGATTGCATGGCCTGTGTTTGTCTGTATGCATGTGATCATATTTTGATTTTTTACCAAAAACAAATCATTTAATAAAATCATTTTCTTTTGCAGTACCGTTGACCACCGGTAGGGGTCCCCATTGTGCTGCAATACGCCCACTTTTTTTTAAATTTTTTTTGTAGAAGATGCTTGCACATGCCAGTGTTCACCTTCCCTTGGCTGAATTGGATGTACACAATTAAGCAAGTCAACTGAAATTAACCATAACCTTTTCGTGCAGTGAGGTAAATATGTTGCCGTCGGTCCCCAAACATCACATTCTTTATGCCGTATCTGGTTGCAGCGAGATATAGACAACCAGACCTAGATCAGAAGAGAGGCATAGCCCTATAGATGGATAGTTGGATGGATAGATGCAGACAGCCAGACAGGCCAAGATAGCTACAGAAAGATATATATATATATATATATATTGTCACAAGATAGTAGGCTGGTGAAGAAAAGAGAGATACAAAGATGGATGAATGGACAGACAAATACATACAGAAAGATATAAATAGAGTGAATAGTCTGGCAGAGAAAGGAGAGAGATAGAGATTTGCCTTGCAAACAAAGATGGAGAGAGAGAGAGACACAAAGAGAGAGAGAGAGAGAGAGAGAGAGACACACACACACAGAGAGAGAGAGAGAGAGAGAGAGAGAGAGAGAGTGGGCTGGCAAAGAGGAGGACAGAGAGATAGTAGCCTGACGATGAAAAGGAGTAAGAAGCAGGACTGGATGAATATGAAACAAAATGAAGGATGAAAGAAACGCATTGATTCGAGTGATGCATGTACTTTGAGTTAATTTCCTCGTGTTTACATTCTATCAGCCGCTTGTGCAGCACCGACTCATTGGCAATCTTCTCTTCTGTGCAATGTGCCGTCAGATGTAATCGGTCAGCCTATATTGTTTTTTATCAAAACCCCCCCCAAATATGACTTCAGCATCGTCCCGATATTCGTCCCACCGGTGAAGCGTCTGCGAGCGTTGGAGTGAGGACGAGCGTTGGGGGAGGCAGGGGCGGCTGGGAGCGGTTCTTCAAGTCATTTTGCACTCTAGCGGAGGCTGCTGGTGTATCCCACTCCACTTAGCTGGCTGTCCACTCACATGCCAACATCATCTGTGCCAGATCTCTCTCTCTCTCTCTCTCTCTCTCTCTCTCTCTCTCTCTTTCTCTCTCTCTCTCCCTCCCTCTCTCCCTCCCCACTGGGTATAGTATGGCAGTGCTCTGGCTGTCCTTGTCGTCTCAAAGGGAGAAAAAAAACAGGAGAGATCAGAAGAGGAAGGCGGGGAAAGAGAGCGGGAGCAGAGAGGGAGGGGGGGAGTTGATAAAGAAACAGTGAGGGGAGGGTGGGGGGGTTGATGATGATGAGAGAAAGAAGGTGATTTGTTGCGGGCGGGGGCAGGGTGTGTGTGTGTGTGTGTGTGTGTGTGTGTGAAAGGATAGGATGAACAATAGCGAAAAAGAGAGAGAGTGAGAGAAAGAGGTATCCATTAGTAAAATAAAGGCTATTTCCACACCGCAGGAAAAACCCCCGGCACGCCGACGTAGTTACTGTTGGTACGGCGAAGACAGAGCAAAACAAACAAGCCGACAACAACCCTTAGGGGGGTCCGTGCGTGTCTGCGTCTGGTGTTTTCTACACCTAAACAGATGCAGCATTTGTTATGGCGGCGCTGAGCGATGCTCGCTAAAATATGGCCGACACACACGTCGTGGCAAATTTCGTACGAGATCTTGCGTCAAGGTTAAGAAGAAGAGACCTCTACATGCAAGAGTTGTGCGCACAATGCTTGCATGAAGAGACCTGTACATGCAAGAGTTGTGCGCACAATGGTTGCACGAAGAGACCTGTACATGCAAGAGTTGTGCGCACAATGGTTGCATGAAGAGACATCTACATGCAAGAGTCGCACACAATGGTTGCATGAAGAGACCTCTACATGCAAGAGTTGTGCGCACAATGGTTGCATGAAGAGACCTCTACATGCAAGAGTCGCGCACAATGGTTGCATGAGGACACCTCTACCTGCAAGAGTCGCACACAATGGTTGCATGAAGAGACCTCTACATGCAACAGACGGTCTTGAATGCGGGCTTGGTTTTTATCTCGGGATGAGTAGAAGGTCAGGTTGCCATGGTTTCATCTTGGGAGCGTGTTCACACAGACCAGAGGGTCTGGGGCCACGCCCTTGTACGCATACGGCCGCATCAGGTCACGGATATACGCTCAAACACATAGGGGTCTGGATTATTTTTCCGCACACAAAGTTCACCGAGGCGGGAATAGGTGTGTGTGTGTGTGTGGGCAGGTGAGTGGGTTTGGGTAGATGGGGAGGGTGGTGATATGGGGGGGGGGGGGGGGGGGGGTAGCCTTGCGTATTTGAAGGCTGACCCTGTGTGTACTGGACCAAGGCTAGCGCGGGCTGCTGCGGTTCCTTTCTTCCTCCATGGCCCCAAGCAAGGTACTACTGAAAACCAACACAAAGGATTCGCTTGTGAAGGACTGGAGGAGTGTGTTTTTTGCGCAGTTGGGTCTGGTGTGTGTGTGTGTGTGTGTGTGTGTTTACATGTGTGCGACCTGCATTCGCATTTGTGTGTTTGTGATGCGAGTCTGTGTGTGGCCCCCATTGTGCGTGTGTGTGTGTGCGTGTTTGTCTTGTGTGTGGCGTATAATACTGCTCTTTTTTGAACAGTGCAGTGTATAAGCATCACTTCCTCTTGTTTATGCCACAGGCGACATATTGTCCAAGAGAGAGAGAGAGCTCCAGCTGACGTTGCTGATGCAAGGTCAAACACACACACACACACACACACACACACACACACACACACACCATGAAGGCCATGGGTTTCTTAAAAACAGATGTCACCCTTCCTAGCTGCCCCCCCCCCCGCTCTCTTCCATTTTCTCCCTCTCTCTCTCTTTCTCTCTCTCTCATCTGAAATTCTTGCCAAAAATGGCACTATTATTATTATTAGTATATAATTATATGAAAGAATGAATTAGCAGGGCGTGCCCTACACGCCCTGCAGAATACACCGATTTTATCTTTTCAACAAAGTGGGGACCAAGAGAGAGAAACTAGAACGTATAAATGTCTTAATTAACAAGTCATATGGGAACAAAACGTATTAATGGAGTAATGACTGATGACCGGGGTTAATGTGTGTCAACGTATATAACTATAACATTTAATATAAACACTGCATTGGCGGCGTTCATGCATTTAAAGTCTAAAGCAAGTGGGAAGTTTCTCGTCTCCCAACCAATTTTTCTTAAACACATGAAGCAGAAATTGTTTTATTTTAGCAAGTCTTGGCGGATGAGCATTCATTTCCGGGCGCGATTAATATTAATGACGCCGTTGGCACATACTCCTAAGTGCTGTTGCAAATTAACCCCCCCCCCCCCTCGCCCTCGGGATCAATACCCAGCCGTCGCGTCTTCCTCCTGCAGTCAGTCATGCCCTCATATCCTGTTCCGTGTGTCATGTGAGAGTCGTTTCACACCGTCTGTGAACTCGGTGCACACTGAGCGGTGAGGGGGAGAGGAAGTGGTCATTTAAATAATCAGCGGTAACCAGGGATCATTTAATCCTATACCAAAACATCCTCAATGAGGTCTTGGTTAGGTATTGATTAAAAGATGATTAAGGGCAGGTATAAAGTTTTAAATGGTTTGGTTAACGTATTGGGTTAGAGAGAGTTGGGGTAAGGGTTTGTTTGAGGTCATAGTGAGGATCTGGGGGTAAGCAACATATTATATTGGTTCTAATATATTGTGGGGAGGATTGTGACCAAGTCCATCTAATTGCGCCCGAGTTGGTAACAACAAGAGAAGAAAAATCGATGAAAACTACATTTTTATGTCAAGATTACGAGAATGAATGTGCTTCATTATCAGATTCACAGATCACAAAAAAACAAGTTAGGGGTTAGAGCTTCAGCCTCCTTTATTACATTAAGGAACTTAAAACAGTGCTTTGTAAGCATCCATTTGTTTAAAATGTGCACCTCGTAAATGTATTTTATTCCTCAATTGTTCACCTTATTTAGCCTCTTTCAGTCTGTGTCTTCAATTCCTGTTTCCTTCAAACTTGCCTTTTGGGTTTTATTTATTTATTTATTTTAACGCATATCGTTTTCACCCTCAATCCCACCTATGTGAGTCAGTCTCAATATCTCCCTGTCTTTTAAAGTGGATATATGAATCCATTCAAATCTAAAATCCATTCGGTATCTATTTGTCAATAAATAACTTCCACATTTCTCATTTTGTCTCCCCTGATTGAATTGACACTATAATTTATTTAGTGTGAACACGTTGCACAGTCACTTGGGATACATACATTATCCACGCGTGCGTGTTTCCCATATCTTTAAATTACTTGCTAAGACATTTAATAATGTCATACCCCGTCTGAATAACACGGTGCATGATAGCAGGATGCTTCCTCACCTGTTCAGAAGCTTATGGACGTCTTACTTCCTGTCTAAACATCTGACTTCCTGTCTAAACATCTGACTTTCTGTCTTTAAAAAAAAGCCCTCGGTCCACAACAAGAGCAAATATTGTAGAGAAAATATGTTGTTGCTTTCCTGCCAGCCCCCACAGAGAAACTATGCAGAGATGTAAAGCAAGCACACTTGAGCAGCCTGTTGACATCTGGCGTCAGACTGTAGGTGTTAGCATCCTACTGGAGTTCACTGCAGTCTCGGTAGGCAAGTGTGTGAAAATCTGTCCTCAGTTTCAACATCAAGTCCCACAGATGTCTACGAGATGGGGTCACTGTGATTCACAAAGGGAGTGACTCATTTCTAGTGTTTGTGCGTTTGTTTGTTTGTGTGTATGTGTGTGTGTGTGTGTGCCTTTTTCTGAAGTCACATTTTTTAAAATAACAGAAATGCCAAGTACGGTTTTGAAGAAGAAGAAAGAACTCAGCTTGTGTGAGAGCTGAGCTATAATTTCTCAACAAAATGGCTATTTTCCGGTCTCTTGGTGTGGTGGGACATCTTGCGCATAATATCATGAGAGTGGTTTCAAGCCCTCTGGTAATCAGCTCCAGCAGAAAGCAGGATCTGCCATCTCCTGGACCCTTCCTGCTCAGGCCTTCACATGATTGAAATGCACGCCAATATTTGGAGTGGATATATATATAAATATCAATATATATATATATATATATATAACATTTCCTCTTGCTTATTAAATTTGATCTTGTTTACCTGACCATAGCAGTATCCTTGTGAGGCTCCAAGAAAAAAATCCACATTTTGAAGTCTTCCCTGTCCGCTCGTGTCGTAGTATAATTTTGTTTTTGTTTATAGATTTGTTTGTGAGCTACGTGTAATGCACATACAGTAGTTAACCAACTAGTATAACTCACTTTCTAAATAAGGAGTGTTTGGCTTGTTATATGACATCATATTATATTACGTGTTACTATTATCTATTATTAGGATTATTAGTTCCTATTATTACTGTTATAAATTGTAATATATACGTTTGGCAAAGATGCATTGCTAGCTAGGTGCTTAGTCCTCCTGTCTATGTGTCCTCAGATCCATCCAAGCCTTGTCTGGCTTCCCTGCATCCCCAACTAAGTGTCCTGGCCTCAGGCGTTGGGCTGGAGCCGAAGCAGTACACGAAAGATGGTCCAAGATTTGTGTGCTCTTTCTGTCTTTCTGTCTTTTGGTCGGTAGTATTCTGAAATGCCACAGGGACTGGGGGTAATTCTTGAAAAGGTCTTATGTTAAACCTGCACTATGTAACTTTTTGCACTGTAGCCATCACTTTTGTTCAGTTATTTGTAACTTTTTTTCCCATTGTGGCAGCCATCACTTTCAGAAGATTATTTAGGTGTGTTAAAATAATTGCACCATCGGCTAAATCACCCAGGTTTTTGAAATCTCTAAATCTAATTTGGTGTGCCATGGTGGGAAAATCTGGATGCTGTTACGATCAACTCGGGGAAAAACCAAATGCAGACCACAGACTCAAAGTGAGAATGAATAAGGATGGCGGTTTAATGACAGGATCTCCAGGGAATGAGGATGGATGAGAGCAGGGTCCAAAATTAACATCTGCCACCAGCCACTGGCTTATAGATTTAACCATTTGGTAGGTAAAAAAAAAAAAAAAAAAGGGTTATATAGTAAAACAAATGCTTGGCCGGTAGATCTTCTCTGGCAGGTAGTCCTAAAGTTAATTTTGGACTACCCTGGATGAAAGGGAAGTCCGGCAGACGAAGGCAGAGGGGTAAGGGGAGGCGGTGAAGCATGGCAGGGCAGAGAGTGGCTGTAGACGCTGTAGCGGGGAAGCTAGTGACAGGCAGACTGAATGGCAGGCAGGGATATGAACAGGCAGGCGGGCAAGTAATGATCCTGTGGCGCAGGGAGACCAGGTTAGAGACAAGCCAAAAATACACACACAGAGAGATATCACTAGAAGAAGACAATTCAAGTGGCCGCAGATGTAGTAGGCGAACCACAACGGCTGGAACAATGATCTGAGTGAGTGAAGGGCCGGGGGGTCGATATACTGCAGAGTTGAGGAGATGATGGATTGCAGGTGTGCGGCTTGGCGCAGGTGAACGGGATGAACAGCAATCAGGGAGCCGGGAGAAATTAATGGATACCACGCCCACAACACACACACACACACACACGAGGGAGGGAGCCAAACAGGGAGCACAGGAGACACAAGGGAAAGGGAAAAGGCAAGCAACACAAGGAATAACAGGTGATTTTTCTTTTTTAGGTGACGTGACGTAAAAACCTTTTTTTAACAGAAGTGATGCACTGTGCTACACGAAAGCCCTGCTGTATAAATAGTAATTAAGTGCAGGTTTAAGTGCCAGCATGCAACTGTTGTGGTCTGTAATACAGCTTTGACCTCCATTCATTGAAGTTCAACCGATAAATGGTTTGTGCTTCAGGCGGCTTCCTTAGTATTGTGTTTCTTCGGTTTCCCTATCATGAAGTGTACACTTTGGATTGATTTGGTGTAAATAATTGATTTGTCACAATGTTTATTTTACTGCTAATTTGAGTGTTCCTGCTCATCGTTTTAGGACAAGGACTGGTGCTTTGTATTGCTTTCACTCCATTCCTGTTTGATAACTTCAGTGTGACCGTGGCGCCTCAAGACAATTTCCTCACTTTAATGTTATTTGTGAATAGCTTTTGGCTGGCAGTCAAATCCTGTTTACATCGGAGAATGTTCAAGGTAGGCTAAAATTAATTCCTGTTCTTTGTACAATGACACATTGCTTATGTATAGAGATTTATTTCAACCATACGAAGGACAAATCATATTATATATCTGTAAAGCTGCACCCAGGCAGTATAACTATTCACTGAAGTCCAAATAATAGGAATTGGTGACGCAGAGGTTACACAATAAAAGTGTCAGACATAATAAATAACATAATAGTGTACTAGTCACACAGTGTTAGCACCAGTGCTTTTAAATGTATTCACTGTTGCAGTAGATTTTTAAAAACAAAGCAAAGCAGTATTAGTAACCAGTATTTTGTCAGATTTTCAGTAATATCATAGCCAATATGCATTTTTAAAACTATTCACTCATAATCAAGCCACAAAAATGGTCATGTGTTTTTGTAAAATAGGTTATTTAATAATATTAAATCACTACTGGAAATATAATCAATTAAGAATACATTTGTTGTCATATGCAGCATCCAAATGAACACAAATGAGTTGTGGCACTTTCCCCCTGTTAGTCAAAATTGTGCATTAGAAGTCAAATTGCAAAAATAACCGACTCTGCTGGTTGTGCAGCGGAGGCAGCTGGTCGAAATACCAAAGCGCAGCAAAACACTGTCGTTAAATGCATTGCAGGAATCCCAAATAGTCACAACTTCAACAATGTTTCCTGCGCTTGAACCTGTCCGACCAAATGTCACAATTGGACTGGTGAGGAATCTCGGAAGCGCTTGCTTTGCAACATGGCCCACATGTCTCTCCCAGAGTTCGCTGTCAGCCCCCATCAGGAAGCTGACATTTCAAGCTTGACAACCCTCCACCACCGCCCGCTGTAACGGGGGCTGACATGCATGCTGTGCTCGGCTCCGGCATCGCTCCTTTGCAAACATTCGGTTGGCCGTGTCACCGACTCCATTATACTCCAAACCTATGCAAACATGATGGCAGTTCATGGTCTTGGCTTTGATAAAAAACTCAGCTTTCCAATGGGTGGGCATGGGGAGAACCAGGGGAGAGTCGGGGGATGGGGCTGCGGTCCGTGAGGCGGGCAGATACTATTGAATATTGAATCAATATGGGGGGATACATGGGTGGGAACATGCAGCACAAGTCAAACTATGGCCTTTTCATCCGTTTGTGTTGCTTCCAAGAAAAGTGTAATTCAAGAACGCTTCATTGGCACTTCATAAGATACAGAAGTAACCCCATGACCTTTGGATTGAAAACAAACCGACAAATCCCATTGGAAACAGACATGAAATGGAAATCGAACATAAATTGCTGTCCTCAAATGGACGTATCTGTAATGTGTCAATAGGTTTAATATGTTATTTGTAGTGCCTTAATAGCTTCCATTTTGAGAGGCCCTTCAGACGGGGAACAAAAGCATATAGCATTATGTATTACGTGTTTATCATTTGATGCACAAATCATGGAAAATAGGGACTGCCTTTCGTATGCTGTTTCAGAAGCATGCCCCGAAGCCGTATGTCTCTTTATCTGCACAATGGGGATTTTTTTCTATAGGTGAAAGAGCCAGACTTTGTCGTTTGTAGGTTATGTTTCTGTGGAGGGAGGCTCTTTTGTGTTGTTTTGTTTTGTTTGTTTGTTTGTTTAATCTTTTGATTTGTTCAGAAGGAATTTTAAAAATAAAGCGCACAGGGTTTCCAGCAACTCAGCCCCCATGCTCATGTCTCATCAGATGTTATCACTTGTGTTTGGTGTCCATGACAAAACGGGAAACGCATCGCATCCCTGCGGAAGTCACTGTTGCTCGGTCGCCTGGTCATAAATCCTGACCGCCATTTGTCTCGTCGGGAGCCCACTATCACGGCGTCCAATGTCCTCCCAATGGCAAGGGCTCTTCCCTATGAAGGGTACGGCATGGCAGCGTTAGACGCACTTTTTCTGCTCTGTCGACGAGCATCATGTATACCCGCACGGTGCGCAAATCTGGCGGTGTGTGAGGACCGGCTGAGAGGAGGGGTGGGCCGCGGGGGGGCTGTTTCACAGGTCTACGATGCCGCAACCCCCGACGGGATTGAGTTCAAATAAAATAATCTACAAACGGTGTCTGCTGTGCTCGGTATCGCAAAGGGTCTTCCTTTGGGCCCCCCGCCTCACACAAAAAAAAAAGCAAAACTCTCTGAAAAAGACGCTGGGCGCTGTGATTTGTCTAAGCGCCTGCATGCACCCTCTCCTCCTCGTTGGAAGCGATTGAAAATAGATGCAGGCACTCAAAAAAGATGCTATGTGGACACGGGCCCTCATGAAGGCGACGCGAGAGGTTACAATGCAACAACAGTGCATACTATGCAGCTAGACTTTGATAATAAATGACGGGCCAGTCTTCCGGTCTGTCAATGAACATCAAACACAGTACACACACCTAAGAGTGGTGGGGTTGAGGAATAAAAACATGTGGGAGGGGGTGATGGGCTTGGGATGGGTTTCACAGGTCCGCCATGGCGCAACCCCCAAGGGGATACAGTTCAAATAGCGTTGGTAAGTGAGTTCTGCACGAGCGGTCCGGCACAACAGGGCCAAAGAGTGTGAAACTGCCGTGAGACGGACGGAATTTATGTCTCTCGCTTCGTTGGAGCGCTTTAACTGAAACCGTCCGCCGTCCCCGGGGGAAGTGCGGCCACGCCAGATTGTTTCCGTCTTATTTAATCACCACAATTTAACCCTTTGTCTGTTTGCATTTGCAAATGCAGGGGAACTCGCCGTGTGATTGTGTTGTGTTTAGGAGGCGTGTTTAGAGCGCAGAACAATGTGGAGGGCCAAGGCTGAATACACTGACATGGTTACAGTTATGGTCACTCTCGGTCTATTAAACAGATAAACAGCCTTTGTTACACAAGTGCCTATGTAAGCGTTGAACACAAGGACAATTGTCTTGCGTTGTTTCAAACAAAAATCATGAACTTCTTTTTCGTAGGTCACTTTACATTGTAATGGTACTCTACTAGTTAACATCTTTGTCTTGCATCGCCATAGAAACAACAACACAAGGCGAACAAACATAGATCAGAAACTCCCCGGTATGACAAATATATGGAATATACGATATAGGGGTACAACGACCATACATCTTTTAATGTAATACAAACTTTTATGTTTGGTGTCACCCTTTCGATTACATTTTGGATTCTTTACAGGCAATAATATACTAAACTTCATTTAGTGGCTGTTCTTTTCCCAAAGTGACTTACAGCTGGGGCTGAGAACAATCAAAGTATGCAATCAATATTGGGACCACTACAACACTGCTGTGTGACCAAAATCAAAATGAAACAACACAACACAACTAGAGAGAGTGCACAGTAGCTGTAGGAATCAGAAATAAAGGGTAGTAGTAGTAGTTAAGTTAGCAGTCAGGTGCACAGTAGGAGTCCCACCTCCCATCTCATGAAAGAGATGGGCTTTCAGAAGGTTCTTTGTGGAGGGAGTCTGCACTTCGTACCATCAAGGTAACACATGAAATTAATCTGGACTGCGACTTGTCACTTGCTCCCTCTATATATTCTGGTTTAGATCTTGTGAACAGACAGAGCTGGCTGTCCAATACTGACCAATTGAACCTCCCAAGGTCTGATTTGTCTGTAGTCTTTAAATAACACACTGAGTGACATATCCTCACACTTATTATGATTTGACGCATACATTTTGATTCAGGATAATAACGTTTTTGTGTATTCTGTTGTCATGTGGCTGTGGAATATAGGTTGACCATCTAAACTTAAAACTAGTATATAGCATAGTTATGAATTTGACAGTATCACCAAGACATAAGAACATCAATCACTTCAGTACATAGAAGTGTAACTTGTTTCACTGCCAAAATGTGATAGGATCATCCCCTTGCTCAAGGACACTCCAGCATTGAGGATAGACACTACGTCGTTGCGAGGGCAACCTCCTGGGGTTACAAGACAATAGACTGATAACACAACAAGATGTGTTATCTTGCACTTGGTCCTGTCCAGATTCTGATCATAGACTCATGAAATAATAACGCTCTGTGTTATTGGGGTTATAGTCTGTCATCAGAGTTACATGTCATCTTACATGACATGTTTCATAACTTTGTGTCATATCTTATGACACTATGTTGCTGTGCAAGGACCGCCAAGCATTCAGTCCTTCCTCTCTTCGTTTGAAAAATAAAACCTGGCTTTCTTCCCCCCCTTTGGTCTGGCACAGAGGACGTCCGCCACTCAGATGTGAAACCTCCTTATTGATCTGGTCTCCTCTTCCTGGTGGTCTCCCGGTGGTTTCTTCCTCAGGCCGCGGCCACTCCCCAGCCCCACACCCCATCTGATTCCTGCCGGCCTCTTTAGGACAGTCAAGGTTAGTCTGATCCATTGTCTTGGGTCTGTGCCACCCAAGATCTGTATCTGTGTCAATGTCTTTTCAGTCTGCGTCTCACCGTCTCTCTCTTTCTCGCTCTTGCTCTCTCACTGCTGGAGGAAAGGGATGTGCAATGTGCCAGAGAATGACGGTGGGAGGGAGAGTAAGGGACATGGAGAGATGGAGAGAGATAGGGGGGGGGGGGGAGACGAGGAGAGCGAGCGGAAGGGAGATACTCATCCAACTCTTGAGCAGTTTCAGTGACTCACTTAAATTCAGATTCCATCTCGCGGTGAATTTTTAATGCGACAAATGCCTGTGTCTATCACGCGCAGACAGCCTGCGGTTCCTGGTAGCTGGGAGAAATGTAAGGGTGTCAAATGGACCTCAAAGGACACGGCCCAGATATGAACTGTGTAATTTCGAGGCAGCACTTCTGCGTGGTGTCGTAATGACAAGCCGGCAGCAAATGACGCAAAAACATCAATCAGTGAACTCCAAGAGGAAGAAAAAACATAATGGCATTTTATATAATATAGAGGATTCTTACTCGTCTCCTCTTCCTTGTTCTTCTTCTCATTATTAGGGGTCGGATCGTGTTTCTTCGGGCGGTGGTTTTAAAACTTTTTTACGCTGCGTACCACTTCAAAAAATATTAGGCTCTCCAAGTACCACCGTTATGGCTGATGTAACCCCACACACACACACACACACGCTTGAACATTTGTAGGCTGAATACAAATAATGTTAAAAGTTGGCCAGCGTGTTGGTGAGTTTTGACAACTTACATTAGACTAATAATGAGAAGGGTGCGCATGCCGCACACAGTCCTGCGATGGCTGGGTCAATCCAGGTTAGCTTCTGTCTCAGGTCTGGCTCGGCAACCTTCCTGCTTCTGTATTTGGTCTTGATGAACTCTTCTGCTCACCAACGGTGAAATCCTTTTGGCGTTTCAGAGGTGTTGATGCTGAATGGGTTTCTCATCCAGTTGTTAGCTTCGGTCGTCACGGGGAAATATTTGCCGAGCTGGTGTCTTGAGTGAGACTGTTGTCCTTGACCCCATCGTCAATGGTGAGGTCATTGTCGGACAAAAAAACCTCTCCAATCCGGGGAAAAGCTGAAACATCACCTGCCTTGACTTTGATTTTGAACAACGCAAAACATATTTTTCAGCATTTAGTTCATTTTTGAATTTGAGAGCCACTGTAGTCCCACATTCAGTTCGTTCAAACAAGAGAATATGTCAAACAAGCACGCCGGTTCATGGAGCCACGCAGGTCCATCTTTGAACAGCTTGAAAAGCACTTCCCCTATTAACCACCTTCCTTCGGTATCAGCTGTACCATCATATTCATATCTGACATAAACAAGCAAATTGGCCAAATCTGCAACATCAGTAGTCTCGTCTAGCTGGATGGAATAATAGCGACTACTTTTAATGCGCTCAGTCAGTGTGTTTTTATCGGCATCTGCCATGGCTCCTATTCTGTGCAAAAAAAGTGTCGTTTGAAAGTGGCACTGAGTTTAACTGTTTGGCAGCCTTGTCCCCACAAAGGACTGCTTCAGTCCCCACACAGGACTGCTTCAGTCCCCACACAGGACTGCTTCAGTCCCCCACACAGGACCGCTTCAGTTCGTCACATTTTCTTAGAAAAGAGGAGCTTTTAGCTCCTATGCTAACTATCTTTCCATCACAGCCAGATTGAGCTACGCGTAATCATGAACATATGCACGCGTACATCCTCGTAGTTTAAGTAGACCTATTGTAGTATTTTGATAGTATTTGTTTTTTATTAATTAATTATTATATTTTGTAATATTTCGGATATTCCTCCGCGTACCGCAAGAGGGAGCTCACGTATTACTGAGAATGGCTGCTCTAGGGTGCTCAACTCCCAGCTGAAAGGTACCGGGTTCGATCCCCGATGTCCACAGACTACCTGTAGGCATCCTTGAGCAAGATGCCCTAACCCCTACCTGCTGCTAATGGCCTGTATCTGAATTCACTGTAAGTCGCTTTGGATGAATCTGCTAAATTACTAAATATAACAAAATGAAAGAACAGGAAATGGGATTGTTGACAAGGGAAAATGCTAGATACGATTTATATTTATTTGAACATTATTAGCAGTACTAGTAGTAGTCTCACCTGGATGGGTCATGGGTACGGAGGTCCAGTGTGGCACAGAGCTCCTCTCTGGGAAAGAGAATGATAGATATTGGGCCTGTGGTGAGATGTCTGCCAATAAACTGGCAGGGCCTGGCGGGGATGGGATGAGAGCGTGGCACCAAAGTGAATGAAGAGGGCGGATGGTAGACCGTATGTGGGTCACACTGTCGAGGCGGGCAGCAGCCGCAGAAGACTTTGAAGCAGTTTTAAAAGATGGATATTGTATTGAAGGCAGCAGACAGGGCCTGCGCAGAATGCAAGAGGAATCAATCCCAGCTAGTTTAGAAGGAATTAGAAGGCAGGAGAGAGGTCCTGACCCCGGAGTGATCTTCTCTTTAAGATAGAGGGGTGATGATCCAGGATTACTGGTCCATAGGTCCCCTGTGATCCCAGCAGCTCAGCCCTTCGTGGGGCCAGCTTCATCATGTGCTATCCAACCTCAGAGTCAATAATCATAACACAGAAGATAATAGGTTATTGGCCAGTTTAAGTCAAACAAAACAAGAACAGATGTTAATAGCTAGACATATTGTTGCCTACAACAGTGTTTTCTTGTTAGTGTTGCATGTAAGGAATAAACCAATTGTACTTCCGTGATAGTAAGCAACCTCGGCTTTGCCTCGGCCAATTTATTGGCCCGTTATTTTCCAATAACGGGACGCCCCGGAGTGGTTCATTCCACTTTTACCACAGTTACCAACAGTGATTAGATATTAGTTACTTTCCTCTGTAACATCATTTTTTGTTTTTTCCTTAATCAGCTGAAATTAAAATATTCTTCTGCGTCGCTTTGAGCATATTGTTTTTGCGTCGTCAAGGAAACCTCTGGTCGATCGTTGCATTTAATTGTGGTCTTTAATGTTGGATTTGTAGCGCATTGATTTGAAACTGTTAGGCAGTTAAAGGTTAAATGTCCCGTTATTGAAAAAATAATGCACACCCTGGGAATGTTATCGACCAATCAGAATCAAGTATTGAACAATGCTGTGGTATAATGTTCAGTAACTCACAGGTAGGTCTAATGTTGTTGTTTGTTATCTATAATACATTTATAGTTGCTGAGTAGTCATATTAATAAAACATTAATGATTTGCTGAATCATAAAAAAAAAATGTTTTTTTCTGTTTACATTTAAAATCATTCATTGCATTAATTGCTTGAATTGTTATGATATAAACAGTAACACAACGGCATCATACAATAGAAAAGCACTGTGAAGAACGGTGAGTCCTGAACAAGTGACCTCCCAAACCCTCTTTTCTAAAACATGTTTACAAAAGGTCTTTCGAGGTCACTTTGAGATTTCTAAAAACACTTTCCACCCCTCTGCCACCCAGGTTACTGCAATATGTGATGGTCAGAAGAGATAGAAGTTCAGGGGGAGGGTTGAGGTCTAATTTGAACCCAAAGTCTACAATGTTACACAACCACAGCAACTCCAACATGTAACTTCAGCTTTATCTGGGACATTGCTCAAGACAAGTCCAAGTTTGTTTTTTTGTTTGTTTTTGTCAAAAATGTAAACGTATTACAGATACAAAGATTTTTTGTATCTGTAATACTTTAGTTTGGGTTACCGAAGAGCAAAGCGTTGAGCGCTGATAATCAGTTTGTCAGTGTGTGTGTGTGTGTGTGCGTGCGCTCGCTGTATCTCCATACAGCAGTATCTTGTGTTTCGGATGAGCTACAGTCTCCAGAGACGGAGCAGCTTGTGAGAAGATCGAGACGTGGTCGCACGGCTGAACGGCCGTGCGACAGAATTACAACTCTGGATGTGTTCACTGAAACTGACGAAGGTTTTTGGCTCGATGACAAAACCCTAATGAGGAGCCACCCATGTCAACTGGCAGGTGGGAGCAGCTTTGCATCTGTCTTTAACTGCTCGTATTCAGCGTGCTTGCCGGGGTGCAGCCGCGGAGAACGGATGGCAAAGCCAGGTGTGATGTCAAATTAATAGCTGGGGTTTGGATAAAACTACCTCATAATGGGATAATGACAGTTGTCACTTGGAGTGCTCCAATCCTTTGCACGTGCACCCGTGCAAGATATGCTAATAAAACTTCAAAATGTTTACCGCAACCCCAGCATTTTGAGAGATGGAAGGGTTGGGGTAGGGGGGGGAGAGACGGGCAAAATGGCAGAAATTAACTCCATTTGATTCCCCAACTGTGAGGAATTAACATAATTGCCGTATTCAGGATTTAGATGAGATACACAAAGAACACACACACGCACACACACTCAAAAAGAAATCCAATTCCCACGGAGACCCTGTTTCATATCAATCTCAATGTAATCACAGGACATTAACGAGGCTCTTAATTACAATTCCCCTCAAGGTACCCTCTCCTCCGCCCCTCAATCGACTCCCCCCCCCCACCATCCGCCCCTTATGGGTGCGAAGTAACCTGTAATCAACCGTTCCCATCATGAAGGCCATACATTGCTGGGCATCCCGAGAGACTGCTCCCATTAATGGGCGGAGATTAATTAATCAAGGTGGTGGTGGTGGAGGTGGTGGTGCTCCCGGGGGAGCCGGGGGCGTCTGTCTTTTCATTATTAAGATAGCTCCACTATACCGCAGAATTGAGGCCATAGTAATTTTTAGATTTGGCCACGCGGAAGAGAGTGGTTTTAACGAGAGCATAATGGAGGTCCTCTGCTGGTAGGAATGTACAGGGTTATATAATAACTAAATGCTCTTAATGATGGGGTCTTTATGTCTATTGGATAGTCTTTATTGTTCTCCTATATTACGGAAATAATACTATAGCTATGGAATTATGGATTTAATGATCTATAGATGGACTTGAGGACGCGGAAAAAATCTCTCTATATATATATTTATATATATATATATATTTGGCTCAGGGACCGGAGAAAACCAGTTTCATGAACCCAAAGAGACAGAAAGTAGCTCACCAGAGCCGTAGTTTGAAAAGCAACAAAGTGCAACCTAAGCATATCTTAATGACGATGACTTTGTCTGACACCGGTGCGGCCCGAGGGCTCAGGTGATCGACCCCCAGCTCAAAGGATCTAGGTCAACACCGATGTCCGCAGTCTGTGTAACCGTCAGCATACAAGTCAGTTAGGGGGGGGGGTGTTGTTCTGGGGAGCTTTTATTGTGGTGGGACACGACAAGGTTGCACTGTGTTTCCTTGTGTTTCCCGCCTCCGTGTGACTGGTGTTGCTAATGCTGATGTTATGTTAAATTGGTTGTTACACGTATTGCCTTGTATATGTTGCTCAAATGTAAAGTTAGATATGTTTGGACGTGATTAGACGGATGTATTTGTATTTCTTTGGTTTGATGTTGATTTTTAATGTGTGCAGTATAACAGACAAGATGAGACAAGTTAATTCATTTGTATTTATTTCATTTTACTTCAAAAACAAAACCAAAAAACCCCCCCAGAATGAACCGCCGGTAAATACAGAGCGGTTGTGCTCATGGTTACTGGAGGGACTTACACTTACACTTCTTTCAGTCGCTAACAAGCGTTTGTCCAAACAGTCGTCACATTTTCAAATCTCCAAACACAATTAGCACCGCATCGGTATTTGTGGCCATGCCATTCACACATTTCATGTCGTTTCCACACAATATGCAGTCAAACACATTTCCTTAACAGACAAGCTATACCTCCCA